>CM032329.1:29344112-29791514 GCA_019022515.1 Quercus aquifolioides
CATGAAATTCCCTGAGTACCTCTCGCGACTGGACCTTCCACCCGCGAACTAATCGCCACACTGACCCGCGAAAAGTGCAAAACTCAAATTTTGAAAAGATTTTCTAAGTCTTTTTCGCGACTAGAGTACTGACTCGCCAGTAAGCCGCGAAAAATCTCTGAGTGAGCTCGCGACTGGTACATGCGACTGGGCCAACCCGCGACTTAGTCACCAAAACAGGGCAACACTGTTTTTGAAATTTTTGACATTTTGTAAAAGCAAAGTACTTTCCAAAAACAGAAACAAAACACTCAAAAATCTTTTTGTGTTTGACCAACAAAGATTGAGCATGTGAAAACACATTTAATCAAGTACAATCACACAAATGAATATGGCATTCATTGAACGTAGACTTGTGTGTTGTGTGTGGATATCAAAAATGAGATAGTCCTTAGTCCAAAGTGAAGCTTCAATGATCAATTCAATCAAGGTATACACAACTAGCACTAGATAATGTGACCTATCTCAATTATAGAAACACGCATATATGACCTCCCACAAGAACTAGATAACAATTCTTTGAAGCTTTTCATTTGGCTCCATACTCAACATATCATTTGCCATTTTTGAGCAAAGAAAATCTCATTGTGAGATAGATGCCATAAATTTTTGATATTTCAATTAATGAGTTAGCCTTTGGCTTTTTGGGCATCTTTCATACATTTTATTTTGGTCGCTTTCCCTTTTTCCTAGTCAAACACTAGTATGTGCGACAGGCTTTTGCAGCTCTATATCTCTTTTCATTTGGAGATTTACATTTAGAGAGCTCTTTAAGGCAAAAAAAAAAAAATAAAAGGTGGGAAGATATATAGGCATGAGTCTATGCATGTCTCAAGATCAACAAAACCATTCACTAATCATTCATGACAAGGTTGAAGATCTATTTACAACAATCACATAGATTTCAGAATTTCTTCCACAATGATATGAGTGCAGGAGAGACAAGCTAAGCTCGATAAATGCACAAAGCCATTAGTACAAAGGTACAAGGCTAAACATGCTTTGAGACAAAACTCAACAAAGTGATCAAACTTTTTGGATTTTCAACTTTTTATGTTTTTTTGGATTTTTGACACGAAAGCAGTAGAAGAATGATCAAAAACAAGAAAAATGTAAAAGCATTTTAAACACAAACAAACCATAAATTAAACAGATACTCAAAGACACAACGCAAATAACCAATCATATCCACAAAGCATAGGAAGAATTGATGCATGGACATGTTATAATGCTTATGCATGAGTACCCTTTGTCACCCACACGTCACGTGCGTTTGGGGTGATATCCTTGACGGATCGGGTACGAGAGTTAGGACTTTCAAACCTCCTGTTGAAGCTCTCCAAGCAAGTGGTGAAGGCGCCAATCATTTTCATCACATCTGTCATTCCAGGATCACGGTTTTGGCTCCTTGATTGCTCACCACCCCAAGACCTCAAGTCATTTCTTCTTCCTTGTGACCGAGGTACACTCGCATTGTTGTCTGCTCTTAGCTTTTGACAGTTGGGTCTAGTGTGTCCTTGCAGTCCGCAATAGTGACAAATATAGTTTATTCTAGGACCCTGCTGCTGTCTTGGGAGAGGTCTTCCTCTAGCTCCAAATGTGACTTCAGATTGATTTCGGGACTTGTTAAACACCTGTTGATTAGCCACATTCTTTTTCTTCTCAGCCTCAACTATCTCTGGAGTAGACTTATCAACAGCCGTCTCTTTGGTTTTCACAAACTTTACTTCCTTGGTGACTTTGGCTGATGAGCTGCTCCCTCCGGTATATCCCAACCCGGACTTGTCTGAGGCATGTCTTTGAGATGAAATAACATCATCTAGCTTCCTGGAGGAGACCCTATCTACCTTGGCATGAGCTTGTACTACCTCTTGCTCGAGAAACCTCACCTTCGTGCAAGCTTCTGATAGCTCACCATTAAGTGCTTCAATCTCACACTTTGCCTCCTTATATCTGACCAACAGGCTTTTGAAATCTTCCTCAGCTCTCTTCATTTTCTTTACAGCTGCCTTTGCCACCTTTGTATACTCTCCTGATTTCTCAAGAAGTAATGCGTAATTCTTTTGAAGGCTGGATGCGTCTTCTTCTTCTTCAACAATCCCAATGGACTCCTCATCAGAACATTCACCCAGCTCATTCACAAGAGTATTCAAATCATCTGACGATCCCACATGTGCAATGGTCATGAATGCTGAGTAATTTCCTTCTCCGTCACAGCTTTCTTCAGAGTCAGATTTTGAGGAGTCTGAGTCACTTAAAGTAGTGGCATAAACCTTTCCTTTTGACTTCAAATAATTTGGACATTCCTTTTTGAAGTGTCCATGTCCGTTGCACTCGAAGCACACAATGTCCGAAGGAGATTGAGACTCCTTCCCTTCTTTCCTCGTAAACTCTTTCTTATCACCTCTTGAGGATGAGAATTTCCCTCTATTAAATGGTTTCCCACTGTTCTTCATCTTCAGAAATTTTCGGAAGTTCTTCACAAGATATGCTACTTCCTTTTCCACTCCATCTTCTTCGGAGGGATCATCCATTCTTTCGGTGATGGTTTTGAGAGCAAGTGATTTACTCGTCTTGTGGGAAGGCAGTCCCAGTTCATATGTTTGGAGAGACCCAATCAGTTCTTGAATTTTGATCTCATCCAAGTCTTTACTCTCCTCTATGGCTGTGACTTTTGCTCTAAAACTTTCAGGCAAGGACCTCAAAATTTTTCTCACCACCTTGGTATCTTCAATCTTCTCACCAAGATTGTGTTTAGCAATGACAATTTTGTTGAGCTTCCCATAGAATGAATCAAACGATTCATCTTCACCCATCTTGAGCTCTTCAAATTTGGTGGTAAGCATTTGGAGCTTTGTGTCCTTCACCTTCTTAGTCCCCTCATAAGTTGTCTCCAAAATTTCCCAAGCTTCCTTGGCCACAGTCATGTGAGATATCCTGTGGAATTCATCAGGAGACATAGCACAGAAAATAGCATTTAAAGCTTTACTATTAGCATTGGCTGCTGCAAGAGCTGCCTTATCCCAATTGGCCTTAGGAGCCTCCGGTTTAGTCCAACCTATCTCAACCGCATCCCAAACGATATCTTCTATAGAGCATAAAAATGCCCTCATTCGGACTTTCCAAAATGCATAATTATTACCATAAAAAAATGGTGGAACAGTGAGAGATTGAGACCTATCCATCTCAACAAGGGGTCAAGGATCACACTCAGGTATTAAAACCACAACAAGTGTACCCGCTCTGATACCAATTGAAAGTTCAAAATGGGTATGAAACACCCTTGAACGTTTAGACCCCCAAATACAAAAATACCAATTCAAGCTTTATATCAAACAATTAATGTGCGGAATATGATAACAAGCTTATAACAGAATTGATAAACAATCTAAGCCAAATATAAACACATCCACAGCAGTAAATATAAGGCAAAGATAAAGGAAAGAGAGATGCAAACACACGGACAACACACGATGTGTTATCGAAGAGGAAACCGAAGTCCTCGGCGTAAAACCTCTCCGCCGCCCTCCAAGCGGTGATAAAATCCACTAAAGAATATAGTTGGGATACATGAACAGCAGAAGACCCTCCAAACCTAATCTACCCAAGTACCTAAGCCCTCCAAGCTTCTTGCCTCAACGAGGTTACGCCGAACCTATTTCTTCTTTAACTTCCTGGATTCCGCTACTTGACCATAGCATCTGTTAGGACATATATGTTTTTCACTTGTTAAGAACATATGTCACTTTTTATGTAAATTGGCTAATCCTTATGACAAAACGCACTCTACTTGTAATTGGGTAGTTCTAGGTGTTTTTAATACTTCAAGAAACATTGTTTCAAGATCAAGTGTTGAAGTCATCAAGTCTGTCCAAGAAAAAGCAAGCTGAAGTGCAATTTCATTAACTCTCGACACCTGCTCGATAGCTACCTCGACACCTGCTATCTGTCGAGAATTACGAAAATCAGTTTTCTGATTTGATTTTCTTGGGATCCGTGAATATGGTTTTGGGCTTTCTTTTCTTCTAACCCTAAACATATAAAAGGATTGTTTTAAGAGCCGTCAAACAAGACACAAGTTGAAAAAGCATTGAGCAATCCTTGTTCAAGCAAATTGTGATCAAAAGACGAAGTTCTTAACATAGTTCATCTTCTCTCTTGAAGTTGCTGTGTATTTGCACCATAGGGTTTTGTAACCAAGCATCTTCCTGATCTTCATTGTGTATGATGAACTGAAGAACTTTGCAGCCAACCTCTCCTTCTAAAGTTGGTGTTTGAAGACGCGTACTGGGATCCGCGCATTGGTTAGTCACGTACTTGGGAGCCGTGCATCAAAGGTGGAAATTGTCACTACAGATCAAGTCCAATTGGGTATTGGGGTAAGGGTTCAACTGTAGGTTGGTAAGGTACTTGGATTCCTTTACTTGTAACCGCTTGATTTGATAATAGTGGAATTTCGGGAGTGGTGACCTGAAAATCACCCGGTGGGGTTTTTGCCGTTAGGGTTTTCCCCATTCGTAAACAAATCACCGTGTTATTTATTTTCCGCTGCATATTTAGTATTTGGTGATTTGTTTGTGCTTCCACGCAATTGCATGCTTAATTGATTAATTAACAACTTGGCTAATTAATTAATTAATTAGGATTTATCACAAGGGGTCATTCAGATTGTGGCTGATCAAGTGGTATCAGAGCAGGCACACTCTGATTAGGTTTAATCTTTGCTGTGTTGATCCATTGACCCCTGTTTTTCATGGATAGAGGACAATCTTTAATCATACCTCCTTTATTTGATGGCACTAACTATGCATACTGGAAAGTACGCATGAGAGCTTTCTTGCAGTCTTTAGATGAAAAGGTGTGGCAAGCTGTAGAGATTGGCTGGACTAAGCCAAAAGAAGAACCGGCCGATTGGGATGATGCAAAGATCAAGGCGGCTAACTTCAACAGCAGAGCGTTAAATGCCCTATTTAGCGCAGTCACCAATGAGGAGTTCAAGAAGATATCCTCAACTGAAACTGCTAAGGAGGCTTGGACCATCCTCCAGACAACCTATGAAGGAACAAAGGTTGTCAAAGATTCAAAGCTTCAGAGGCTCACTACAAGCTTTGAAGAAATTAAGATGGAGAAGGATGAGTCGTTTGATGAGTTCTATGCCAAGCTCAAGGACATAGTGAACTCAGCCTTCAATCTTGGGGAAACCATCCCTGAACCCAAGATTGTAAGGAAGGTGCTCAGATCTCTACTTGAGAGATTCCATGCCAAGATTACGGCGATAGAGGAATCAAAGGACATTGACAAGATTCCTTTGACTGAGCTGGTTGGAAACTTGCAAACCTATGAAATAGGGTTATCTAGGATTGGCAAGTCAAGTAAAAGCAAAAGCATGGCCTTGAAGGCAAAGAGCAGTGATACAGATGAGTCTTCCGATGATGAAGATTCCAAGATGAAATCCTACATCACCCGGCAGTTCAAGAAGTTCATGAAGAATGCCAATGGAAGGAGCTTCGACAAGGACCGTAGGCAGTTCAGTTCTTCCCAGTTTAAAAGCCAAGACAAAGGGAAGAAGGATGCTAAGGATGGCGGTCAGTACACTGTTCCTGTAGGACCAAAGTGCTTTGGATGTCATGGGTTCAGTCACATGAAGCATGAATGCCCGACATATCTCAAGAGCATTGGGAAGAGTAAGGCACTTGCTGCAACATTAAGTGACACTGAGCCTGAAGATGATTCCGACAATGAGGATGACGGAATCTTAAATGCCTTCACTGCCACAGTCAATCCTACTGAAGGGATTGTTGAAGAAGTGGATGAATAAGAAGAACTAGTGGAGTCAAAATTTGAAAAGATGGATGATCAAGATGATATCCATTCAGCCTATGAGAAGCTTTACAAGCTCTCTGAAAAGCATGAGAAATTATATAGGCTGGCCACCAAGAAGCTCAGTGAGGTGGAACTCGATCGTGAAGAGTTATCCACAAAGTTTGATGAGGCGAATCAAACTATTGGAGCACTGAGATTTGAGAACAACTTTTTGGCTGAGAAGACCAAGAAGCTTGAAGCGGAGCTGTTTCAAGTTAGAGCTCAACTGGAGAGGACTTCAAGTGCAAAGCTTGATGAGATGCTCAAAAATCAGAAATCTGCTTCGGATCGAACTGGTTTGGGGTATGGTCTTTCTTTCTCTAATACTGCTTCTACTAGCAATACTGTTTTTGTTCCTCCTGCTAATAACACTGAAATTGAGAATGTTGATGTTAAAACTAAATTAGCTAGTGAGAACTTAGACAAGAATAAATCTATCTTAGGAGCACCCCCTAAGCAAGATAAGAAAGATGCTAAGAACCCTAGGGCTAAGAAGGTTAACTCTCAAAAGCCTAAACAAAAGAAGCAGCATCTCTGTCATCATTGTGGAGCTGCTGGTCATACTCGACCAAATTGCTATAAGTGGTTAGCCACTCAACAGAGCAATGGCATGATAGCATCTGGAAGCCAAACTCAGCTTCAATCCTCTCTTGCTCATCTTGGAGATCTTCTGAAAGCCCTCATGTTCCTTTCGAACTTGAACGGTTTCAATTCTTCCCCCTCACCGCCGGTTCAAGGATTCAATCAAAGGAAAGGTTCTTCCAAGATGTGGAAGAAAAAGGACTCTAAGTGATTTTATCACTTTCTTTTCCCTTCTTGTTTTTCTGTTTGTTGCATTGCTTGTGTGTTTTACTTTTCTGCTGAGTCAGTCTAGTTTTTGCTTTGCTTTGTTAACATGTTTTGTGTGTGTACTTTCAGTTTTGTTTAATTTTTGTTTTTAAATATAAAAAAAAAAAAATTGAAGAATTGAAAAATACAAAAACAGTGTATGTTTTGTGTACTTTGGTATTTGTGTACCTTGGATGGCCATTGAAACAAAGTTTCTAAACTTTGTATCTCTTGTAGCTTAGATGAGCATCTCTATGCACAACTAAGCAAGTGAGCTTTGTGGCTCTTGTTTGTGATGAGTAAGATTAAGTTATCTCTTAAAACTTAACACTCATATCACTCTTTTTGACGGGTAGGACTAGAAAATCCTAAGAGAAATGCATAAATGACCATCTCACCACTGTTACCCGCCAATCATAGTATGACACCTGTATGCTTCGGCATAGCAAAAGTGCAGTGTCATAGACACTTGTATGCTTCGGCATAGCAAAAGTGCAGTGTCATAGACACCTGTATGCTTCGGCATAGCAAAAGTGCAGTGTCAAAGACATTCGTATGCTTCGGCATAGCAAAAATGCGATGTCAAAATGCTTAACATCTTGGGTATTTCTTCTCTCTCTTTGTATGCCCATGCATGATATGCTTAAAATAAAATATGCAAAGAAAATATAAAGCAAAAAGATTAAAGATGCTTTAAATATGATTGCAAGCGTGTTTTCTAGGAGATGTGGGAGTTATAGGATGTACCTCGAAGGTGATAGTCCCCATCAAACAGTTATGATTGTGTGTGAGTTAAAGTTATTTTCTCATATCTCAGATCGTCATAACATGTATGCACATATGCAATCTTGCGATGTTTTTCACACACAACACGCAATACTCCTTGCTACTCTTGATACATGTGCAGGTACAATGTGATTTGGCCATCACAAGTGTTTACATATGCTAATGTATGCTCACTAAACTGTCATAACTTGTTTTTGAAATATAAAATTGGTTAGACTTGTTTAGTGTGTGTGTGTTTCTGAGGATCCATGTGCTTTTAACTTCTTTTAAGAGATGATTTTGAGAGCTTAATATGTTGTTTGGATCTATGGTTGAGGTGTAAGTTGAATTGCATTCATGTCTGTGTTTTTCTCTTCTCGGAAAACTGCTTTTCACTGAAGGCTCGACACCTCCTCGACACCTCCTCGACACCTGGTCATCTGTCGAGCTTCTCAAGCTTTTCTTATCGCAATCTCGACACTTCCCACGATACTTGGTGGATCGATCGAGAAACCTTCTGTCTTCTCGATACCTTCTCGATACCTTGTCGATCGATCGAGCTTCTGATCTCTGAAATTGGTCTTGTACCTCGACACCTTCTCGACACCTTTAGCTGTCGAAGGCCATTTTCTCGATACCTTCCTCGACAGCTTCCTCGATACCTCTCGACACCTCAGCTGTCGAGATTTACTGAAGTGTCTATATAAGCTTTTTCCGCGATCTGCACTTCATTCTCTCGATCTCTCTCGATCTGTCCGCGACTGTTCATCTCCCAAACTCCTTTTTCTCACTCCAAATCCTCAATCCACGTGATTTTCGGCCCTTCCTTGCTTCAAATCACTTGGTATGATCTCTCTTTCCCTCATAATTCATGCATTTCATGTTTTGAAACTTAGGTTTTGGGGTTTTTGAAAATTTTTGGGGTTTTTCAAAATTGATGAGGTTTTTCTTCAAATTTTGGGTTGGGTTTGCACTTAAATGTTTTTAAAATGTCATACATTGCATTTCATGTGCATTATAATGATATTTTCATGCATTTAGATGTGAGTACTTTGTTTATATGCTGATTAGGATTGGATTGGGCTGAGCCCATGATGATATTTTTTTGTTTGCATGTCACATGTTCATGCACTCCCATGCATACGTACTCTTTGTTCATATATCTGTCATATTTGAACTGTTTTGGGACTTTTCTGATTGTCTCCCTCTCTATCTCTTTCTCATTCTTTTACGTTAGTAGTGTCTATGGCACCCAAACATAAAACCACTCCTGCTCGGAACCCTCTGCGTTCTAGAGCATCTTCATCTTCTGATTCTGCTCCTTTTAATCTTCGGTTCCGTGATGGAGATGCCCAAAAGGCATTTACTGAGAACTTTTCTAGACGAGGTGTTCATTCGGAATGCCAAGTCATTTTGGCGGACTTCGCCGACACTGACCTTCCCTCTGTCATTCACAGTAGGGGATGGGGGTCACTGTGTGACATCCCGGTCACTTGCCCTCTCGTGCTGATACAGGAGTTCTACTCCAACATGCACGGGATTGATCGTTCAGTACCTCTCTTCTTCACTCGCGTTCGAGGTACGCGCATTCCTGTCACTCCGCAGCTAGTTGCGGATGTGCTTAGGGTACCTAGGATAGAGTTTCCCGATTACCCTTCTTGTGAGCGTTTGAGGACTGTGTCCAAAGAAGAGCTCATCTCTGCCTTCTGTCAGCGTCCTGCTGATTGGGGTGAGCATCTGTACACATCATGTAGGCCTTTTGCTAAAGGTCCTAGATTTCTTAACATGGTGATGACTTTTGTACTCCATCCACTCTCTCACTACAACTCTATCACAGAGCCTCGTGCTCGGTTTTTGCTATCACTTCTAGAGCATCTTACTATAGACTTTCCCTCTCATTTCATCCTGTCTATCATAGATGTCCATCTCGATTCGGCGTCCCGTGATAAGTTCATCTTTCCTTCCGCTATCACGAGGATCTTACGCCATTTTTCTATCCCCTTTCCTGTGTCCGACCACTTCACTCATATCTGTGCCATAGATGCCGCTATCGTAAAACGTAGTGAGGCTCAGTTTAGGTCGAGACAGACGGATGCCACTCCTCCCTCCCGTTCGACTCCGTCCAGATCTGCTCCATCCAGATCCGCTCCATCTACATCTGCTCTTTCCTCTACATGCGATGTATCTCTAGGAGACATTATGGCGCAGCTGCAGCGCATGGACACTCGCCTTGATACACTTTCTGCTGAGTTATATCAGGTGAATGTTCGTGTTGGTCGTATTGCACGACGGCAGGCGACCATGGGTGGTTTTGCTCTAGAGGCTACTCCTTCACCACCTACTCCAGTAGCTTCAGATTCTGAGGATGAGGATGATGATGATGATGATGATGATGGAGATGCTAGCTCTACTAATGAGATGTCTACATGACACTCTACCCTTTGTCACTCGTGACAAAAAGGGGGAGTAGTTTTGGGTTATGGGAGTAGTCATCTTAGGGGGAGAGTTAGTATAGGACATTTTGATAGGGGGAGTGTTGATATTTTTGAGGGATGTAGTGAGGTTTTGTTGTATCTTTTCTTTTCTTATCTTTTTAGATACATTGTTCTTGTATATGAGGTCTTGTGACCAGTTTTACATACATGGTACTTATTCTTTATATATGTGGATGTATGTTTCTTTCACCTCTCTCTTCATGTGTTGTTTCTTCTCTATCTTTATACACATGTTCTTTATACTTGTATGCAATCTATTTATTTCTGTTACACACAAGATGCCTTGATGAGTTTTGTTTAAAGTGTTTCAGAAATACAGGTTGTCAAAGTCTACTTGTCATAAACTCTCTTCTTGCAAAGTTTTTCAAGAGTTTGTGTTAGGATAGATTTTATTGTATTCAACAAGTGAGTATGAGTTGAGTGATTTATGACTTCTCTCATATGTTCATTTGTTTGTTGTGGTTTTGTCACGGATTGCCAAATGGGGAGATTGTTAGGACATATGTGTTTTTCACTTGTTAAGAACATATGTCACTTTTTATGTAAATTGGCTAATCTTTATGACAAAACGCACTCTACTTGTAATTGGGTAGTTCTAGGTGTGTTTAATACTTCCAGAAACATTGTTTCAAGATCAAGTGTTGAAGTCATCAAGTCTATCTAAGAAAAAGCAAGCTGAAGTGCAATTTCATTAACTTTCGACACCTGCTCGATAGCTACCTCGACACCTGCTATCTGTCGAGAATTACGAAAATCAGTTTCTGATTTGATTTTCTTGGGATCCGTGAATATGGTTTTGGGCTTTCTTTTCTTCTAACCCTAAACATATAAAAGGATTGTTTTAAGAGCCGTCAAACTAGACACAAGTTGAAAAAGCATTGAGCAATCCTTGTTCAAGCAAATTGTGATCAAAAGACGAAGTTCTTAACATAGTTCATCTTCTCTCTTGAAGTTGCTGTGTATTTGCACCATAGGGTTTTGTAACCAAGCATCTTCCTGATCTTCATCGTGTATGATGAACTGAAGAACTTTGCAGCCAACCTCTCATTCTAAAGTTGGTGTTTGAAGACGCGTACTGGGATCCGCGCATTGGTTAGTCACGTACTTGGGAGCCGTGCATCAAAGGTGGAAATTGTCACTACAGATCAAGTCCAATTGGGTATTGGGGTAAGGGTTCAATGTAGGTTGGTAAGGTACTTGGGATTCCTTTACTTGTAACCGCTTGATTTGATAATAGTGGAGTTTCGGGAGTGGTGACCTGAAAATCACCCGGTGGGGTTTTTGCCGTTAGGGTTTTCCCCATTCGTAAACAAATCACCGTGTTATTTATTTTCCGCTGCATATTTAGTATTTGGTGATTTGTTTGTGCTTCCACGCAATTGCATGCTTAATTGATTAATTAACAACTTGGCTAATTAATTAATTAATTAGGGTTTATCACAAGGGGTCATTCAGATTGTGGCCGATCAGCATCAACCAATGTATATTGGTTCCTTCCCAAACTGCTTCCCTAAGCACCAAATGGACCTTCTCACAGACGTGGGTGTGGTGAGATAAAGATTTGGTAAAAGACCTCTCAAGGGTATGACAATGGAGAGGAAGAGAGTAGAGGAATTTGTGGAGTCTCTTAGATGAAGATTGGGGATGAGGCAATCTTGTTTTTCTCTAGGGTTTTCTCTCACAAAATTCTCTCTGGAAGCTCTTTCAATATGATGGGTATAAGGGTGTATATATAGTAGGGTGAGAAGGGAATGCAAAACGTCAGTTTTTGCCAAACAGGGCAAATTGGCGACTTGGTCTTGCGGCTTGTCCAAGTCGCGAGTTCAAGTCGCGACGTAACGGCCTGGCCAGCCTGGGACTTTTGTCCTGTAGTGTGACAGCTGGCGCGACCCTTCAGCTTCCCAGTGTGCCTTTCACGTGCCAGCTTTTGGCGGCTTGCCAGTCGCGATCCACCCGCGAGCCCTAGTCGCGAACCTCTGTTTTTCTTGCACACTCTTGAGCTTTTCTTCACATCTTCTCACACACTACCCTTACAATTTTCCCACATAAATACAGGGTTACTAAGTGCTAAATTACAAGCAAATTGGTCACGGAATAAAGCCAATTAGATGGTTGATTAAATTCAACCTTACAATAAGTATATTAAAATTACTAAAATAATTTACTTTTATGTAAACTTTATTACCAAAGTTTAAATAAAAAAATATTTTAATACTTAAAACTCAAATATAAATTTTTTAAAGATATATAAAATTCATCTAATACTGTTATTTAGACAATAATTTTTATTATTTAAATATCACAATACATATTTTCATAACATTTTAATCGATGTAAAACCCCTTATCAAACCGGTAAAAGAATACCTGACTTGGAAAAGAGTTTTATGGGTCGGCCGGCCTCAAGTAGGGGCATAGATCGAGCACTGCAGAGTGTGACAGTGAAGGATGAGGGGCTAGGGCCCACGACACAGCCACAAGCACACAAATTGAGGGGCCCATGACACTGACAAAGTCAATGACGAATCACAAATTGAGCCACTCTTTCTCTTTCTTTTTTTTTTTTTTTTTTTTTTGATTGAGGTGAGCCAATCTTTCTTCTTTCTTGTCTGGTTATAGTTTGAATACACATTACAAATAATAAACAATATTAAAAATCTCTTACGTACCAAACCTGGGAAAGAGTACCTAACTTGGAACAGAGTTTTTATGGTTCATTATAAGTAATATAAGTGGAAGTTTTATTATTAAATGGTATAAAAATGTGGTGTATATAAATTTTTTTTTAATTTTTTTAAAATAAAAAATTTAGATAGTGATAGGCCACAATCTGAATGACCCCTCGTGATTAACCCTAATTAATTAATTAGCCAAGTTATTAATTAATCAATTAATCATGCAATTGCGTGGAAGCACAAACAAATCACCAAAAACTAAATATACAGCGGAAATTAAATAACACGGTGATTTGTTTACGAATGGGAAAAACCCTAACGGCAAAAACCCCACCGGGTGATTTTCAGGTCACCACTCCCGAAACTCCACTATTATCAAATCAAGCGGTTACAAGTAAAGGAATCCCAAGTACCTTACCAACCTATAGTTGAACCCTTACCCCAATACCCAATTGGACTTGATCTGTAGCGACAGTTCCCACCTTTGATGCACGGCTCCCAAGTACGTGACTAACCAATGCGCGAATCCCAGTACGCGACTTCAAAACACCAACTAAGGAAGAAAGGTTGGCTGCAAAGTTATTTAGTTCATCCTTTATGATGAATAGCAGGAAGATACTTGGTTACAAAACCCTACGGTGCAAATACACAGCAACTTTTTGAAGGAAGATGAACTAGGTCAAGAACTTCGTCTTTTGATCGCAATTTGCTTGAACAAGGATTGCTCAATGATATTGCAACTTGTGTCACACTTGACGGCTCTTAAAACAATCCTTTTATATGTTTAGGGTTAGAAGAAAAGAAAGCCCAAAATCATATTCACAGATTCCAAGAAAATCAGATTGGAAATCTGAGATTTTAAATCTCGACAGATAGCAGGTGTCGTGGTAGCTATCGAGCAGGTGTCGAGCTTTAAAAACTTTGCACTTCAGCTTGCTTTTTCTTGGACAGACTTGATGACTTCAACACTTAACCTTGAAACCTTGTTTCTTGAAGTATTAAAAACACCTAGAACTACCCAATTACAAGTAGAGTGCGTTTTGTTTTTGTCAAAGGATTAGCCAATTTACATAAATAAGTGACATATGTTCTTAACAAGTGAAAACATATATCTCCTAACAGATAGTATTAAAATTAGGTGGTGGCCCCCTTTGGCTCCGTATGTAAAGTTGTATACTCTAAAATGTTCAGAGTACAGATAGAGTGAACATAATAATATTTCGTCCTTTTTGGGTGTGGATAAACTTATTTTCATTAGTGCTTGTGAAGATGCTATTGATGACTAATAATGTTGTTGTAGAAGTAGTTTGGTTCAATACAATTTGATTCATAACCAAACCGGATTGAGACGGTTCAAGTATAGGGACTCAAAGCCAAGCCCCCCTACGCCAGAAATTGTGTTAGTAATCATCAAGACAATTAAGCATCTTGGGTCTTTATGTTATAAATTATTATATTTATTATATACAATTCAATTGTGAGGAGAAAATGAATTGTTTCTGCTTCCACATTAACCTGAATAAGTAAAGTTAACTCAAGGTAATATGTTGGTGGAGACTTGCAGAGTATTGTAGAAATTTTTATTGATGAATAGTAGTTCTATTTGGTTATCTGTCAAGGTACTATTTACGCATGCTGATGAATAGTGGTTTATCATAATTGTCATTCTGTCCTCTACTGTCTTGTTCTGTCATATTCCATAGGGATCTTGAACAGTAGTCTGTCAAGATCTATTTGGACCGTCTGGATCTGTCTGGGAGCTATTCACGCATGTTGGTGAACAGTAGTAACTTTTGGATTTGATCTAACACGCGTGCTAATGAATAGCAGTCTATCATAAATGATTTCTAATCTTTCTGGATTTGTCTGTCTGATAGTGGCTATAGTTGGGCTTTGCTTGTTGAATACGCTGTTATTGCTTGTTCTTTACCATGTAAATACGTTGTTAGTGCTGTCATTATATTCTGAAGGGATAATGTCTCTATTGAGACTGAACGGTTTTTAGACCCCTTAACACAACTGGATTAACCTAGTTAATTAGCCAAGTGATTAACTTAGTCAAATTATGCAAATCTAGGTTATCATAATCAAATAATCATATCAAGTATATATAGCAGCGAAAAAGTAAACAACACAAAGATATGATGACCCAGGAAACCACACGGTAAAAACCTGGGGAAGATTTAACCTAGCTATCGTCAAGGTAAACCTGAATTTACTATCTTGAAAGAATCGAAGTTCATACAATAAGACTTATAAGCCCTCACGCTCGACTCCTTATTGCTACCCACCAGTAGAACTTATTAACACGACCGCGTGCAAGATCCGAAACCACGGACTCCTTCTTTCTTGGATTCTGCAGCAAGTACAAGCACACCCGCTTGTGTATCTTTAAGTTCCAATGGCAGCAACTGAGTTGATCATCAAGGTGTAGATAACATCTTCTCCTTGAAAACCCTAAGCTTTGTGTAAAGGAAAGCTCCTCTAGATCTCACAAGAGATTTACATAAAACAGCAATATGAGCAACCTCTAAAACGTGGCTAGGGTTTGCCTTAAATACCTAGGGCAAAAACATAAAACCCTAAACGTTTTAAGAGTTAGGGCTGAGTTGGAAAAACTGCAGAAAAACGCATCTGTGCGAAATTTGATTGATCAAGCCTAAGCTTCGATCAATCGAGCCAGGCCGAGATGCACAGTGAATTCTGCATCAGCTCGATTCCAACTTTACATAAACAGCACAACTTTGAGCACATCTAAATAAGATTAAATAACCTGTTTTGATCATGGTTTGCCAATAATACAAATTAGAGTTCTAACCACATTAAATCTTAAGTCTTTAGAACCTAACAAACTCCCCTTTTGGCAATCTGTGACAAAACACAACTAAAAGCTCAAAGTTTACACAATAAAGCCCTTTACAAAAAAAAATGCTCATAACAACAAATTCAATCCTAACTACTATCCATCAGTTGCAAGTGTAGACAGCAGCTCAATTGAATTAACCTGTATTTCCTGAAATACTCAACAAACGCATAAACGCATGTGTGGAAAATACAAGTAAACAAAATAAATTCTTGATTTCACCAAAACACAAAATAAAGACATATATCAATGAATAACCAAAAATATAAGTCAATAAGCAGTGAAACAAGAAACAAAATAAATGTATCTCCCCCTAACATGAAAAGCCCAACAAAAATACATCTAGAGCCAAAAGAATGTAAATACAAGATACAGCTCCTAGATACAATCTAATCACCACAGGCTCCAAAGAATCACAAAACTCCCCCTATCATCAAAAACTCTACAGGCTAGTCCAAAAACTACTCCCCCTTTTTGTGACGGAATGCCAAAGGGCAATCATAATCCATCATCAAAAGGAGGTGGCGAAGGAGATCGTCTAAAGTGGGCCAACTCTGCACGCAAAGCACGAACCTCATCGAGCAAGTCCACCAAAATCTGTCCATGAGCCACCTGAACGGTCAAGACATGATCCAACGTACGTCGAATGTCTGAATCATCCGAAGTAGTCAGTGGAGGAACATCAACAGCAGCAGCAGCACCAGACGCCTCAGCCTGTGCATCACCTGTAGAAGAGGAAGGAGGGGGTGCAACACCAGAAGACTGAACACGAGGAGGCCTCAAATGTGCAACCCTCAAACGAAGAAAAGAGGCACCTATGGGACCAGTAATATGAACGGGCTCAGAAGCGGGGAAACCATCTAGACCTAAAAACAACAAAATCCTATGAATGAAGATAGGATATACAAGAGCATGACCAACAACATTACTCCTATGAATCTCGTTTAAAGAACGAAGAAATAGATGAAGAAAAGAAATAGAAGCACTAGACACAAGTGCATACAAAAACACACATCTCTCAATGGGGATGGTATGGAGATAAGAGATAGGCCACAAAGAATGACACACTGTCCTAAGAAAAAGATAGGTAGTCTGAGGGAGCTCAGCGGATGTGATCCGAGGATCAGAACCCCACTAGATAGAAGACCCAGTGATGTATGACATAACATCATCAAGGGGTGGAGACTCCTCAAAAGGATAGTCAGGCTGCCTCACGACCGGGACCCTAAGAGCCTCAGCCACTACCCTAGGGGTAATGGTGAACTTAACACCTCGTATCCAACTCCTAACAAGGGTGTTGCAATCATAGACATGACAAGAGAGGTTCGAGTAGAACTCTCTAATGAGGGCGGTCGGAGGTGGATGATCTATCTCCAACAAAGACAGCCAGCCCCTACTCTCAAAATTTGCCCTAATGGAAGGATCAACCTCATCTAAAACTACAGAACGCTTAGCCCAAATTTTCCTCTTACTGTTTAGCTTATCAAAGGCTTCTCTGCTCTTGGCATCCTTAAACAACTCACTCCTAGAGGGTGACTCAGAAGAAGAGGAGGGAGTCCTATGGGCTCTAGTTTTCCTAGGCATGGTGCTAAGGAAAGGACAAGGACACACAGCAAAACCAAGAAAAAACAGAAAAAGAAAAACGAAAGGCAGACTACAAGTTTGCACAGAACAGATATAGAACAAGAATCTATATGATGCATGAACAATAAAAATGTCATGATGCATGTTCTAATGCAGTGAAACAAGGTTCAATTTAAGTTCAAATTCACAAAATTGGCTTAAGCATAGAGTTTCTAACAAAAACCCCAAAAATTTGATCATCACACAAGGTAGAAAACAGATTAGAATGATCAATTACATCAATCCAACAAGCCAATTTCATCAATTTCACCATAATTGAACAAAATCCCCAATTCGGATTCAATACAAGCCCTAGAATTTTTAATTTCTCACAAAACTCCAAATTGATCAAATTAACCCATCAAGATCAAGTTTATAACATCATAGCACAAAAACCCATTGATCAATTTCAGAAAATTATGCTTGAAACAACAAAAATCCCAATTTATAAAAGGTCCGAAAATCCCAATCAAATGCATGAATTTATGCATGAAAACATGAAAATAAACTTAAAAGGAAGGGTATAATGGACTTACCGGCCTTAAAGGAGAAAAACCTTGCAAAAATTTGGGAGGAAAACGACAAAAAATTTGTTGTAGAGCCTTGCCGAGTCGGAGAGAGAGAAAAAGTTTTGAAAAGTTTTTGAAAAAGTGGTTTGAACAAGTCAAATCTGAATTTTTAAAAACCTTATTCCCGATATTCGATTGATCGAAAAACAGTTTCGATCGATCGAATAGGACAGCGCCTCACCTAAAATTTTAAGCACAATTTCGATTGATCAAAAAACAGACTGGATCAATCGAAACAGACAGAGGCTCACTTAATTTTGAGAGAAAAACACAGTTTTTGAAAACCAAAAACACATTTTGGGCACAAAACTCCTCAAAGCATTGAAATATATGAAATAAATGCATGAGTATGAGATGAAATGATTTTCACAAACCCAAGATTTAAACCTAGTTTTCCAAAATTAAGATTTTCAATCAAAACTCCCTTTTTAATTCTCAAGCAACGAATCAGTTTTGCATAAAACTCAAAGTATTTTTCAAACTTGATTGATCAGACCAAAAACACACACAATAACATATACAATGTTTAGCAAAGAGTAACTTGTGTAGTGTGTGCAACTAGCAAAAGCTTGAGATACATGTGAGGTGATATGTGAATAGAATTCAACCACAAAGTCTACAAAATTCATCACATAGAATTCAAAAGAGACTATCACCTAAAAAGTTACATTATATAACTCCCACGTCTCCTAGAACATAAGCTTGCAATCATGTAAGTTTCTTGAATTTTGCCTCATATTGTACACACAAATTTTAGTTGTTCAGAAACTCATTAAAAGCCGGGATAATGTACACACCAATTTTAATTATGTGATTTGGCATCAAGCCTAATGGTACACACCAATTTTAAGTATTAAGCAATTAAACCGAGGCTACACCTTATGTTCTTTTTTTGCATGTGCTACACTTTCTCGAGCACAGAATCTTACGATATGCACTAAGGTGTTCATGATTGGCTAGTGAACAATGGTGAGATGATTATTTATGCCTTTCTCAAAAGGTTTAATTCCGACAGTCAAAGACATGTGACTTCAAGATCAAGACAAAGTGATCAAAAACTGTAAACATCTTTCCCACACAACATGCACTACAAAGCTTCAACTAGTAAAGTGCAATAACTAAGCTCATCAAAGCTAAACAAGGTACACAGACATGTTATGTGAAAATAAATTGACCAACCTTGTTTTCAAAAACCAAGAGAATGAATACAAAACACAAATTGCTTTCCCTTTTTTTTTTTTTTTTTTCTTGAAAAGAAGAAACAAATGCAATCCTAGAATGAAATGCATGAAAGATATGCAATGCTAGAAACAAAAAGGTAAAAGAAACCAAAGAACAAAGGTCACAAAAGATAGAGCAAAGAAGCACAAGGACCATGTCAAAAAGACTCAATTAGATTGAGCCTTTTGCATCCAAAACCTTTTAGATGCATTACGAGCATTGGAGTTCATATTCACATTAGAGTGATTTCCAACTCCGGGATTGGAATAAAGGTTTAGAGCCTTTACCAATTCATCAATAAGTGTCATAGGATTTTGTGCTTGAGGCACAGGCACTTTTGGCTTATTTGCTCGCTTAGCTGCTTGCAGCTTATAACAATTTGGACGAATGTGTCCAGACTTTCCACAAAAATGACAAAATCAAACAGGTTTACCATGCATCTTGTCCTTATTAAGGGTAGACTCATTAGGTTTAGACTCTTTCAGATCAACCCTAATCTTCCTAGGAGGTGTGACCTCTACAAGTTTAGCAGTCTCACTCATAACCTCACTCACAGGGGGTTCAGAGGAAGAAGAAGGAACAAAGTTTGTGGAATGGGGTGCAGACACAGAAATGCTCTCAACAAAACCTAATCCAGATTTGTCAAAAGGAGACTTTTGAACACTCAGCATTTGATCAAGTTTAGAACTAGCAGATCTAGCAACAGATAAATCATGTTCCAAAGATTTAACTTTATCAAGCAAGAGCATATTCTTAGTTTTCACATTGTTCAACAGTTCATTAGCATCAAACAAGTTAACAAGCAAATTTTTCTTTTCAAGCTCAAGAGATGCAATTTTCTTTAAGCCTAATTCAACATTCATGGCATCCTTTGCAGCAACTTTGCAAAGTTTATTGTAGGCTTCTTGAATATCTGCATCCTCAGAGAGTTCCCCATCAGAAGGGTTCTCTTCAACAAATACACTTTCATTTACTACAGCAGTAACAATGAAAGTAATGAAGTTTCCCTCCTCGTCACATTCGGACTCATCATCAGAAACTTCATTATCACTAAGAGTTACAGCCATAACCTTCCCCTTAGACCTCAAGTATGTGGGACATTCAGATTTCATGCAACCATACCATTGACATCTAAAATACTAAGGACCTATAGAATTGTTTGAAGATTGACCAACTTTTCTCTAGGTTTTTCATTGTTATTAACCTTAGTGGGATCATTCTTCCTAAAGTTTCTAGGTTCAGTAGTGTTTGTACCTCTTGCCTTTCTGTTATTATTCCTAAGAAAGTTTCTAAAGTTCTTGGCAAGGTAAGCAATCTCTATAGCAGAGAGCTCATCATCAAATCCACCAGCATCAACATCATCAACAGACTTAAGAGCCATTGATTTGGATTTGTTAGCTTTGGGTAGGTCTAACTTACAGGACTGAAGAGATCCTACAAGTTCATCAACAGGGATGGAGTCCACATCCTTGCTCTCAGTGATGGCAGCCACTTTGGGTCTAAAGTCCTCAGTCAAGGTTCTGAGAATCTTCCTAACAATTTTAGGTTAATCATAGATTTCACCCAAATTATATGCAGAATTAACAATATCATTTAGTTTTGCATAGAATTCATCAAAAGATTCATCATCAGACATCCTAATGCTTTCAAATCTAGATGTTAACTGCTGCAACTTATTAATTTTAACAGCCTTTGTGCCTTCATGCACAGTCTGGAGGATTTTCCAAGCAGTATGAGCAACCTTAACATTAGAGATTCTCTTGAATTCCTCCATAGAAACAGTGTTAAAGATGGTATTCATAACTTTGCTATTGAACCCAGCTGCTTCTTTTTGAGAAGTTTGCCACTCACTCACAGAAGTAGTAGGCTTCTCCCATCCTTATTCAACGGAGTTCCTGACTCTCTCATCAATAGATTTCAAGAATGCTTTCATCCTTACTTTCCAATAAGCATAATTGTTCCCATCGAAGTGAGGAGGAATAACCAGAGAGTGTCCATGTTCCATGGCAACAGGGGTCAAGGATCAGCTCAGAGATCAAAAGATCTACAAACAGAGAGCTACCTGCTCTGATACCACTTGAACGGTTTTTAGACCCCTTAACACAACCGAATTAACCTAGTTAATTAGCCAAGTGATTAACTTAGTCAAATTATGCAAATCTAGGTTATCACAATCAAACAATCATATGAAGTATATATAGCAGCGGAAAAGTAAACAATACAAAGATATGATGACCCAGGAAACCACACGGTAAAAACCTGGGGAGGATTTAACCTAGCTATCCTTAAGGTAAACCTGAATCCTCTAGCTTGAAAGAATCAAAGTTCATACAATAAGGCTTACAAGCCCCTACGCTCGACTTCTTATTGCTACCCATCAGTAGAACTTACTGACATGACCACGTGCAAGCTCCGAAACCACAAACTCCTTCTTTCTTGGATTCTCCAGCAAGTACAAGCACACCCGCTTGTGTATCTTTAAGTTCCAATGGCAGCAACTGAGTTGATCAACAAGGTGTAGATAACATCTTCTCCTTGAAAACCCTAAGTTTTGTGTAAAGGAAAGCTCCTCTAGATCTCACAAGAGATTTACACAAAACAGTAATATTAGCAACATCTAAAACATGGCTAGGGTTTGCCTTAAATACCTAGGGCAAAAGCATAAAACCCTAAACGTTTTAGGAATTAGGGCTGAGTTGAAAAACTGCAGAAAAACGCATCTGTGCGAAATTCGATTGATCGAGCCTAAGCTTCGATCAATCGAGCCAGGCCGAGATGCACAGTGAATTCTAGATCAGCTCGATTCCAACTTTACATAAATAGCACAACTTTGAGCATATCTAAGCAAGATTAAATAACCTGTTTTGATCATGGTTTGCCAACAATACAAAATAGAGTTCTAACCACATTAAATCCTAAGTTTTTAGAACCTAACAGAGATGCCTTCATGCTTTGCTTGAGTGGCAATATCTGGTTTGAGATTTTAGCCTTCGAATGGCTATCTTGCTTGCTAGGCAATTGACCGTTAATTTTAAAATTAACAAAGTGAAATTGTCAAAATGCAAGTATGCCTTAGCTAAAGGCCTTCAAGTAGCTATTGAACAAATTTGTAGTTTATATACTATTAAAGAAATGCTTTTAGAGGGCTGTCTATTTTGAGAGGGAGAGGGACTCATATATTTCGTGAGGGAGAGAGACTCATATATTTCGTGAGGGAGAGAGACTCATATATCTCTAAGAAAATTTGAGAAGGGCTTTGTTAGGTTGAACATAAAGTCTTTTAATAAGGAAAACATAAATTGTTTTGAAAAGGGGAAAATATTATTATTATTTTTTTTTTAAAGAAAGAGATAAAATTAACCAAACAGCTTTTAGATGATAAAAGCTGTTTATTTTTAAAATATTGTTTCCAGACCTAATGATATACCAACTAATCCTTTTATCAAAAGCTAATTGCAGACTAATATGGATAAAAGACCTTCCAGAAAAGAAAAGGGCAAGGCACCAGCGGTGCAACCCAAACAAATCCAAAAAGCTTTAGCAAAGATTTCAAATAAGCATGAAGGCGTCTCAATTGAGACAATATCCCTTCAGGATACGTTGCTGGTAGAGGCAATGTATTCATGTGGTGAAAAAAGTGAAATCTTGCAAGAAGTGCTCCGCACTGATCTTACTTTTCAGAATGGAGAATTTACAGACTTTCCTTTTCATATTAAATTACTTCTTGATAAATTCCAAGCAGCCTTCACCCTCAATCAGAAACTTTTATTCCAAAAGACCCTTAAGGCTTTGGAATTACATCTTGTTAGCACCAGTGCATTTAATGAAGCACTTGGTAGTCAACTCCTTGGCAGGGTGGATGGAGATTCAAACTCTATAGAGATAGAAACACAGTCTCTACAAAACTATCTTATGGGAACAAGCTTTTCAAAGCTCCACCCTAAGATTAAGCAAAAAATGAGACTTGCCATCAGAACCATACCCCCTGAAATTCAATAGAATATACTAACTCATAAAGCCATGACCAATTATCAGAACAGAAGACATGACAGATGCCATATGGCTATCTCACAAGGCCACTTGGTATGAAAGTTTTGGAGAAGTAGAAAGAGTTTATGATGGACATCATCCCTATCCGAGATTGCTTATCAACACTGAGACAGAGGATCTAGTGATTTGTGATCCTTTATGGTTGTCTAAAATGCTAGAAGAAGGATTTATCAGCAAGTTAATTCTAACTTCTGGAATTCAGATTAGTTTATTTCCTAAAGTCACCCAAGAAGTAGCTACACAAATTGGAGGACTTAATTATATGAAGCTTATTATCTGGAGTACCCTTCCAGCATGGGATACTAGTTACTATATGGAAGCTTGGCTAGAACACATTTTGGTCCTCATAAGTGATTTTAGTTCTAGCCCTAACTATAACTGGTACACAGGAGACACATATCTATCACTTGATGACCCATATGCTCTGGCACAAGAATGGTCTAATTTCATGAGTAATAAGATTTATGAAGTATAGAAAGAATTAGATCATGACTTCCACCTATATGGCTACACCAACAGAATAGCTGTATATGGTCCAAGACCTTCAGTAAGGAGGCTTATTGGTAAAAGAAAAATTACTAGAGATCCTAGAATAATGACAAAGAATCGTGCCCTCGCCTATCTTCGTATTTCATACTACATTTTATGTGGCAATTATGGTGTACTCCATGAGCATGAGCAATATGAAGATGACTCTAATTCGCTAGATTATGATAACTATGCGGATACAGACTAGAACGACAGAATGATAGCTCTCTCAAACAGTCCCTCCAAAGATAATTATGATAGACCACTATTCACCAACATGCGGATTCAAACGGACTAATGTAATAGATTCTACAAATTTCCACCGACAGATTAACTTGAGTTAACTTTACTTACTCAGATTACTTTTAAAGACATACCATGGTCTAGACAGATACTAAAAGCAACTATTGTTCACCAGCAGGTGCAAATAGTACCCTAATAGATTCCCAAATAGGCTTCCGTTCATCAATAAAAGTTTCTACAATACTCTACAAGTCTCCACCGATAGATTAACTTTACTCAGGTTAAAGACATACCATGGTTTATTTCATCTACAAAAAGACAGACTCCAAAGACTCGAAGACAGAAGCAGGGTCTAATTTCTAGATTCACAAGTTTTAGGTTCAAAGTCTAGAAAGAAGATAGCCTTCTCTCTCTTAGAAAGACTCTTGTAATCCTCCCTCTTTTGTAATCTTGTAACCTTTCCCTTCAGACAGACATAATCTTGTAACCTTTTAGATAGATTTTATTTTGTAATCTTGTAACAAAGACAGAAGTTTATTTTCAAGTTTTATCAAAGATAGAAGTTTTTATTCAAGTAAGATTTTACTAATTTCTGTTTTCATATTCTATATTCTGTTTTAACCTATTTTGAATATATCTATTTTTCTGTTTTCTTCTTTATCATCTATTTTATCATTGTTAAGCAAGCCACATATTTAAGGGGTAATTACATTTTACTACTTGAAACTATACCTCAAATTACCCTTTACACCATAAACTTTCAAAATGCTAGTTAGCACCCGAAATTATAATTCGTGTTACACTTTACACCATGCTATTAATTCTGTCATTATTTTGGATGGAAAACTAAAGTTTATGGTGCAGAGTGTAATCGAGAGTATGGTTTAGGGTAATATAATGTAATTTCTCATTTGTTTTTAAGGAATTGAGAAGAAGGGAAATTGAATCTTTTTTTATAGTGCCATCCAAACTAACGAAAATATTGACAGTGGGGTGGAAAGTGTAACCCGGGTTATAGTTTAGGGTGTAAACCATGCATTCTAAAAGTTTAAAATACAAAATAGAATTGTAGGTATAATTTAGGGTAGTAAAATGTAATTTTCCCCATATTTAAATTTAGTTATTGTATTATAACATTCAAAACTCATACAATTTCTATCTTAAAGAAAGATAAAAAGTAGTTATAACTGTCATGTTAATTTGCAACTTTTATGTCTCAAAATCAACATATATATAGCATGTTTGAACTGTATTAAGCTATATGCTAATTCTCGATGAACCTTTTCCGAACTTTTCTTGCTATGGGCATGCTGTAATTGGAGAATGTATATTATGTTTCGGTAATACCAACTCAACATCTGCTTTTGGTATTTCCTACCCAATAAATGAGTGACATCTGTTTCAAAAAACCACATCAAATTACTCCAATAAATTATCACAATCTTTTATACTATTGGGAAGATAAATTAATCATTTATTAGAGTAGTCTGATGTGGTTTTTTGAAATAGGTTTTACTCATTTATTGGGTAGGAAATACCAAAATCGATACTGAGTAGGTATTATCGAAAAATGGTATACTTTCTCTTGTAATTGTAGGCAGCAGCTAGATACATTTATAGGTCAACAAGGTGCTCAAGCATGGTGATGTCAGATATGATAGGGCCAATGGAACAAATGGCTTTGGCTAATCATCTCGTCATAGTCTTCTACTTTATGACTACTGGAGGACCTCAGGTATCTTATGTTATATGATAAAGTTAGGTCTTAAAAATTTAAAAGAATATTAAAATAATTAACTTTAGTAGCTATAATTAAACTCCTTATTGTCAAAGTTTCAAAATTCTCAGAAAAAAATTTATTCCCATTAAAAATAATATTTCATTTGTATTTAGAAATTTAAAAGAACTTTTATTATTTATTATTTTTGTTTTTTTTAATAATTTACCATTATTATTTTTCTTTTAAATGATAAAAGTTGAATCCTTCACATTGTGCTTTTATGATGTGACTCATTATAAGTATATTAAAATTACTAAAATAGTTTACTTTTATGTAAACTTCATTACCAAAGTTTAAATAAATAAAAATATTTTAATACTAGTCCAGTTAAAACTCAAATATAATTTTTTTTAAAGATATATAGGACCCGTTTGGTACTGTTGTTTAAACAACAGTTTTTAATGTTTAAACACTATAACACGTATTTCCACAACATTTTTTTAACCTACACATATTTCCACAACACTTTAAACAACGTTACTAAAAATCTCTTACCAAACTTGAAAAGAGTACCTAACTTGGGAAAGAGTTTTATGGGTTAGCTAGTCTTAAGTAGGGTTATAGATAGAGCACTGCACGGTGTGACAGTCAAGGATGAGGGGCTACGGCCCACGGCACAACCACGGCCACACAAATTGAGGGGCCCACGACACTGACAAAGTCAATGACAAATCACAAATTGAGTCACTCTTTCTTCTTTCTTGTCTAGTAGTAGTTTGAACACATAGTATGCGTTTGGATTGCGTTTCCCGTGCACTGCGTTTGCATTTTCTTTTTTATTTTTCTTTTTATTGAGAAGCGCATTTCACGTGAGAATGTGTTTGTCAGTGGGTCCCGTGCATTGTTTATGGGACCTACAAACCTCGTTTTTTAATAAAACTTTCATTAAAAATAGGTCCCACGGTACTATTCATACATTTAAAAATTATTTTGCTACAGTGTTTTTAGTTTTCAGCAAAATAAGTGTTAGGACATATGTGATTCATGTTAGGAACATATGTCAACATTTTATGTAATTGGCTAATCCTTTGACAAAACGCACTTTACTTGTATCTGGGTAGATCTAGGATGTGTTAATACTTCAAGAAACATGTTGTTCAAGTCTAGTATTAAAGCCATGAAGATTGGACCAAGAAACAAGTGAAGAAAAGCTGTTCACTAAAGCTAGATAGATAGCTTGACACTTGTGGATAGATAGCTTGACAGTTGCTAGACAAATAGCTATCTATCGAGTTTTAATAAGGCTTGACTGATACTATCTATTGAGGTATCTATCGAGGTTATGGGAATTCAGATTTTCAGATCTGATTTTCGGCCTATGCTTTTGTATTTGTGTAGGGTTTCTTTTCTCATAACTCTAGACCTATATAAGGCTTATTTTAGAGGCCGTCACATAAGAGAATACAAGGAAAACATATACAAAATGTGACTGATGCCTTATTCTCTCAGAAAGAAGCTACTGTGTTTTTGCGCCTTAGGGTTTTGTAACCAAGTGCTTCTTGATTTTCATTGTTGATGAAGTGAAGAACTTTGCAGCCAATATTCTTCTTCCTCAAGTTGGTGAGTGAGTCACCTACTGGGATCCGTGCATCAAAACGGTGGCATTCATATATTGAAGAGTTCAGAGTTTCTGAAGCGGTAGAAGGTCTATGTTGTAAGTTCATCTACAGGAATTGTAGAGTCTAGGGACAAAGGTTTTGTACTAGATCTGAAACTTCTCTTTACTATAGTGGATTACTTTTCGGGAAGGTTTCCCCATAGGTTTTTTTACTGTGAAACTAGTTTGTTTCATTGGTTTTCCTGGGTCATCATATCTTGTCTTATTTATTTTTTCCGCTGCATGATTTTGACATGATATTGATATTTGTTTGTTTTAACAAGTTTTATTCATAATAAATCTAATTAACAACTTGGATTTAAAACTTATTAATTCTATCAACCGGGGTCTAAATTTCCCAATAATAAGCGGTATCCAAACGGAATTGAAAGATTGAAAAGAAAAAAAAGAAAAAAGAAGAAGAAGCCAAGATGGCAAAGGCAATCTGGTAGTGGCGAGAAGAGCCTGAAGGCAAAAAAAAAAAAAAAAAAAAAAAAAAAAGAAAGAGAAGAAGAAGAAGAAGAAGGCAAAGGCAGTGGCGAGAAGAAGGTAAAGAAGAAAAAGAAAAAAAAAAGCCAAGTCCCCAATGGAGAGAGAGAGAGAGAGAGAGAGAGAGAGAGAGAGAGAGAGAGAGATTGTTTTTGCAACTGTGTGGAAGACTTGGTGGTGCGGCACAGAAACAAAGTTTCTAACTTTTCAATTTTTCTATTGCTATATACAAGTAAGCCCTAGATGTGTTGGGTTGGGATGAAAATTATAATTTTTTCCCTTTTATTTGTTGAGATAATTGTTAAAATCTTCATTTTAAAGATATTGAATGTTTACTTATTGTAATTTGTTGTCATATATATTTATAGATTGTATTTTATTTAAATGAAAATTATGTTTATTTTGAGACTTTCTTCTTAAATATATACGTATATTATCAGGTATAGGGCCAAAATGATAAGGTTTTTAAAAAGTTTTCAAACTATTTAGGATATTTCCAAATTTTTTATAAATTTTTTCAAAACTTTTTTGGGGGGGGGGGGGGGGGGGGGGGGGCAAGGCCTCCTTCGGTCCTCAAGTGGCTCGACCACTGATGTAAACAGTGGTTGAGCTAAGATTTTGTGTGTTGGGGGTGGAGGAGCGACTAGAACATGAAATGATTAATTTTTTTTTTCAATGTAATTATAGGGTGCAGAAAATTGAGTGTCAAAAGTTTTTGTCAAGTTTAAGCACATTAACATCAGCTGTTGCAAAAGTATGCCATTTTAACACATCAAAAAGTCTATTTTATTGTTTTAGTACATAATTTTACAATACACCTTACATTACATGTTTTTTTCTTCAATTCAATACATTAAAATAATATTCAACACATTAAAATAATATTTACTTAAAACTCATCCTAATACAAAACAATAAAAATTGTAAAATTTGTGATAAGTAGGTCAGAGAGAAGAGAGAATATATTTTAAAAAAAAAAAATTACAATTTGTGAATAGTACTATTCACCCATGCTAAAAGTTTTAGAATTTGAAACACGTGATGAGGTAGCCTTTTTGGTGTGCCAAATGCCAAATATTTGGTATCTGGCACACCTGATATTGCTAGTAATCTAAGTTTATATAAATCTATATTATTTAATTTTTTCATAAATTTAGTTTTCTAAATTAAATTATATATTAATAAGTATCATGATTAAGATTAAAAAATTATTAATAGACAAAAGATATTTAAAATTAGAAAAACAATTGGTGAATGCCCAAAAATAAATTAAATAACCAATCAAATATTACATTTTATATTTATATGATGAACAATGCTGTAGACATAATAATTTTCACATTTTTTCTCATAACATTGATTTGATAAGCTCTTATTGATTCTTATTATTATTTTATTACCAACCATTAATAGTTTGCCACTTAAGGAGATGTCAAATTTTTTGTATACATAGACTCATGGGTATACACTTATATGATATAGCAGGCGATTTATATGTTATATGATGGAATATGTAGAATTAAACAAAACAAAAAAAGGATCTTCTTTAAAAACATAAAAGAACCAAAAAAATAAGGAATCGAACAGGAGTCACGTCACACACATGGGTAGTAGTTATGGGGAGTAGTTAAAATAGTGTTTATCTTTTTAAGTGTCTGATTTTTTCACCACACACTTGGAGGTCATCCTCTTAGAATTGGGTAGTAAAAGGTCAAAGCTTAGCAATCTGTATTGAGAAATTAGTAGAATAAAACAACTTAAGGAAAGAAGAAAAAGTTAATAAGAGAGAGTGAGAGAGAAAGGAAAGAAACTGAAAAGATTTTAAAGACCCACATATCAGCCGAAATGCAAATCAGCTGTTGTTGTTTTTTTTGAAGACGAAGGAGACAGTTTTTCTCATAACATTGATTTGATAAGCTCTTACTGATTCTTATTATTATTTTATTACTAACCATTAATAGTTTGCCACTTTAGGAGATGTCAAATTTTTTGTATACATAGACTCATGGGTATACACTTATATGCTATATGGGTATACACTTATATGATATAGCAGGCGATTTATATGTTATATGATAGAATATGTAGAATTAAACAAAACAAAAAAGGATCTTCTTTAAAAAAATAAAAGAACCAAAAAATAAGGAATCGAAGAGGAGTCACGTCACACACATGGGGAGTAGTTATGGGGAGTAGTTAAAATAGTGTTTACCTTATTAAGTGTCTGATTTTTTCACCACACACTTGGAGGTCATCCTCGTAGAATTGGGTAGTAAAAGGTCAAAGCTTAGCAATCTGTATTGAGAAATTAGTAGAATAAAACAACTTAAGGAAAGAAGAAAAAGTTATTAAGAGAGAGTGAGAGAGAAAGGAAAGAAACTGAAAAGATTTTAAAAACCCACCTATCTGCCCAAATGCAAATCAGTTGGTGTTGTTTTTTTGAAGACGAAGGAGATAAGTGCACGGAACACAGTCTTCTTCCACCATTAATTTCAAAGGAAGCCAAATAAATTTTTTTGTTAACGAGGAAGAGAAAAAATTTGAACCCCTTTTTATCTCCTTTATTTCCTTTATTTTATGAGATAATTGTAAAAACAAATACTATACCTTCACAAAATACGTACACAATATTTTTACAATACTTTCATAATAAATCCTGCCAATTTCTTTTTTAGAAAATAGTATACTAAAAACTGATTGGTATCTTGTTCTGATGATAAAGAGATATATCAGGAGCGGACGCCGTAGGTTAAAACTCTCTAAAAAAAAAAACAAAAGAATACACAAACATGAAAGTAATATATCAAGTTTTTTAAACAGGTTTATAATATATTACATAACCAGAGTACTACTATAAAATGACCTAACCTTTATAGCAGTAGCCTAAATCTAGCCATTTAGAATTTAAGTGGTGGGTAAAAAAGTAATATAAGTGGTAGTTTTAAATTAGAACTAGCAATAACTTGTCATTTAATATTTATTATCAAAATTGATGAGTAAAAATTATAGCATGCAAGGTGCTCCAAATTTAACCCGTCGCTTTGCTCATGGAATGGAGTCTACAGCTTAGGCTGACGGGGTAAGATATGAAAACTGAAGACCCTAAAGCTAACGGATAGTAATGTGATAGGGTCATGGAAGGAAGTCCGCGAAGCACATCAAGGGGCTGGCGCCATTGAAAGGCTGACGCCGATATGGCTGAAGGGAGTCAGATAAGTTGACGGTTCTGAAGCTGACGGTTATGGTAAAACTTCTGCTTGGCCACCACGCATAAGTATATAAGGAAATGACTTGTATCCCACGCTCAATGTTAGTCTCCTACAAGGAAAGGATTCCGTAATATACGCTCATGAGGTTTCCTATAAGGAAAGGATTTCTAGCCCAAAGGAGAGATGGTCAACCCTCTACTACTATAAAAACCCCAATACCGTCACAAATCAAGGTACGCATAATTAACCCATTTCTAGCATTCTAGAGGTGTAAGAAGTTCTAACTTGATCTTTTGAGAGTATTTGGCCGGCACCACACTCGTGCCCTTTGTTAGGTCTTCTCCTTTTTGTTGTGTAGGTGCTGTTTAGGGTGTGCGAGTATCGTGTGGCTCATTGGTGGTTTTTTCGGCATCATCAGTTGGCACCGTCTGTGGGAAACGTTTTGCTGTGATTTGCAAGCCATACTGTAATTTCCCGGATAAAAGAGTTGCATGGTGCTCACTTGCTCGATGGCAACTACAAATGAAATTCGAGAAGGGGAACCACCCACGACCGCCCTTGAGAGACAAGTCCAAACTCTCGCCGCTGCCGTGGAACACCTCACCAAACAAAACCACGATCTGGAAGAACAATTGCGTCAAAAGAATGCAACACCGAATAACCAAAGAGATGATCAAGAAGGAGCCAGCACTGAAAGAAGGAACCAGGAGGGACCTGAAGGAAGCAACGCTCCAAACCAACAAGAACGACAAGAAACCAGCTGTCCCTTCAGTTTTGACACGACCCCCCCTTACATGGTTGTGGAGATGCAATTAATGAAGGAAAGGATGGACCTTATGATGAACGCCCTCAAGCGGCGGGTGTCTAGCGACCTCGACGATTTAGTCCACCGAACCAATTCGCCATTCACCACCTCTATTAACTCCCTCCCCCTACCACAGAAGTTTCGCATGCCGCAGATAGAGAGCTACGATAGAGCCAAGGACCCACTTGATCATCTAGAGACCTTCAAGACCTTGATGCATCTTCAAGGAGTAGTGGAGAGATCATGTGTAGGGCCTTCCTTACAACGCTGAAAGGCCTGGCGAGAATTTGGTTCAGCCGACTGACGCCTAACTCCATCAGCACTTTTAAAGAGCTGAGCGCCCAATTCACATCGCACTTTATTGGAGGGCACCAGTATAAGAAGTCCACTGCGTGCTTGATGAGTATCAAGCAACGAGAAGATGAAACGCTGAGATCTTACATAGCCTGCTTTAATAAGGAAGCACTCTCGATCGACAAGACCGACGACAAAATACTCGTAGCAGCATTTACGAATGGACTGAGGAAGGGTAAGTTCTTATTTTCACTATATAAGAATGACTCGAAAACTATGTCGGATGTGCTTTACAGGGCCACCAAATATATGAATGCCGAAAACGCTCTGCTAGCTCGCAAGGAAAAGCCCAAGAAGAGAGAAAGACAGGAAGATGCCCGACAGGAAAGAGGGCGAAAGATGGCAAGAACCGGAGAGCGAAGGGATGATAGGCGCTCCAAGCCCCCTACGGGGAGATTCACAAGCTTCACTCCACTAACCACCCCTATCGACCAAGTCCTCATGCAAATCAAGGACGAGGGGGCACTGACTTTCCCTAGAAAGCTGGAGGGAGATCCCAACAAGCGGTCCAGAGACAGGTACTGTCGCTTCCATCGTGATCACGGACATGACACAGCTGACTGCTATGACTTGAAACAGCAGATTGAAGCCCTCATTAGGCAAGGGAAGTTGCAAAAGTTCGTTAGCAAAGAAAGGATAGATCCGCTCCCTCAAGAGCACACTCCCCGCCGAGACAAGGAGCGTCCGAAACAGCCCTTGGGGGACATAAGAATGATTGTAGGGGGCGCGGCCGCCAACGACTTATCAAAAAGGGCTCGGAAGACTTATCTTAGAATGGTCCAAAATGTCCAGCTCGCAGGCGTCATCCCGACGATGCCGCAAGTAGACAACCCTCTTATTGGCTTCTCGAAAGAGGATGCCTGACGTCTCCACCATCCACATGACGATGCACTGGTCGTTAGCATCCAGGTGGGAGACTATAACATGTACCGGGTCTTAGTCGATAACGGGAGCTCCGCGTATATTCTCTACTACCCAGCGTTCCAACAGATGCGGATCAGCAGAGAGTGACTAGCCCCAGCTAACGCTCCACTCGTAGGGTTCGGAGGAACCAAAGTGTACCCCCTAGGTGCAATCACATTACCGGTCACCATTGGGGATTATCCTCAACAAATCACTAGGGATGTTACGTTCCTTGTGGTCGATTGCTCCTCTGCCTACAATGCCATTATAGGGCGACCTACCCTTAACTCCTAGAAGGCCGTAGCTTCGACCTATCACCTGATGATCAAATTCCCCACTGAATACGGAGTAGGGGAATTGCGAGGGGACCAAATAGCTGCACGCGACTGCTACATTGCGATGCTGGAAATGGACGACCATTTGTAAACCATGAGCATAGAAGAACAACGGACGAGGGCAGAACCAGTAGAGAGGCTCGAGGAGATACCCCTCGATAGCTCCAGGACGGACAGAACCACCAGGATCGGTACTCTTGCTAGCACGACGGTTCGCTCAGCATTCGTAGCTTTCCTTAAGGAAAATCAAGACGTGTTCGCCTGGAGCCATGAGGATATGCTCGGAATTGACCCTTCAGTCATGGTACATAGGCTGAATGTATCACCAACCTGTCCACCCGTCAGGCAGAAGAAGCGAGTCTTTGCCCAGGAACGAGACCACGCGATAGCAAAAGAAGTCGGTAAGCTACAAGAGGCAGGCTTCATTAGGGAGGTGTACTACCCCGACTGGTTAGAGAACGTGGTAATGGTCAAGAAAGCCAGTGGAAAATGGAGGATGTGCGTGGACTTTACCGACCTGAACAAAGCGTGCCCCAAAAACAGTTATCCCCTCCCACGGGTCAACATTCTAGTAGACTCTACGGCTCAGCACAAGCTATTAAGCTTTATGGACGCTTTCTCTGGTTACAATCAAATTCGAATGCATGAAGCTGATCAGGAGAAAACTTTGTTCGTAACTAGCCAAGGCCTCTTCTATTATAAAGTAATGCCATTTGGCCTAAAAAATGCGGGCGCAACGTATCAAAGGCTAATGAACAAGATGTTCGCGCAGCAGATCGGGAGAAATGTTCAAGTCTACGTGGACGATATGCTGGTAAAAAGCCGAAGGGAGGAAGATCACTTAGAAGACCTCAGGGAAACATTCGACACTCTTCGCTCTTACAACATGAAGCTTAATCCAGGAAAGTGCGCCTTCGGGGTGACGGCAGGAAAATTCCTAGGATTCATGGTGTCACAGAGGGGCATCGAAGCCAACCCGGACAAGATCCGGGCTATAATGGAGATGGCACCCCCGAAAAATGTGAAGGAAGTACAAAGCCTCAATGGCAAGATAGCGGCGCTAAATAGGTTTGTATCAAGGGCAACGGACAAGTGCTTACCCTTCTTTCACACACTGAAGAGATCTTTCGAGTGGACTGCCGAGTGCCAGCAAGCATTCGAGGAGTTAAAAACTTATCTCTCTTTCCTACTGCTACTGAGTCCCTTGCAGCCAGGTGAAGAACTTTTTCTCTATCTTGTCGTCTCCCAAGCTGCCGTCAGCGCAGCCTTGATCAGAGAAGAAGAAAGAGTGCAGAAGCCCGTGTACTACACCAGCCGGGCACTTCGCAGAGCCGAAGAAAGATATCCGCCCATGGAGAAACTCGCCTTCGCACTAGTTACGGCATCACGCAAACTCAAACCGTACTTTCAAGCCCACACGGTGATCGTCCTAACCGACAAGCCTTTGCGACGGGCAATGAGCAACCCTGAAGCCGCTAGACGATTGGCACTATGGGCCATAGAATTGAGCGAGTTTGACATCCAGTACCGCCCGCGAACCGCCATTAAAGGACAGGTCGTTGCAGATTTCATAGCTGAGTTCACAAATGGCGAGGACAGGGGGCAAAGGAATCTCCTCAATGGAGCATGCATGTACACAGATCCTCCAACAGGCAGGCTGGGGGAGCCGGCGTCGTACTACAGTCACCCGAAAGAGACGCGGTCGAGTGTATGGTCCGCCTTGAGTTCCCTACCACCAACAATGAGGCGGAGTACGAATCTTTGGTAGCAGGGCTTGATCTCGCCAAAGCTGCAGGAACCGAAAGCGTGGTCATTTACTACAACTCTCAGGCCGTGGCCAACCAGATAAATGGGGATTACGAGTGTAGAGGCAAAAGAATGAAGAAGTATCTGGAACAAGCAAGGAGGAGGATAGACGAGCTGAAGGCCAAAATTATACAGATCCCAAGGGGAGAAAACGAGCAAGCCGACCGCCTAACCAAAGCCGCTTCAGCCGAACATATGGCCACCCTTGATAATGTACTCTCCTTTGTTCAACTCTTTCCACTTATAGATTCTGTCGATGTGCGGGAGCTTGGTTCCGAAAGCAATTGGACCACGCCATTAGTCTCTTACTTAAAAAACAGAGTATTACCAGATGGAAAAGAGGTCCAAGCGGCGAGATTCGTCTTAATAAGAGACGTCCTGTACAAAAGAGGTTTCTCCCGCCTATAACTAAGATGCTTAGGTCCTGGAGAAGCAGATTACGTCATGAGAGAGGTACACGAGGGAATCTGCGGAAATCATTCAGGGTTAAGATCATTAGTACACAAGCTAGTGCGAGCGAGGTACTTTTAGCCCACAATGCAGAAGGATGCTGAGGCTTATGTCAAGACCTGTGACAAGTGCCAGAGGTTCAGCAATATCATTAGACAACCAACTGAAGAATTAACCCTAGTGACGACCCCATGGCCGTTTGCTCAGTGGGGACTAGACATCATGGGACCATTCCCCATAGCGATACGACAGTTGAAGTTCCTGGTAATGGGCATTGACCACTTTACAAAATGGGTGGAAGCTGAAGCTTTGGCCACCATTACGAAAAAGAACGTGCGGAGTTTCGTTTGGAGATGCATCATATGCAGGTTTGGCATACCTAGAGTCTTAGTCTCAGACAACGGGAAGCAATTTGACAACAACTCCTTCCGGGACTTTTGCTCGCAATTGGGGATAAAAAACCACTACTCCTCCCCCGCCCACCCTTAAGCTAACAGACAGGTCGAAGTCACGAACTGATCCTTGTTGAAGATTATCAAGACTCGGCTCTAGGGGGCAAAGGGTATATGGGCGGAAGAGTTTCCAAGCATACTTTGGACCTACAGGACAACTGCAAGGACACCAACAGGAGAGACACCATTCTGACTAACATACGAGAACGAAGCAGTCATCCCAGCCGAAGTTGGACTCACAAACTACAGGGTGCACAACCATGACAAAAGCAAGAACAACGAGGCCATACGTCTACAGCTCGATTTGGTAGACGAAGTCAGGGCAGCGCGGAACAAAGGCTTGCACGGTACCAAGACCGTATGGCCAAGCACTACAATTCCCGGGTCAGACATAAAGACTTTCAGGTTGGAGACCTTGTTCTAAGGAAAGTCATGGGCGCAGCAAGAGACCCAACCCAAGGGAAGCTTGGCCCAAATTGGGATGGGCCTTACCGAGTCACGGCATGGCAGAGGAAGGGCACCTACCACCTAGAGACGCAAGACGGACGGAAGCTGCCACATCCTTGGAATGCGGAACACTTACGAAAGTATTACCAGTAGAGATGACGACGTGAAGAACAACACCTCCTTTCATTTATGGTTTACCGCAGCAAATTTTAGTTATACTCCTCAAACCTATCGTTTACTTTAGTTTTTGTTACAATAAGCCCAAATGGCAAGTTTTTTTACTTTAGTTTTTGCTACAATAAGCCCAAAGGGCATTTTTTTTTTAGAGCTAATTTTTTCTATGAATGCATGGCAATAAGAGGAGTTTATTCAGAAAGGCTTACGTTTTCTATTTACAAGTTCGCAAAAAATGGACGACCTCAAGTCCATAGAAAGTACAAAGATTCTAAGTCCCTAAAAAGTGGACGACCATAAGTCTGCAAAGGTAGGAGACTATAAGCCCTCAAGACAGATGGAACCATCCCAAGAGGATAAAGCATGGTGGAAGCCCTTGAATGGGCTAGAAACCAGGTCCAGATACGGACAAATCCATAAGAAACAGATGACTCCACTATGCAAAAACTACATAACATCAATTTATCCCAAAGGGATGAAAAAATATCGGCCACCTAAGCTGACGGTTTCATCAAAGTGACGAGATTGTAAAAAGATTAGCTCACCAAGTCCATAATATGGACAAGGCTATAAAATTAACGGTCCATGTGACAGACTCATCAAAAGTGATGGGTTCATTAAAGTGACGGTCTCATCAAAGTGACGAGATTGTAAAAAGAGCTCACCAAGTCCATAATATGGACAAGGCTATAAAATTAACGGTCCATGTGACGGACTCATCAAATGTGACGGGCTCATTAAAGTGACGGTCTTATCAAAAGGATGGGATTTTAAAAAGGGATAAGTCCAGTGCAAGAAGCTGACGGACATAACATATCCTTAACAAAACAAGTCCAACATTAACACGGACAACTTCAAGAATGAAAGAGTGATTAAAAATCCCATAAAGGGAAAAACGACTTTATTAAGCTAACAGCTTCATAAACAGACAAACCCGTCATTTGAGGAAGTAGACAAGGGTACTGGCGCTGACAACTCCACTAGAATACTTCACATAAAAATGGTTGTCAAAACTGACGGCTTAACTAAGCTGACGGCGTCATTAAAATAGACGAGTCCATAATCATGCATGAAGATAACGAATCAGTGCCTTTAAACTATAATCCGCGAGTAGGCTAACGAGCCCAGCCTATGACTAGGAAATAGCCTTAGAATCTACAAAGCAAGAAAAAGAAGTGCACGAACAAATGGCCATACATACATATTCAGAAGCGACGGTTGTTAAATATTACAAGCGAAGTAAATTACTTACAAATAAAAGCCCAAGGGGCACTTAAAAACATTGTTTGAGTATTACAAGCAAAAGTAACTTACTTACAAATAAAAGCCCAGAAAACTAAGGGGCACTTAAAACATTGTTTGCAAATGGTACAAAATGTAACAGTTACAAAGAAACAAAACTATGGCTGGGCAGGGGGAGCGTCATTTGAAGTCTTTTTATTTTTCTCAACAGGAGGGTCTTTGCGTCTAGGTCCTCCACGAAAGGATTGGAAGTAGTGAAAGGAGGGTTTGCAGTAGGCTGGGCTAAAACAAAGCCACTATCTTCATGTGAAGGGGCATCATCGGGGTCATCACCTTCAACAACGATGGCGTCATTAGCAGGCGTCATCGGCAGGGCGTCATCCAAGGTGATCCTAGATAGATCCAATTCGGGAAAGGCTGACGCAACTTACTTAAGGCAGTCATCGAATCCAATATCGTAGTATCCACCACAGGAATTAATGAAGGAATCTGACGCCTTGAATTTCTCGACTGCGTCAGCCCCAGCCGTCTCCACCTGCGCACGGAGGGTCATCGGATCTTGTTCTAACCCCTCCTTCTGACGACCTGCCTCCTCCAACTTCTACTTCGTCTCTTTCAGCTCGACGTTCAGAAGACGGACGACCTCTTTGTATTGCGCCTGCTGGTTCAACAAGTTAGTATTATGTTTACTAACACGAATGACGACACCTCCTTGGCCACACACTGGTCTGTAAATGTCAACTCTCCCTTTGCCCTCTTATCCTCCTTCTGACGGGCAGCGGCAACCCCTATTCATTGCTTAGCGACCTCCATTTCTACAAAGACAACAGATATGCATGAGAAAAATTAATGATAAGAGCCAAAGTAACGGAATGGTAGAATACTACTCACGACGGCGAGAAAATTCCTCTAGCTTGTGAGCTTCAGGCGTCGATTCCGGACCCCCACAGTATGCGTGAAGAGTGTCAAGAGTAATTAAATCCTAACACATTCGCTTCTCTAAGGGAATCTCTAGAACCCGACGAATAAAATCCCTCTACTCTTCAGTTATAAGGGGGCGAGTGTTGGATGAAAAGAAAAACAAGCTGATGGTGTTAAGACACTTCAAAAGTAAAATAGACAAGTATATGTAAAAGCTGACGGGGCTAAAAGCTGTCAGCTAAAACCTGAATCCCTGACGAAAGCCCAAGTATTATCAAAATAACCACGGGGCATCGTCTCCCATTCTTCCTGACGGCACACCCAGTCTGTCCTTTTAACAAAAATGTACCTACTCTTCCAATCTCTACTTGTATCTGGCATCTCAGACACTAATCTCAACTCACTCTCCCTGACGGCAAAATGGTACGTCCCCTTAGAAGAAGAAAGGTGCTAGGGTCTATAGCAGTAGAAGAATTCCTCTAAAGAAAGTTGATGGTGTCCTCCACTCAGACGACCCTATAAGCTCTCAGCACTTATAAAGATCCTCCATGAATTTGGAGCAATCTGGCTAATGGCAGCCCTAGAAAATCAGCCAATTGACAGTGTAGGGCCGTCAGGGGTATTCTTAGCCCCATAGCAAACATGACATCATACATACCAACGTCTGTTGTTCTCCCTGTATAACACTTTTCATTTTCCCTGGGGGGACGGATAGAGATGTGGTCTGGGATTTGGAAACTGATGCACAACTCTTTGAAGACCTTATCACTCATTTTTGGTAAAAATTTATTGACGGCCCATTCCTTGGGAAGGATGAAGGGACGACTACCTATAGGACTTCCTGAAGTTCTTTCACAGGACTCCTCGTCACCTTCACCTCCGTCACTATCCCTTTCTTCTTCCACCTCAACTTCACCCTCCTCACCTACTACCTCTTCCTGACCTTCGTTTCTGTGACTCCCTACCTCCTCTTTAGAAGATTGGGCTGACGTCTCCCTCTCTGACGACCAGGAAAAGCTCCCGGACTCATAACCTGAACCAAATACCTCGTCGTAGCCCGCTCCATCGCGGATCGACGACGGATCACTTGACGCGTCACTTAACATCTAACTACCTACAGGTGACAGATTTATTCTAAGCACCCAAGATGACGACCTCACTATAGAGAAATCAAACGAAACAAAGCATATACAAAGAAAAGAAAAAGAACTTATGAGTTCCTTAAAATTGGTGACGGTTTTGGAAGCGATGACAGCAACACAGACGATGATGTAGAAGAATTGACGGAACAAAGGCGACGAGTCTTCTCTCCAGGGATCAGTAAAGATGAAATATGAAAAATGAGGAGGAGAGGTGGGTTATATATAAGGGGAAAATGCACAGAAGACGAAGCGACGCCCTCGTCCAGAAGCGGAGCCAACCAGAAAACGCCATGTGTCCGAGCATTTAATACTGGGTGCTCGAGGAATCGCCTTTGAGTCATTTTCTCTCTCCTGGCCAAAGTGAAAGTTAGCAACAAAAAATATAACTCCATAACCTGTCAGTTTAAACTGACGGAGATATGGAGTAAGGGGCAACTGATGAGTAAAAATTATAGCATGTAAGGCGCTCCAAATTTAACTTGTCGCTTTGCTCATGGAATGGAGTCCACAGCTTAGGCTGACAGGGTAGGGTATGAAAACTGAAGACCCTAAAGCTGACGGACAGTAATGTGATAGGGTCATGGAAGGAAGTTCGCGAAGCACATCAAGGTGCTGACGCCATCGAAAGGCTGACGCCGATATGGCTGAAGGGAGTGAGATAAGTTGACGGTCCTGAAGCTGATGGTTATGGTAAAACTTTTGCTTGGCCACCACGCATAAGTATATAAGGAAATGACTTGTATCCTAGGCTTAATGCTAGTCTCCTACAAGGAAAGGATTTCGTAATATACGCTCATGAGGTTTCCTATAAGGAAAGGACTTCTAGCCCATAGGAGAGATGGTCAAGCATGGGGACTCCGAGCCAAGCCCCCCTACGCCAGAAATTGTGTCAGTAATCATTAAGACAAGTAAGCATCTTGGGTCTTTATGTTATAAATTATTATATTTATTATATACAATTCAATTGTGAGGAGAAAATGAATTGTTTGGTTTTGTGAATTGTGAGGACCAAGTTGTAGTTGAAGTTGGAAGTTGGAAGTTTGGTGATAAAGGACATAACCATGGTTAATATTTAAATTTAATTAATTAAGTTAAGTGGACCATTGTGTTATTACTGTTATAGTATTTATTATAAGTCTTGAGTTTATGGTTCGCGTGTAGCCTAAGGTAGTCAAAACCGTACCGGAGGCCGTACCGGTTTGATCATCGGTATGATATACTTCGGATACTGGTCAATACCAGTGTACCGTTTCGGATTTACCACAAAATAATATATATATATATATATATATATATATATTTATTTATAACATTTAAAATAAATAAAATTAGTATCCTTTTAATAATGTTTTTACTAGTATATTTTTTTGTAATTACTAATATACTAATTAAGCTTATAAGTTATAAGTAGTAGATAAAAAAAAAAAAAAAAATACAAAATGAAGTTATAGTGATGTCACTGACGTGTCTGGATAGGGAAGCTGTTAGTTGTCAAAGGTTAAAAAAATTAAATAATATAAAAACTATGGCATCAAATGAAAGAATCAAGAAACAATAAATGTTTTCTTATCTTTTCACTCATAGATACTACTGCATTCTTTACTTTTTTTTTCCTTTCCACACGTTTCCCTCTATCTCAGTCTCTGGCATTCACATCTTTCAACAAGAAAACAATTGCTGAGTATTTTGACATCTTTCAACAAGAAAAAAATAAATACAGATCTCTCTCTATCTCAGTCACATGTTTCTCCACACGTTCCTCTCATCTTTTCACTTTTTCTTTTCCACTTTCTTCTCCACTTACAATTTCTTTTCACTTCCAAATTTCAAACAATTTTAGCTCTCCCTTCTTAGCTTTGTCTTTTGAGCTTTCAGTTTTGTCTCATTTCTGTCGTTCATATTGCTGCTTGAGTCACCGTACATCACCACTTAATATTCAGTGAGAGGCCATTGGCTTCAGTGAAAAAAGAGACGATGAGTGCATGAGGTGATTCTAACTTCATTTTGCAAAGCTATTATGCATTTTTCTTACATTTTTCTCTTTCTTTTTGCTGGGTTTTCTTAGCTTACTCAGTTTTTCACCATCTTGCCCTTGAAAAACGTCAAAATTAACCCAAAAAAAAAAATGCTTTTCACTTTTCGGCCTGGTATCCATTTACAGGCCGGAACAGCCGGATTTTGCCGGTACGACTGGTATTTTTTCCGGTACGAAACATAGGGGTATTCTGTACTGGGTTGCTGGCCGTACGGTATACCGGTACGGTACGGTATTGACTTCTTTTGTGTAGCTTAAGGGAGTCAATACTGTACCGGAGGCTGTACTGGTTTGATCAGCGGTACGATATATTTTGGATACCGGTTAATACCGTTGTACTGTTTTGGATTTTCCACAAAATAATATATATATATATATATATATTTATAACATTTAAAATAAATAAATTTAGTATCCTTTTAATAATGTTTTTACTAGTATTTTTTTTGTAATTACTAATATACTAATTAAGCTTATAAGTTATAAGTAGTAGAAAAAAAAAATACAAAATGAAGTTATAGTGATGTCACTAACGCGTCTGGGTAGGGAAGTTGTTAGTTGTCAAAGGTTAAAAAAATTAAAAAATATAAAAACTATGGCTTCGAATGAAAGAATCAAGAAACAATAAATGTTTTCTTATCTTTTTGCTTATAGATATTGCGGCATTTTTTCTTTTTTTTCCTTTCCACAAGTTTCCCTCTCTCTCAGTCACTGGCATTCACATCTTTCAATAAGAAAACTATTGTTGAGTCTTTTGACATCTTTCAACAAGAAAAAAATAAATACACGTCTCTTTCTATCTCAGTCACACGTTTCTCCACACGTTCCTCTCATCTTTTGACTCTTTTCTTCTCCACTTTCTTCTCCACTTAAAATTTCTTTTCCACTTCCAAATTTCAAATGATTTTAGCTCTCTCATCTTTTGTTGTTCATATTGCTGCTTGAGTCACCGTCCATCACCACTTAATATTCAGTGAGAGGCCGTTGGCTTCAGTGAAAAAAGAGACTGTGAGTGCATGAGGTGATTCCAACTTCATTTTGCAAACCTATTATGCCTTTTTCTTTCATTTTTCTCTTTCTTTCTGCAGGGTTTTCTTAGCTTACTTAGTTTTTCACCATCCTGCCATTGAAAAATATCAAAATAAACCAAAAAAAAAAAAAAGCTTTTCACGTTTCGGCCTGATATCCATTTACTGGCCGGAACGGCTGGATTTCGTCGTTACGGCCGGTACGAGGCCGATACGTCCGATACGAGGCCAATACGTCCGGTATTTTTTCCGGTACGAAACATAGGGGCTGTACCGGATTGCTGGCCGGTACGGTATTGACTTCTTTGGTGTAGCCTAAGGGAGTCAATACCGTACCGGAGGCTGTACCAGTTTGATCAGCAGTACGATATATTTTGGATACCGGTCAATACTGGTGTACCGTTTCGGATTTACCGCAAAATAACACACATATATATATATATATATATATATTTATTTATAACATTTAAAATAAATAAATTTAGTATCCTTTTAATAATGTTTTTACTATTATATTTTTTTGTAATTACTAATATATTAATTAAGCTTATAAGTTATAAGTTGTAAATAAAAAAAAAAAAAAAATACAAAATGAAGTTATGGTGATGTCACTGACGTGTTTGGGCAGGGAAGTTGTTAGTTGTCAAATGTTAAAAAAATTAAATAATACAAAAACTATGGCTTCAAATGAAAGAATCAAGAAACAATAAATGTTTTCTTATCTTTTCATTCATAGATACTGCTGCATTTTTTCTTTTTTTTCCCTTCCACACGTTTCCCTCTCGCTCAGTCACTGGCATTCACATCTTTCAATAAGAAAACTATTGCTGAGTCTTTTGACATCTTTCAACAAGAAAACCGTAAATACACGTCTCTCTCTATCTCAGTCACACGTTTCTCCACACGTTCCTCTCATCTTTTCACTCTTTTCTTCTCCACTTTCTTCTCCACTTACAATTTCTTTTCCACTTCCAAATTTCAAACGATTTTAGCTCTCTCTTCTTAGCCCTGTCTTTTGAGCTTTCAGTTTTGTCTCGTTTCTGTCGTTCATATTGCTGCTTGAGTCACCGTCCATCACCACTTAATATTCAGTGAGTGGCCGTTGGCTTCAGTGAAAAAAGTGACAGTGAGTGCATGAGGTGATTCTAACTTCATTTTGCAAAGCTATTATGCGTTTTTCTTTCATTTTTCTCTTTCTTTCTGCTGGGTTTTCTTAGCTTAATCAGTTTTTCACCATCCTGCCCTTGAAAAATGTCAAAATGAACCCAAAAGAAAAAAAAGCTTTTCACGTTTCAGCCTGGTATCCATTTAGGGTACGTTTGGTACGCTGTAATAGTTTCTGTAATGGAATAACTATTCATGTGTAATATCAATTCGGTCATTTGGTTGCATCTTTATTACATGAATTAATTATTACATTGGAATAACTATTCTTTAAATTGAAGAATAGCTATTCCTCTTTAAAATGGATGTAATAGCTATTCTTTAGTGTATATAATAGGTTTTAAAATTAATATATTTCCAAAAATGTAAAGTTTCCTTATACATCTTCTTTTACAAGTTTTCCATGTGTAACAACCAAACTTATGAATAGTAATAATTATTCCATTACAATGTCTTCTATTCCCAGTAATAAAGATTACTATTCCTAATGTAATCTACATTCAGTGTACCAAACGTACCCTTACTGGCCGAAACGGCTGGATTTCGCCGATACGGTCGGTACGAGGCCGGGACGTCCGGTATTTTTTCCGATACGAAACATAGGGGTATTCTGTACTGGGTTGCTGGCCGGTACGGTATATACTGGCCGTACTGGCCGGTACGGTACGGTATTGGCTTCTTTGGTGTAGCCTAAGGGAGTCAATACCGTACCGGAGGCTGTACTGGTTGATCAGCGGTACGATATATTTTGGATACCGGTCAATACCGGTGACCCGTTTCGGATTTACTGCAAATAATATATATATATATATATATATATATATATATATATATTTATAACATTTAAAATAAATAAATTTAGTATCCTTTTAATAATGTTTTTACTAGTATATTTTTTTTGTAATTACTAATATACTAATTAAGCTTATAAGCTATAAGTCGTAGATAAAAAAAAAAATACAAAATGAAGTTATAGTGATGTCACTGACGTGTCTGGGTAGGGAAGTTGTTAGTTGTCAAAGGTTAAAAAAAATTAAATAATATAAAAACTATGGCTTCAAATGAAAGAATCAAGAAACAATAAATGTTTTATTATCTTTTCACTCATAGATACAGCTGCATTTTTTACTTTCTTTTTCCTTTCCACACGTTTCCCTCTCTCTCAGTCATTGGCATTCACATCTTTCAGTAAGAAAACTATTGCTAAGTCTTTTGACATCTTTCAACAAGAAAACAATAAATACACCTCTCTCTCTATCTCAGTCATACGTTTCTCCACACGTTCCTCTCATCTTTTCACTCTTTTCTTCTCCACTTACAATTTCTTTTCCACTTCCAAATTTCAAACGATTTTAGCTCTCTCTTCTTAGCTTTGTCTTTTGAGCTTTCAGTTTTGTCTCGTTTCTCTCGTTCATATTGCTGCTTGAGTCACTGTCCATCACCAATTAATATTCAGTGAGAGGCCGTTGGCTTCTGTGAAAAAAGAGATGGTGAGTGCATGAGGTGATTCTAACTTCATTTTGCAAAGCTATTATGCGTTTTTCTTTCATTTTTCTCTTTCTTTCTGCTGGGTTTTCTTAGCTTACTCAGTTTTTCACCATCCTGCCCTTGAAAAACGTCAAAATTAACCCAAAAAAAAAAAAAGCTTTTCACGTTTCGGCCTGGTATCCATTTACTGGCCGGAATGGCCGGATTTCGCCGGTACGGCCGGTACGATCGGTATTTTTTCCAATACGAAACATAGGGGTATTTTGTACTGGATTGCTGGCCGGTACGGTATATACCAGTTGTACCGGCTAGTACGGTACGGTATTGACTTCTTTGGTGTGGCCATGTGACCACTTACGAAAGTCTGAGTAAACCCTTGCAGTAGCAAATCATAAGTTTTAGGTATGCGAGGCTAGGGTGTGTTATGGGAGATTGAGCGAAGGCAATCCAACAAGAGTGGAATTTGTTTGCTACCTTGACGAATCGACCCACACCCTTGCGAGCTTCTAAAACCAATTCTGACTATGGTGACTTGATACGTGAGTGGATTCTTTAATACCACAATAGGGTATATTTTTTTCTTGGCATCGCCTTATTTTTAAGAGGTGATTGGAAATTTAATACTAATAGCCAGATAAATACACATTTGGAGTTGCATGAAACAATTTATACATACATGGATTCCAATTTTTTTGTGCATAAGTGAATCCAAATGTTGAGCCTCTAAATTCCTCTCTCTCTCTCCAAAAAAAAAAATATATATATTCAACATTCAAACTACAAATTTTTAGTCTTGTTCTCCCAATTTCATGTGTAAATTTTTTTGTTTTGAATATGCTAGATTTGTATTTGGTCTACATTCAGGTAATGTCTTCATTATGGATGTTGTTGCTTGTAATCAAATGAATGTATTGAATGACTACACTCGGTTAGAGAAGGAGTAAGGGATCCAACCCTTAATGACTAAATTATTTTGAGAGAGAGAGAGAGTGAGAGTGAGAGCATTAGAAATTCTAAGGATAGAGGAACTGACAAAACATATAAAACAATTTTTTTTAGTAAGATTTAATAAAAATAATTTTTTTTATTATAGTGGTCATGTGTAGTCCACATGATCAATGTAGTCAACAATATTATGAGTCAATAATACAAACCTGATAACATAGAGAGTCTATTTGTAATTAATCCAAAATTTTCAGGGGTCATTTTACAATTCGGCCTAATCTAAAGTCCTAAATTTGGAATTATTTAATTTTGTTATTTTTATTTTTGAGAACAGTATTTCAACCAAACCCATAATAATATCTTTTGGGTAAACGTATAACTTTACCAGGTATTGATAACTCATTTAATCCTTTTGGGTTCATCTTGTTGCTTATTAGCCCACTAGATATGACTTGTAATCTAAAGGATTAAGGAACATAAAGGATTAAGGAAGAAGAAAGCAATCATACAGAGCATGAATAAACGACGAGGGCCACTCATGACACTCCTGACTCCTTGTCCTATACACAAAAACAGCAGACAAGGCAAAACTTCTCATGTCCCAATATCAAGAGAAGTCCTATTCTCTAGGTTGAGGCTCCACATACTGTGTATATGCAAGTGATAAATTTTTTTCTTACACGCAAAGCATCAGAGAAATCTTGTTCACTCCTCTCTTAGGAATAGCTCCCACGCTGCAAGTTGCTTGATCCCAGCCAACCTACACTTCTCTTCAATAATTGCCAGTACAAATTCTTACTATTTGCTCGTTGATGTTTGGGATTTAAAAAAAAAAAAAAAAATTTATTTTTGAGCTCAACTAGAAATCCTAATCCAATGAATCTAATATATTACCCCCACATCTCCCTATCTAGAACCACTCGAACTTTGGTTTTCAAACCCCACAAGCCTTTAAGACTTGGGGAAGTACTGCCCAAAATGGGTAGTGGTTGATATTTGGGATTTTAATTACTCTGTTTTCAGCTATATAGGTGCATGTCCTGTAATTTTTATTGCTTTGCTAATTATTTATTCTCTTTATTTGTCCTTGTATATCAATTATATTTTCTTGTTCATCAAAAAATCAATTGTATTTTCTTATGAAAAAGGACCACCTTTTTATTTAAATGTAATTGTTTCTTCTTATTAGCCAAAAAAGAAAAAGAAAAAAAGGTACTTGTTTCCTTTATTTATTTTGTGAATTTCCACCACGCATGCATTAGCCCTCTCTGCTCTGCTGCCTGTCTAACCTTTCAATGTGGACAGTAATGCAAATTAGGTTGAGTCCTTTCAAATTAGGTTGAGTTCTTAAAAAATTTTAGCATCACATAAAAAGTTATAATTTTTGCCATAATTATTTTATGTGACAAATTATAATTAACTGCTTGTCATTTTCACACGGCCTTCATAAAAATATTTATTTCACCAATTCTTTTTTTGAGATAGTGTTGATCACCACTTTTTCATCACCATTTATTATTTAGTCCTTGAACAGTTCTAACAAAAGTTATGATTTTTTACTTACACTAGCCGCGAACCTGCGCGTTGCGCGTGATAATTATTTTTATGGTGGTTTTATTTATTTATTTATTTTTTACAATTTAAACTTGTGGGGGAGAAAAGCCCAGCCCAACTTATTGGGCCAAAGGCCCTATCCGAGGACCACTGTTCGCCCGAGGAGACCAAGACGCAGCCAGAGGCCCATGTGAAAGGAGAATGTCCGCAGACGAGCACGTGTACCGTCCGAGGAGATGTTCATACGTCCGAGGAGACCGATATCGTCGGACCCGACGAGGCTTATGTCCGGCACGTGTCAAGCGATCTGTTTAACAAGTGTCAGGGGAGAAAAGGGACCTCGGACACGTGAGAAGGTGACAGGAATAGAGAAATATCAAGGAGACAGACTTCAACCACCGCATTTAATGCTCTGCACCTACCCACCTGGCCGCATTTATGTGGAGAAGACCCCTGAACAGTGCATCCTCAGCTACCGCCACTCAGACAGGGCTAAAGGGGGAGTATGATGGGACATGCACTCAAGTGGGCGCACAGATGGTGAACAAGTGGACGGTGGAGATGGAGAAGGGCAGCACTATATAAGAGAGAGAGGTATCTAATAGTGGGGATCGAGAATGAAGAGAGAGAAAAGAGCATATAATTTTACTGTAGCTCCAACATTTGTAACTTAAGTTCATCAATGAAAATCGCCTCCTCGGACGAGACATTGATCACTGTCCGAGCATTTTTTTATTCAAATTTCCCCATCTTCTATGCCGTTTAATACTGTTATTTTTTATTACTAGCCTAGCTCTTTCACCCACTCTCTACAAATTTATTGTTTTGGGTTCAGTGGGCTCCAAACCCATACCTCCTTGGGCTTGGGCTGCAGAATCTGACCCTACAATTGGCGCCGTCTGTGGGAAGAGCTTGTGCAAGAGTGAAAACAACAGTTGACAATGGCAGAACAAGGTGAACAACAAGCAGAATCCAGGGCATCCCAACACGTGGACCATTTTGTCAACTTAGAGAGGAGACAAAACCGTGAGGGCAGTGTACACACTGTGCGCCTTAGCCAGAGCCAATCACAGGGCGGGAGTCACATGTCCCATGCAGAGAAGAACCGTGACTTACAACTGGAAGTGGAAAAACTAAAGAGGGAGTTGCGACACGCAAAGAGGAAGCGGGCTTCCTCGTACTCTGAAGATGATCTTGATGACGAGCAGGACGTCTCCTATCAACACAAGTCCAAGACACCAGCTAGCGAGTCCTACACCTATGTAGAGGAGTCCCATCGTAAAAGGGAGCGTAGGAGCCCATCACGCGAGGACCTGGAGAATGATGCCATGAACAAGGCTCTAAATCAGATATCCAGATCACCCTTCACGCGCAGGATAGAGGAGGCCAGACTCCCTCGGCGCTTTAATCAGCCAACGTTCACCGTCTACAACGGTAAAACTGACCCCGTCGAGCACGTGAGCCATTTTAACCAGAGGATGGCTGTCTACTCCAGAGATGAAGCTCTGATGTGCAAGGTCTTCCCTTCCAGTCTTGGGCCCGTTGCTATGAGATGGTTTGATGGTTTGAAGGCGGGCTCCATCAACTCCTTCAAGGAGCTCACTCAGGCGTTCGGCTCCCGTTTTGTTACGTGCCGAAGAGTGGCCAGGCCTCTCTCTTCCCTGCTATCCTTGTCCATGCAGGAAGGCGAGTCCTTGAAGGCGTATTCAGACAGATATTGGGAGATGTTCAATGAGGTGGAGGGCAACAACGATGCAATGGCCCTCAGCACGTTCAAGCTCGGCCTCCCTACTGACCACGGTTTGAGGGGATCCCTATCTGGCAAACCAGTCACAAACGTGCGTCAACTGATGGACCGCATAGAGAAGTATAAGAGGGTTGAAGAAGATCAGCAGCAGGGCAAGGGAAAGGACAAGATTATCCCACAGGAGAGGAGAGATTCGCGGTCGGACCGGTACAATTACAATAAACCGCGGAGGGATTTTGCCGGGCAATCAGGATCGATGAATCCTCAATCGGTCAACACCGTGTTCAAAGAACCAGTGCATCAGGTCTTGGAGAAGATTAAGAATGAATCATTCTTCAGGTGGCCGAATAAGATGGTGGGAAACCCCGAGAGGCGCAACCACAATCTCTACTGCCAGTACCATCAAGACCATGGGCATACAACGGAAGATTGTAGGAGTCTGTGGGATCACCTAGACCAGTTGGTCCGCGATGGTAAACTGAAACATCTTCTGCACCACTCCAGCGGCCGAGGGCAGACAGGCTCGGGGCCGCGTAGGGACGACCCCCCAAATCCACCGCTTGGGACTATAAACGTCGTCTTCGCTGCGCCTGGGAGAACAGGGTCCTGGCCTGTGAAAGTTATGTCAGTGGGCCGACCACCCGCAGGGGAGTCGAGCCGAGGACCGAAGAGAGCTAGGTCTGGTGCCCCACTGGTTATGGGATTCTCGGACGAGGACATGATCGGCACCATCCAACCCCATGATGATGCACTAGTCATCACCCTCAGAATAGGAGGGTACGATGTAAAGAGGGTGATGGTGGACCAGGGCAGTGCCGTGGAGATAATGTACCCGGACCTCTACAAGGGGCTAGGCCTAAAATCCCAGGACCTGACGCCGTACGATTCCCCCCTTTTCACCTTTGAAGGAAGGCCTGTCATTCCGAAAGGCCGGATACGCTTACCTGTGCAGTCTGGCTCCGAGGTGGTAGAGCTGGATTTTATCGTCGTGGACGCATATTCGCCCTACACAGCACTCGTAGGCAGACCTTGGATTCACGCACTTGGGGCTGTCCCCTCTACTTTGCACCAGAAGGTCAAATATCCATCAGGAGGACAGATACATGAAATCCGAGGAGATCAGTCTGTTGCTAGGCAGTGCCTAGTAGCCGCCATACAGCATGAGGCCCCAGCCGAGTCCTCGGACGTAGCGGGGAGGAATTTATAGCAACTACAGTCCCGGGGATTGCCCTCTGAAGAATCGGACGAAGGCACTCGATGCGAGGATCTAACGAAAGTGATCATTGGGGATGATCCTGACAGGTTCTTCCAAGTCGGATCTCAGCTGCCTCTTCAAGAGAATGAGGAGCTGATAGAGTTCCTCAAGCAAAATCTCGACGTGTTTGCCTGGAGCGCTTACGAGGCCCCAGGGGTGGACCCGGAGTTCATATGCCATCATTTGAAGGTGAATCCACTGGTCACCCCCAAGCAGCAACCTATTCGGCGCCCATCCAAGGAGCATGCTGACGCAGTGAGGGACGAAGTGACGAAACTCAAAGCAGCTGGGGCTATCAAAGAGGTTTTCTACCCCGAATGGCTAGCGAATACTGTGGTGGTAAGGAAGAAAAGTGGGAAGTGGCGAGTATGCGTGGACTTCACGGATCTGAATAAGGCATGCCCCAAAGACCCGTTCCCTATGCCGAAGATCGATCAGCTGGTTGACGCCACAGTCGGCCACCCTCGGATGAGCTTCCTGGACGCCTTCCAAGGCTACCACCAGATCCCATTAGCCCTGGAGGACCAGAAGAAAACTGCTTTTGTCACACCTATTGGCAACTACCACTATAAGGTGATGCCGTTCGGCCTGAAGAACGCGGGAGCTACCTACCAGAGGATGATGACAAGGATGTTCGAGCCACAGCTGGGCAAGAACATTGAGATTTACATAGATGACATGGTGGTGAAGAGCAAAATTATAGCCGAGCATGTGAAAGACCTCGAAAGTACTTTTGAGGTTCTACGGAAATACAAGTTACGACTGAATGCCTCTAAGTGTTCGTTTGGGGTAGGGTCCGGCAAGTTCTTGGGATACATGGTCACCCACAGAGGAATTGAGGTCAACCCCGACCAGATAAAGGCCATCAACGACCTCCGAGCTCCTCGGAATCCCAAGGAAGTCCAAAAACTGACTGGAATGACTGCTGCCCTCAATCGGTTCATCTCTAGATCAGCAGACAGGTGTCGGCCCTTTTTCTCTTTGCTCAACAAGTGGAAGGGATTCGAATGGACTGAGGAATGTGCTTTGGCGTTCCAGCAGCTAAAGGATTATCTCTCTCGGCCACCAATCATGTCCAGTCCTGAGCCAGACGAGGTATTGTTCGCCTACATCGCTGTAGCTCCATATGCGGTGAGCCTGGTGCTGATACGGTCGGACTCTGGTGTACAAAGGCCCGTCTATTACGTAAGCAAGTCGCTGCATGAGGCCGAGATTCGTTACTTACCACTGGAGAAGGCTATCTTAGCAATAGTGCTTGGCACACGGAAGCTACCTCACTACTTCCAAGCCCACACGGTGATCGTTCTCACACAACTCCCACTTAAAGCTATACTCCGAAGTGCCGATTACACTGGTCGGATTGCCAAGTGGGGTACAATCTTAGGGGCTTTCGACATAAAATATATGCCCCGCACATCGGTCAAGGGACAGGTCCTGGCAGATTTGGTGGCTGAGTTCACGGAGCCCCAGCTAGAGGAGGTGAAGCCCACGTCGGGCATGGATGAAAAATCAGTTGGCATGGTCTCTCAACAGAATCCCTCCCATTGGGAAGTGTATGTCGATGGCGCGGCGAACCAAAGAGGCTCTGGAGTTGGGCTAGTACTGATATCCCCCGAGAAAATCATTATCGAGAAATCGCTAAGGTTGGACTTCTCGGCAACGAATAATGAAGCAGAGTATGAGGCCCTGCTGATGGGGATGATTATGGTCCGTAGAATGGGTGGGAAGTCCGTAGAGCTGTTCTCGGACTCGAGACTGGTAGTAGGTCAAGTACAAGGCGAGTTCGAGGCAAAGGACGAAAGAATGCAGGGATACTTAGGTCGTGTTAAACACCTACAATCAGAGTTTGAATTTTTCAGTTTGCTGCACATCCCCAGGAGTGGCAACTCACATGCTGACTCCCTGGCCACGCTAGCCACCTCTTCGGCACAAGGCTTGCCGAGGGTCATCCTCGTCGAGGACCTGCACAGGCCTACAGAGACGAGGTCAGGGGGAGTCCAGGTTCACCAGATCAGGGCCGGGCCGTGCTGGATGGACCCGTTGATCAAATTTATCAAAGAAGATATATTGCCTGAAGAGAAGGCTGAAGCCGATAAAATTCGGAGGAAGGCGACTAAGTTCTGGCTATCCGAAGACCAGAAACTATACAAGCGCTCCTATTCGGGACCATATTTGTTATGCGTACATCCCGAGGCGACCGAGACACTGCTAGAAGAGTTACACGAAGGAATCTGTGGGAGCCACACCGGAGGCAGGTCCTTGGCTCACCGAGCCCTCACCCAAGGCTATTGGTGGCCTAACATGCAGAAGGAGGCACACGAGTACGTCAAAAAATGCGACCAATGTCAGCGCTTCGCTCCAAACATTCACCAGCCAGGGGGAAACCTCAATCCACTGTCTAGCCCATGGCCCTTTGCCCAGTGGGGCTTGGATATTGTGGGACCCTTCCCCAAAGCTGCAGGAAACAAGAAGTACCTCCTGGTCGGAACAGACTATTTCACCAAGTGGGTTGAAGCCGAGCCACTAGCCAACATCAGAGACGTTGATGTGCAAAAGTTCGTGTGGAAGAACATTGTCACACGGTTTGGAGTTCCTCACACCCTCATCTCGGACAACGGTTTACAGTTCGACAGCAAGGCATTCAGGAATTACTGCGGCGAGCTGGGAATTACAAACAGATACTCCACTCCAGCCTATCCCCAAGGTAATGGCCAAGCAGAAGCTTCCAACAAGGTCATACTGAACGGCTTAAAGAAGAGGCTAGATAACGCAAAGGGCAGATGGGTAGAAGAGTTGCCACATGTGCTTTGGGCTTACAGAACTACGCCCCGCAGGTCCACTGGAGAGACCCCCTTCTCGATGACCTATGGGGCTGAAGCTGTTATTCCTCTGGAAACGGGGTTCCCAACACTAAGGACTAGCTCATTCAGTCCAGCCGACAACGACGAGCAGCTACAAAGGAGCTTAGACTTGATTGAGGAAAGAAGAGAAAGTGCAATGGTTCGGCTGGCACACTACCAACAAAAGCTCAGACAAGGCTACGACGCTAACGTGAAGCTGAGGCCTTTAGAGCCCGGTGATCTGGTGCTGAGGAAAGTTGTGGGCACCGCCAAGAACCCAGCTTGGGGGAAATTGGGACCCAATTGGGAGGGACCATATCGCATCACTTCAGGCGCTGGTATTGGAGCATATTTCTTAGAAGATTTGGATAGTCATGTAATCCCTCGCCCTTGGAATGTAAATAACCTCAAGAGGTACTTTTATTAATCAAGTCTTCTCTTCAGTTGATATACCAATTCGCTGCGTAAAGTTCCCTCAAGTGTTTAAACTTAAATCCAATCATGCCTGTAGTCCTCGGACCAGGTGATTAGGGTTAGTTAACACTCATTCACCGCTTTCTCTCAAGTGTTTAAACTTAAATCCAATCATGCCTGTAGTCCTCGGACCAGATGATTAGGGTTAGTCAACACTCATTCGCCACCAGCTTAGGTGTTTAAACTTAAATCCAATCATGCCTGTAGTCCTCGGACCAGATGATTAGGGTTAGTCAACACTCATTCGCCACCAGCTTAGGTGTTTAAACTTAAATCCAATCATGCCTGTAGTCCTCGGACCAGATGATTAGGGTTAGTTAACACCGTTAGCTCAAGTGTTTAAACTTAAATCCAATCATGCCTGTAGTCCTCGGACCAGATGATTTGGGTTAGTTAGCACTCAGTTACAGTTCTATAGTGTTTAAACTTAAATCCAATCATGCCTGTAGTCCTCGGACCAGATGATTAGGGTTAGTTAGCACTCATTCACCGCTTTCTCTCAAGTGTTTAAACTTAAATCCAATCATGCCTGTAGTCCTCGGACCAGATGATTAGGGTTAGTTAACACTCATTCGCCGCTTTCTCTCAAGTGTTTAAACTTAAATCCAATCATGCCTGTAGTCCTCGGACCAGATGATTAGGGTTAGTTAACACTCATTCACCGCTTTCTCTCAAGTGTTTAAACTTAAATCCAATCATGCCTGTAGTCCTCGGACCAGATGATTAGGGTTAGTTAACACTCATTCGCCACCAGCTTAGGTGTTTAAACTTAAATCCAATCATGCCTGTAGTCCTCGGACCAGATGATTAGGGTTAGTTAACACCGTTAGCTCAAGTGTTTAAACTTAAATCCAATCATGCCTGTAGTCCTCGGACCAGATGATTTGGGTTAGTTAGCACTCGGTTACAGTTTTATAGTGTTTAAACTTAAATCCAATCATGCCTGTAGTCCTCGGACCAGATGATTTGGGTTAGTTAGCACTCAGTTACGGTTCTATAGTGTTTAAACTTAAATCCAATCATGCCTGTAGTCCTCGGACCAGATGATTTGGGTTAGTTAGCACTCAGCTACGGTTCTAGTGTTTAAACTTAAATCCAGTCATGCCTGTAGTCCTCGGACCAGATGACTAGGGTTAGTTAACACTCCGGTGCGGTCCGTGTTTAAACTTAAATCCAGTCATGCCTGCAGTCCTCGGACCAGATGACTAGGGTTAGTTAACACGAGTACATTCGAATTCTATAATCCTTGAGCCAAGCGACAGGTTAGTGCTAAAACTCCTAATCGCGTTTAAGTTGTTTCTGATTTATAAATCTCTCCCCTAGTCGTGTTTAGTTTGAAACCGAGGAATGACAACTTACGTTTAACTTGGAAAGACATGCAATCCATCAATAACTCTTGGTAGGCCTATTCTTTTCATTAATAATCTTAGTTATGATGTGTCAAATAGATTTATTTGCATTATTTGGTTATAAGTGCAATGTACAGTTGTATATAACAATAATAGTTGGTAAGACATGTATTTAAAGACATCATAGACGAATGAAAATCTATTCCACTAATAAAAGATGGTTTACAATTCTTCGGATAAAGCAAAAGAAAACACAGGTGCAAAAAGTGAAAGCCCTATACATCTATTTCTTTGCCGAAGGGAGCACGGGGTCAGCAGCCTGGCCTATCCGAGCAGTTGCGTCAGGGGCTCGGTCCTTGGGCTCAGAGGGAATTTTCTCTTCGCCTGACTCTTTGCCCTTCTCTTTGGCTGGCTCAGCTGGCTTATCCCGGCCGCTTGGCTGACCAGCTTCCTTGCTTGCTACCATAGTGAGTGGAGCGTCGCTGACCAAAATTGGCTCCGAAACCTCTGGAAGCTGTGAAGCTGAAGGGGAATCAGTTCCTGGGAGCTCTCGGATTTCAGGATCATAGTACACGCTCCCAGGCAGCCTCAGCTCTGAGTCGGCAGGGACTCCAGCTGCATCCAGGGCTTTGCCCCAACTTATGTTGCAGTAATCTCGGCTGACCGAGGCGAACTGCTCTAAAAGCTGGGACGTGGCCGTCTCTACCCCCAGCTGGTGAGCTGCCTTCTTTTCAGCCTCAACCGCCTCCTGGGCCAACTGGGCTTTCTCCTCGGCATATCGGACGCTGTCTTTGGCTTTTCGGAGTTCATCCCTTAGCCCATTTACCAGCTCCCTCTCGGTCTTCAGATCGGCCTCTGTCGCCTTTAGCAACTTACGCTGGTCCTCAACTTGTTTTTCAACATTTTTTATTCCAGCGTCAAGACTTTTCTTCTGACTGGTCATATCCGCGAGCTCCCCGGACAGACGGGTATAATCGTCTTTCAGCTGGCCCAGAGATTTCTCCGCCTCATCTCGGGAACAGATCGCCGCCTGGGTTTCAAGGCGATTCTTCTTCTCCCACTCCTCGGCCACGTAAATCTGCTGAGTTACCTGCGTGATGGAAACTAGTGTCAAACACGGAAAAATAGGAAAGGCAAAAGTCAATGATCCAGCTAGTCGGATCGAGGTTACTTACGATGGCCAAATCCCTCTTCAGGGATCGAAAGAGCTCCGGCTGATTGAAACGCCTGAAGGACTCCATGTCGTGAGGGAGGAGAAGCGGTTGCTGCAGGGCCTCAGCAACGTAGCCGGCCCTACCTCCATCGTAATTCCTGAGGGAGGTCTCCCAGAGGATTGGAGCGCCCTCCAACTCCAATTTTGGAGACCAGATCCGCGGTCCCCCTCCTCCTCGGCGCACCTCTACCACTGTGCCCTCGTCTCGGCTTTCAGTAGACGGAGCCCTGCGAGTTCTGTTGTCTTGTGCCACCTTTTGCTGCTTGGCCCCCTTGGTTGGTGGCACCTGTTTTTCCTCAACCTCAGTATGGGGTCTTTTCTTCTGCAGTTTTAGCATGGGCCTCAAGTTGGGGTCAGGGATCTGAGTGGGCACCGGAGGAAGTGACACCACCGTCTTAGATGTCCCAGCATCTTTCGGGTCTGACTTTTTGCCCCTCCCCTTCATCAAGTTCCTCAGATCCATATCTTCGTCCGAGGAGTCTTCTGAATGAGTGGCTAACAGATTAAGTTGGGCGCCTGACTGCTCGCAGTTTTCTTCCTCGGCGTCTGAGATCTCTACCACCTGGTTTACCCTCGAAGCTTCTCCCTCAAACTGAAACTCGTCAATTTGTTCTTCAAGCGAGGAAGTGGAAGAGCCAGCCCCCTCACCTTCAATCTCTTGTCCTAAGGGAATTTGCTGAAGTGGTTGGACAAGTGGAGGCGCAGCCCGGGGAATTGGACGGGGTACAGGTTCAAGATCGTGTGGCGCCAAAAAGCCCTTCCGACCAACGTCGATGCGCGCAAGACGATAGTCTCCTTGGACGATTGCGTTGCCGACCGGCTGAAAACCCTTTGGTTTCCCTTGATATCCGAGAATAAGAGGAGCAGATCGTAGTTGCCCGTCCTCGCTCACGAAGATCTCTGACCTTAAAAGGAAATTAAGGGCAGCAACATTCGTTAGGCGGATCCGAGGAGAAACGTGCCTCTTATCTGTTGCAAGTAAAAACAAAATGGTTAGAAGCTCAGAAACGGTGGTCGAAGAGAAATCAAAGACAGTTAAAAGATGGGAGCCCTAAGCCTATGGTCGGTGCGCCTAGATCTACATGTCACACCTGGCTTCCCATGCGTGGTTGGGCAACCAGGGCCGTCACGCCAGGCACCCGAGACGATCACATAGTCATCTTTCATCCCTTTGTTGGATTTGGGAAGGCAGGAAATGAGCCTGACAACGTCCGACCGGGATTTTAAGTAATACCCAGCATCTTGCTGGCTATGGCACTCGTACATATATACCACATCAAGCCAGGTGAGTCCCAGCCCCAAGTGACGCTCAAGGTCCTCAATCGCTCCTAGGATCCTAAACATATTGGGCGCGCACTGCCAGGGAGTAAGCCTATGGTTCCGAAGGTAATTGGCGGTGATGGGGCCCATGGGAATTGTCATTCCCCCTTCTTTGAAGGCGATGAGGGGGATAACCACCTCTCCCATCTCCGGGTCTGTTAGTATTTTTTCTGGGGGGCAATACCTCACACCCACGTTAGGGGGTATGCGATACGTGGTCCTAAACGCCTCTACTTGCTCAGGGCTATCCATCATGTACTCGAGTTTTCCCATGGTGGTTAAACGGAGTGACTGGCCGAAGAGAAAACTAAAGGATTCGGTGAGCGATGACTTACAAGGGCTAGACCGGGGAAGCGATTGCAGACTCGTAGGAGGACTCGTGAGGGTTCTGAGTAAGATTGGCACCGGCGACTGGGAGATTCGGACGGAGAGATGTGGACGGAGGGGCGCGTCTGTTCTTGCTGGAGCGTCTGGAGATTTGTAAAGTGAGGAAGAAATAACTTCCTCAGAAGCTTTATACGGGGTCAAGCGAAAGGTCAGGGGCACTCCCGCCCAAACCTTGAAGAAAAAACCACAGCCCTTGGATCAATCAGCCACCGTTGGATGCGAAGGACAAAACGTCACCTGGTGCAGTTAATGCAGCGCTTTGGGAATAAGGAAACCGCAGCGGCATTAATGAGGCGTCAGCTCCCACGTTCACACACGTGCCAGCTCGGTTGTGCGTGTTCCCAAGTTTTTGCTCCGTGGCAAGTCAAAATCCTACTTTTTCTCCTCGGATGCGAAGGAAAAACTACAATTTTGAGGGGCTATTGTGGGGGAGAAAAGCCCAGCCCAACTTATTGGGCCAAAGGCCCTATCCGAGGACCACTGTTCGCCCGAGGAGACCAAGACGCAGCCAGAGGCCCATGTGAAAGGAGAATGTCCGCAGACGAGCACGTGTACCGTCCGAGGAGATGCTCATACGTCCGAGGAGACCGATATCGTCGGACCCGACGAGGCTTATGTCCGGCACGTGTCAAGCGATCTGTTTAACAAGTGTCAGGGGAGAAAAGGGACCTCGGACACGTGAAAAGGTGACAGGAGTAGAGAAATATCAAGGAGACAGACCTCAACCACCGCATTTAATGCTCTGCACCTACCCACCTGGCCGCATTTATGTGGAGAAGACCCCTGAACAGTGCATCCTCAGCTACCGCCACTCAGACAGGGCTAAAGGGGGAGTATGATGGGACATGCACTCAAGTGGGCGCACAGATGGTGAACAAGTGGACGGTGGAGATGGAGAAGGGCAGCACTATATAAGAGAGAGAGGTATCTGATAGTGGGGATGAAGAATGAAGAGAGAGAAAAGAGCATATAATTTTACTGTAGCCCCAACATTTGTAACTGAAGTTCATCAATGAAAATCGCCTCCTCGGACGAGACATTGATCACTGTCCGAGCACTCTTTTATTCAAATTTCCCCATCTTCTACGCCGTTTAATACTGTTATTTTTCATTACTAGCCTAGCTCTTTCACCCACTCTCTACAAATTTATTGTTTTGGGTTCAGTGGGCTCCAAACCCATACCTCCTTGGGCTTGGGCTGCAGAATCTGACCCTACAAAACTAATCTAATAATGAGTAATGTATTGTGTAATTATATTTTTATTTATTATAGAAACAATCATAAATGTAATATAGAAACAATCCAAAACACCAAAAAAAACTTAAACTTAAAAAAATTAATAAAACTTAACAATGATTAATTGAACCAATATTATGATAAAATTTTGTTTTTGATAATCTATAAAGGTTATTTTCTTTGTAGAAATTATAATTTCGGCCACCCAAAACATATTATCAAATAAACAATTATTAGCAAAATCTAAGAATTAAATTTCTATACATGCATTGTTATAAAATAATAATAATTAAAATAAAATTGCAAAAGTTAAAATTTGTCACCTATCCGATTATTTTCGTTTGGCCAACCTTTGCTTTTCTTTAAATAAATGGCATTATAGAGTACTTTGCCCACCACAAAGGATTAGAAAATAAACAAAAATTAGTAAAGTTTCATAGTTTAACATCTAAATTGAACACTATAAAAAATCATGCTATGTAACGGAATAAATAGCAAATTATCCAAATCATGCTATGTGATAGAATAATATTATATTTTTATATGCTATATTTAATTCTTTAGAACGCAATAGGATAACATTTAACAATAAAAAAGAATAAAAAATTAAAAAAAAAAAAACAAAAAAAAAAAAAAAAACAACAACAATTTAAAAAAAAAAACTAAATCGCACTAACCCAAAATAGAGTTTTAAAGAGTATAAAAAATTATCAACCTAATGTAGAGATGCAAGAAAAATAAAAAAATCCACCAAAAAATTTAGAGAGAGAGAGAGAGAGAGGGAGAGAGAGGGAACCTTTTTTTTTTTGTGAGGGAAAACTATGCATAGAATAGAAGAGATAATGACAAATTTATAGTAAGAGCGTGTGAATAAGAAGAGACAAAAATAAAGGAAGATAAATGAAAAAATGAAGAATGATATTAATGTAGAGGGTAGTGGGGAGATGAAAAGGTAAGGGAGGGAGAAAGATTGAAGAAGTAGTGGGGAGATGAAATGGTAAGGGAGAGAGAAAGGTTGGAGAAGTGTAATATTAAAAAAAATAAATGTTAAAAACAATTATAGAAAAATTGGAAAAAAAAATCCTAAAACTTGAAAGGCTTCAACGTTTATTTTATTTTTTTTTCCTTCCTTTAAGATGAATAGGCTCACACAAAACTTTAAACCTGAACTGAAAAGGCTTTGGGTTGGGCTTGATAGTAGAACTAAATAAATAAGAGGTGTGCTAGATTAATTATACAGATTTATTATAGGGTGATAGTGGAAGTAAATAAGTAAGTAGTGGGCTGAATTTATTATAGGGTGATAGTGGAAGTAAATAAATAAGTAGTGGGCTGCATTTATAAGGCTGAAAATTGTAAAAACCATTTTAAAATTGTAGGACAAATTATATTATAAAAAAAATAAATAAAAAAATAAAAAAAATGACGTGGCAGCTGATGTGGCGCAACGTGAGAGCAGCAGCATTAAACGCTACGCTTCAGCTTTTAGTAATATATAGATTTAATTTTTTTTATTATGAACCTAGGTCGGGGCCCATCTCTGTACCTGTGTATGTCATGAATGCTTTTTGCTTATCATAGTCATAGTTCGGTTTAATATCATTAATTTTTTTTTTTGTTTGTGTTTGTGTTTTCTCGAGCTGGGGGAACATATGCAACAACTTGTGAAGCTAAAAACTCATAAAAGAAAAAAAAAAAAGGAACCTGTGAAGCAAAAATTGTTTTCCTTTGTCCTGAGTGATCGCATTACAAATAATGGAGTTCGAGGAAGGATTGGAGCCAGTAAGTCCTACTGGACAGTACTTCAACAGCTCTGTGCTATCAGTATCCATTATTGCTGTTATGGAATTTGAGATTCCAATCAACAACCTGCCCTCCATAATGTCATTGCTCAAAGATGTGTTCCTCCCCATCAATCCTCGTTTCTCCTCCATTATGGTGCTCATCTCTCTCTCTCTCTCTCTCCTTTTATATTACACATAAATTTCGTAATTTCTCAGTTTGATTAGATGAAGTTGTTATTCGCGTGCAAAAGCTATATATGGTTAACTAGCTATGAGAAAGTATTAAGGCTATAACATATTTACGAAGTTGTTTTATTCATGATTTTGTAATTATTTACCTTTCTTCCAGAATTCTATGTTCTTTAATTTAAGTAGTATTTAAGCAAAAAGAAGAAGTTATTTTAGCCTATTTAAAAAACGGCACTAAGTAGTGAGAATTTGAAAACAGGTCACAGGTGAAAAAGGTGAGAAACAATGGAAAAGAGTAGAAGTGAAACTTGAAGACCACATTAACGTTCCCATTTTCCCTATTGGATTGTCACCTGATTCATATGACGAATATTTTGATGACTACATATCAAAGATAGCACTGAACCATTTTCCACAGAACAAACCACTATGGGAGATTCACATTATTAAATATCCAACAAGCAATGCAGCTGGTACTATCATATTCAAGCTTCACCATGCTCTTGGTGATGGCTACTCTCTCATGGGTGCACTTCTTTCTAGTATGCAAAGAGCTGATAATCCTTCTCTTCCGCTAACATTTCTCTTTCGCCAACGCTCAGAGTCAAAAAGCGACAGATTAAGCAGAGGGGTGTCCCAACTCGTTTCCTTGATCTTTAACACTATACATGATTTTGGATGGAGCATGTTAAAGAGCAATTTGATTGAAGATGATCAAACTCCGATAAGGTCTGGGGAAAAAGGAGTGGAGTTTCGATCAATTACAATATCAACTATGACATTCTCTCTGGATCATATCAAATTTATTAAGGACAAGCTTGGAGTGGTAAGATCAACATATATATATATATATATATATATATATATATAAAAGGTTTTATTGGATTACCCACCAATTTTTCATTTAGCATAACTGTACTAGGTCCTAGAATTTCAAACCCATTGTTAATTAGTGGAACTCGAGTTACCAACTAGTAAGAGCAATGACATCAGTTTACCTAAAATTTTCTCCTTATTTTAGAATCAAAACTTATTTTTCTTATTTTAATTAATCAATTTTCAAAACAGCCCGATGAAATTTCCTATTCTAAACCCTATTTTATTTAAATATTATTTCATCATTTATTTTATTATTATTTTTCTCACTTTTCAAAACACCAATTTTTCTTTATCACAATTACCGCAATACAAAAACTACTAAAATCTTGATTTGGGGAATGAACATTGCTCCCTAAAGATAGGGAGCAATTTGTAGCAAAACCCCAAAATATATAGAAGGGATAGGAAAGCTAATGTGGGGAGCGGGGATGGGTTTTCTTCCCTTACCCTATTTTAGAGAGACTTATGCCATTGCTCTAAGCTATCAGATTTTTGATTGCTCTTGCTCACCTAGAAAACACTTCATTTTCTTATTCTTTTCTTCATATTTTTCCATTCATTCAATATTGTCAGATGATTGGACTTATAAAACTTGAAAAGCTTGTTTTCATTTGGTTCTTTGGTTAGAATTAGTATATTTTTGCTCAACTGAATAATATATTATCAAGTGCAGACCATAAATGATGTAATTACTGGTATAATCTTCTTTGGCACCCGGTTATATATGCAAGAGGTTAGCCAGAAATCTAGCAAAGCGGATTCCACAGCAATAGTGTTGCTCAGTACGAGGACAGTTAAGGGCTACAAGTCAGTCAAAGAGATGATCAAACCTGAATCCGATACACCATGGGGGAACCAATTCAGTCTCTTACATGTATCAATGCCAAAGTTTAAAAATTTTAAATCCTCAAACCCCCTTGAGTTTGTTTTGAAAGTGCACAAATTAATCAGGAAGAAGAGAAACTCTTCATCTGTATACTTCACTGGTTGCCTATTGTCGATTATGAAGAAACTAAAAGGCCCTGAGGTACATACACAATTTTACTCTTGACATCTCTAGATTTTTCAAATTAAAGAAGACCCTATATAGTTTAATATGAAGTTGCTTGATTTGAAAGTCTATTACTTGTCCACCATGACTAAGATTTTTAAATTGTAATTCTCCACACCCCCCCCCCCCCCCCCAAAAAGAAGTCAAAAGTTTTAAACCTTAAGGACGGTTTATAAATAGTTAAGCAAGCCACATAATTAAATTCAGTGATTCTAACATTACATTCAAAATTCTTACAATTTTTCTCTTCAAGCAACATAAAAAGTATTTAAGAAGTTTGCTTCTTTAGCTCCATGTTTTTTGGCTTTTGTTTATGTGGGATGCTATAGTTTGCCTCTTTAGCTCCTTGTTGGTTGTATTATGAAAGCAACATAAAATTACTTAAAAAGGTTTAAGTTTGCTTCTTTAGCTCCTAGCTGGTAGTACCATGAAAGCAACGTAAAAAGTACTAAAAAGAAGTTTGCTTCTTTAGCTCCTAGCTGATTGTACTACAGGCTTTGGTCCTTTCATGGATACTGTAACGTTTCTGGTTTTCTGTATATATATCCTTTATCTTAGAGGGGGAAAAGTACTTAAACAAGGAGTAATTATTAGTTAATTTTTTGTCTTATAAAGAACAGAGAATGTTTAAAATATATACCAAGCTATATTTTGAAGAGCCATTTCTGAATTTTTCTTTGCTATGGGCAATGGGCATGCGGTGGTGGCAGGCAGCATCTAAATACATCCATAGAGCATCAAATTACTCGAGCATGTCGATCTCAAATATGATAGAGCCAGTGGAACTAATGGCTCTGGTTAAACATCCAGTTAAAGGCTTATACTTTATGACCCTTAAAGTACCTCAGGTATATAAAAATTCTCATAAATTAACTACATTCGGGTTTTCAAAGTTAGCTACCATCTTATGACAATGCTTTGTTTATTTCTTTTTGAGATCTCACATTGAAGTTTTTATATTTTGTTGTTAATTTTGAACGAAGTACTTAAAACTCTCTTATTTTTAACCCAACCCAATCTCCTCCCCCAGAAAGAACAAGCAAAACAATATGTATATATACACACACACACACACAAACCCCGTGTATTTGGGGTGTATGACTATGCATTACATAAGTATCAATTATTAGGAGACTTCTGATTTTACATTCTTTTTAGCCCTTCTTTTACACAAGCATTACCAATAATTTTGTGCTCCTGGTGTATGTTTGGATGTATCCTTTTGGCAATTGCTTATATGCTAATTGCTGAAAATTCGTTTAAGTATAGTTGTCTCTTAATAACAAAAAAAAAAAAAAAAAAAAAAAACAAAGAGAGAGAGGAAGACCAAAGACTTTAAAAAGATGTACATAAACAGATAGGCTAAAAAAGTTAAATAAAAAAAGGGTTATAGTTCTGTTGATACTTATGTATAACTTGATTAGGTTTTCGAGTTGTGACTTACCATGAATATAGGATTGGTAAGGATTAGAGATTCATCCAATATTGGGGAAAAAGATGTTATCAGTATGATCAAGAATAATGGCTTCCATTGTTCATAATTTTAGATAATTTCATATATTTTCTAGCCACTATAGCATATGCTAATTTTGATGGTTTTGCAGAGTCTTACAATTACAATGGTAAGCTACATGGGAAATCTGAGGGTTGCCGTTGGCTCAGAGAAAGGGTTCTTAGATCCCCACAAGTTCAAGTCGTGTGTGATCAATGCCTTTGAGATGACACTCCAAGCGGCACATGACATTCCCACGTGAAAATATATAATTTGATGGGCAAATTACATTATTATTGGAGCTAATGAAGTTGCATTTGGTTTTGGATTCTACACGTAAGTGTCTTGTGAAAGTTTTTAGTTAAAGCCGTAGGGAGGGAGGTTAGGGGCAGCATTGTATTTTTCAAATCTCTTTTAAAACTAATCTATATATTATTATCTAATAATATGTGAAGCTGATAGAAACTCAAATTAGAATTTCAAATTAGAGTTTCAATGTTGTGCCATGTGTCCTAAATTATTTATTCTTAAAGATTTTTATTTCTTAATTTTAGAATCAAATGTAGGACCAGATCATAAATATTCATCCAAGTGAGTTATTAAGTACAAAAACCAAAGAGTCTAGAATCAATGAATCAGTAAAAAAAAAAAAAAACTTCACAATAATTAAAAAAAAATATATAGACAATTTACATTTTATACTTAATAATATCCTTACAAAATTTTTTAAAGAGTTAACAAAATATAAAAATGACTATCAATAGTATTTAAATTATATATATAGGAATTATATTATACATCCTATTGTATATCTTTAAGTGTATCCACGTATATGCATGGGGTTACATGCTAGTAGTTAATAATTTTTGATTTGGCCAAGAGTTTTGTAACTCAATTAGCACTTCCCAACGTTTCTAATAAAATTGTTTAGGACTCAATTTGTCATTTGAGATTATAGATGTTATAAATTTTTACGTCATGTGACTAATAAATCTATAGACATACAAAGGTAGAGCCAAGGGTGAGGAAACTCCTCCAAAAACTTCTTATATTTATATATTGAAGGAGTTTGGTAATAAACTTTGTCGTAGCCTAAGGTTACAACTGCACTCAATATCTTTTTATTGAATGTAAATTTTTGCAAATTCATTATTGGATTACATTTTTTTATATCCTACATGCTTGCAAATTTCCGAAAGATCAAATATTAATAGCTATGTTATCAATTAAATGTTTAAATTTCAATTTTTTGTAGTCTAAAATTATGCATAAAAAATAAGTTTATAGATCGAATAGTAAATTACATCCGATTGACATGAAATTTGATGTCTATTCTGAATATAAAGAACATATAATTCAATGATTATATTTTAAAAATATATAATCATGTTTATATTTATAGTGAAAGTTGTAGTTTTAGGCTACAGTTAAGTTTGTAGCCAAATTTTAATCTATATTCAAAAAGTTCTTTTAGTACTTTTGCCCCCTAACATAGGAAGGGGAAAAAAGAAAACAACCAAAGTTGACATTACAAAGCTCCATAATAGGTACTTAATAGTATATATCCTCTTTTGTCTCAAAAAGAAAGAATAAAACAAAAGGTGTAAAACAATTGATTGGGTTGTAAACAAGTGGAGCTGAGCTTGTTACTAAAAGTATAAGCTTGTTTATTTAATTTTATTTCAAACATGAGCTTAGCTCGAGTTCAATACCAAACAAGATTACGTGTTTTAACTTGGTTTATTTTCTTGTCGAATAAGCTACTTGATTAATTTATTCTTTTCCTACATATTGTAAAACCTCAAGTAAAGTTGTTTACCACTTTACAAATCTATGAATTTTTCCTATGAATAGACTATTTACATCATCAATAAATTAGAAATAATAACTTGATGTCATATGAACCTATTTAAATGAAAATCTAGTATACAATTCAATTGATCTTCATGTTTATGAGTTCGTTCACAAATACACTATCATATTTGAACTCGGTTGATTTAAAACAAATGTAAACAAGTTTTTTCTCAAGCTGAACTAAAGTTATTCATAAATAACTTAGTTCATTTATAGTCAAGGGGGAGGGAGGGTAGCAATTGTCCCCCGACCAACCCAACAACAGTAAAGCAATGATGTGTTACATTGTATAAGTTTGTGGGTTTGATATTTTAAGGATAAACGTTTTTTCCATTCATTCAGGGACATTGCTTGTGTCTAGTGCACTGGACATGTTAAGATATGGACATGTATCTGCATCTTAATGTGTTTAGTGCATTGATGCGCTGGACACAATCCCTATCCTTCAAATTCAACTAATAGCCATCCTTTTCCCTAGTAGCAAGTATTCACAGTAAAGTTATGACTTATGGCCCCTTTTATTGCTACATTTAGTAACCATTAGAAATTGATTGCTTAGTCAAATCCTTTTAGCTAAGCCTGTGATGTTTCATTATAAATAGGGGGGTAATTCTATGATACCCCTTCTTTTTTTCTTTTTCTTTTTTGGGGTACAATAGCCACAAGTAGTAAACCTGCTATAACAGGTTACCAAAACATCATATTTAATGGTTTCATCTTCATATTGGATAGTACCAACATTATATATGACTGTACTTTTGTCACATTTAGTGGTTCCCTTATTTTTTTCTCACATTTGATAGTTCCATGGTCACATTAGGCAGTACCAACATCACATATAACTAAACTTTTGTCACATTCGGCGGTTTCCTTATTTGTTTACTCACATTTGACAATTCTATCGTCACATTATGTAGTACTAACATCACATATGATTGTACTTTTGTCACATTCGGTGGTTCCCTTATTTTTTTACTCACATTGGATGGTGGCCAACGTTATACTAGGTGGTACCAACATTACATATGACGATATCATTGTCACATTTGGTAATTCACTTATTTTTCATTCACATTGAATGGTTCCAATATCACACTAGGCAATACCATCACATATGATGGCTCCTTTATTTTTTTTAGTTGCACTGGATGGTACCAAAGAAACTGTAAGGTTGAATTTGGTCAACCACCTTGTTGGCTTTATTCTGTGCCAAATTTGCTTGTAATTTAGCACTTAGAAACCCTGTATTTAGGTGGGAATCATGTAAGGGTAGTGTGTGAGAGAGTGTGAAGAAATGCTCGAGAATGTGCAGTGAAGCAGGGACTCGCGACTGGATCTCGTGAGTGGCTAGCGACTGACAAGCCGCCAGATGATGCACACGAGCGAAGCATGCAGAGAAGCTAAACCGTCATGCCAGCTGTTGCACTATAGGACAAAAAGTCCAGACTGGCCATTCAATTAGCTCACGGCTTGCACTCGCGACTCAGTCAAGTCGCGAGGCCAAGTCGCCAGCCAGCTTTGTTTTGGAAAAACCGACTCTTCGCATTCCTTTCTTACCCTAGTATAAATACTCCTTATACCCACGAAATGTAGAGAGCTTCCAGAGAGAATTTTGAGAGAGAAACCCTAGAGAAAAACAAGATTGATTCATCCATAATCTTCACATAGAGACTCTTCAAATTCCTCTACTTTCACCATCTCCATTGTTACATCTTTGAGAGGTTCATTACCCAAATCCTTTTCTCACCACACCCATATATGTGAGTAGGCTATTTGGTGCTTGGAAAGCAGTTAGGAAGGGACCAATGGTTATTGGTTGATGCTATGGCTATAGCGGAAGAGAGAGAGAGCAAGTAACTGTGGCTACCAACTAGAGCAAATAGGGAAAGCTTAGGCATGGAGTTGATCAGTGGTTTGTTTTAAAGAAGTTCTCTTTTCTAATGGTTAGGTTCTAAATATTTAGGATTAAATGTTTAGGTTCTAATTTTATGTATGTTGGCAAACAAAGAACAAAAACATGTCTAGGTTAAGATATTCATGTCTTAGAACAAGTGTTAGACATTGCTCAAGTTAGTTCAAGTCAAGATTCAAGAATAGTCAAGCTATAGAAAGAAGAATTCAGAAATTGTCTTGCTCGACTGATCGAGAGACAGGCTCGACTGATCGAAAGTCGATTTCTGTAGAATTTAAATCAGGTACAAAAGCCCACAAAACATTTAGGGTTTGAGTCCAACACTGCTAGGTATAAAAGGAAAACCCTAAATCACGTTTCAGAAGCCCTAGAGAGTCTTGTGAGTTATTCTTATAAGATTTGAGAGGTTTTGTAACCTTCTAACTCAACAAGCGTCTACCGAAAAGAAGATCCATATATAAGAACTAGTGGAGATAAGTTGATGCATACAAGATCAAAAATTGCTAATGATTTGAAGCTTCGAGTGAGATCTCAAAGTCACAAACGTGGGTGTTTGTGTGCGACAAATTCAGATAGAAAAGTCCATGGATTCAGAGTTGCGTGTGGTCATGTGAGTTAGTACTACAAGAGGCATTAAATTTAGGGAAAAATCTATTGTAAAACTTCCATTCTATTTAGTGAATTTGTTGCCTTGAGGATTGTTTAGGTTGAATCCTCCCTAGATTTTTTACCTTGAAACTAGATAGTTTCATTGGTTTTCTTACATCATCATATCGCTTGTCTTCTTTATTTTTCCACGCTTAGGGTGCGTTTGTTTAGAGGTGAAATAGGGTGGATGGAAAACTTTGAAGAAAAAATAAGAAAGAAAACTTTTTTGGAGTGTGTTTGGTTGGGTGGGGAGGAAGGAAAATAAATGGCAGGGCCTGGGTGTTTTTTTTCCGGGCCCACCAAAAAGTTTTCTCTCCAAAATGGAGAGAAAACTGAGTTGATTTCTGAAAAATGTTGCTTCAGCCATGCTTTTACACTTCTACCCTCTTTTAAACAGAAACCAACTATGCCATAGTCTTTTTTTTCCCCCTCCCTTTCCAATTTCCACTACGCCACAACAACCAATTGAGTTGTTTGTTTCTTTTTTTTTTCCCTTTTTGTCTTTTTATCTCTTTATAATGTATTGAGCTTTTTTTTTTCTTACACACACACACACACACACACACACACACACACACACACATATATATATATAATATAATATAATATAATAACAAGTAAAATTAATATAATGTAATATGTATGATGTGTAATTTTTTTTAAATATTATTTTAATAATTTTAATTAATAATAAGTAATATTTAATTATTTAATGAGTATAATATAAATTTTTTCTTATATATTATGTGATAAGGGTATAAGAGTAGATTTACATAAACTAAATTTTCTATCTTCCTACTTTTCTTTTTAACCAAAAAAATGAGTTTTACATCCCTCCAACCAAACACATATGCGGGAAAATTAAATCTTTTCTATCCTCTCATTTTTTTATCCTCTCATTTTTCCATCTCCCTAACCAAACGGACCCTTAGTGATATGATTGTTTGTGTTTAACCTATATCTAAATAATAAATGTAAGTAACAACTTGGTTAATTAATTAGGTTAAACAAGAAGAGTATACAGGGGTCTAAATAATCCAACACTAACGCTATAGGACTTGAGTGTATTTGCTGTTAATAGAAATGGGGTCTTACCATGCCATTGATATTTTGTGCTTTCAGAGAGCTTTATGTTATTCTTTTGGTCATTGTAAATCTAGTCACTGTAGAGTGCTGTACAGAGTGTGCAGGGTTATTAAATATCTATGTGGTTTTGAGACTGTATCAAATAGATAGAGAGCACTCAAGTGATATCAACATGTTAACATCCAAAATACTAACAAAGAAAAATTGAAACAATACAAACATGGTAATCATTAATTAAGAGATTTCACAATTTGTGGTGAAATTAGGGTTTGTCATTTTGATCCTTACTTTCATTCATATAAAAGTGATTCTCGGAAACCTTCATTAGTGACTAAAGCAACGGGGTGCCAAAAGGAAATTCACTGAACACAGAACGCGAGAGAGAAGAAGCACCTTCTGTTTCTTTCTATCCTTTTTTTCATCAAGTTTTTTGCTATTATACATTACTTGCTTGATTGGTAATTGGTGTCTCATTAAAATTAAATTAATGGTCAAGATTAAAACGAAGTGAAATAAACTGTTAAGATGTAAGTGGGCAACATACCCACTAAAAATATAAAGGGTACCATGGAATGACCCTAACTAAATGAGGATTTTTTTTTTTTTTTTTTTTTTATTATAGTATTCAACTAAAAATTGATCCTAGAGAAATTAATACTACACTTTAGTTTTCCTCGGTTACTAATAACCAATGTTATGAATACCGTTTCGGTTTGTCTATTGGAACGGAATATTTTGGTACCGGCCTATTTCGGCGTACCGTTTTAGACCGTTTCAGAATCACCACTTTATATATATATGTCTATATGTATATATATATATATATATATATATATATATTCTTAAGCCAAACTTTATATATGTAATATCATTTAATGAATGTAATATAGTGTTTTAAAAGAAATGCTGCCATAATAATAAATTAATTAGATTGATTATTTTAAAATTCAAATTTGGGTATTTTTGTAAATAAACAAACATTGATGGATATTTATATACTAGGAAGCTTCTAGGAAGCCCCCTTTTCACCTAACCCCACCATCACCCACGTGCAATGACTTTCTCCTCCACTCTTATTATTCTTCTTCACTTCAAATTCTCATAAGTTACAAGTTCTTGGAAAGTTTCAGAGGTCCAGAGGCCAGAACAGAAGTTTAAGTGCAGCATTGAAGAAGAAAGTTTTAAACGCAGCTAAAACTTGAGCTTCCTCCACAATGGCTCTAAATTTCTATTCTCTTCTTCTTCCTTTTTTTTTTTTCTTTTTTTTTTTTTTTCAAATCATTTGGTAGCTCCGTAGCAGATTTGATTTGAACTTCTTCAGGCGATCAATGCTAGGTGGAAACATGCTGTGCTGGGTTTGTTAGTTTAAGTGGTTTTTTTTTTTTTTTTTTCTTTGGCTAAAACTGCTACCAGCTGAAATTTACATTTCAGCCGAAATTTACTGGAATTAACCGAAACGGCTAGAATGACCCGAAACTGTCTGGAATTGGACCCGAGGTGGAATGGGTGGCATTACCGTTCCAGATTGCATCCCGATATGAAATTTTCCGGCCATTCCGGCCGGAATGGAACGGATTTAATAACAATGCTGATAACAACAAATGTATTGTCAACCTATATTTATTGATATATGTATATATTAAGAGGATTTAGAAAGTTAGTTATTACTTTTTTTCCTGTCAAAAATACCCATAAATTAATTAACCAACAACTTAAAAATTGGGTTAAAGTAGTAAATTGACAAAAATAATAAATTCTTCTACATTGAAATGTCTTCCTGCTTTTAATAAACTCATACTTTTACGTTGATTTAAATTCCTATTTCTACTCACTAACTCCCTGCAAAATAGGATCACTCTTTTATTAGTTTTAAAACTCCTCCAATCTACAAAACTCACCCCATGTATTCATTTTTTATTTATTTTATTTATTTTTTACTTCATCACGATGTAAAGTAATCTTTATCCAAAAAATAGAAGAGCTTCTAAGCACGCACGTGCGTAGAGGCTAGTTCATATTAGGATTTTGTTAACCGCTATTTATGGAAGTTTTTATCGGAAAATAATGAAACTTAAAAGCAATTGTTTGTTTGTTTGTTTGTTTGTTTGTTTTTTTTTTTTTTTTTTTTTTTTACAACTTATTCTAATTTTTATAAGTATCAAAATTATCTTAAAATGATTCATTAACAAATGCCTAAGGACACCCATTAACCAGATAAGTTTTTTATTTATTTTTATTTATTTATTATTAATTTTGAGGAACAAACAAATACACACACACAAGAGAGAGGGAAATGAGTATTAACCATATAAGGTTGTGATTGTGCCATAGCACAACCAAGTTACTTGCTCAACTTTTTATTTATTATTATTATTGACTCTTAAACTTTTTTTTTCTTATTATATATATATATATATATATATATATATATATATAACCGAAGCCTCTAACCTCTCCACAATTTTCCACATCAGCATTACTTAAATAAAATAAAATAAAAAAAAAACAAAAATTCTGGTTTTACTATAAAACCGGTTTTAAACAAAATTATATAAATTTTCTTTGCGCTGAGTGTGGTCCTAGGGTTTGGGGATGACGAAAGTTATAGAAAAAGTTCAGCGACTCATTGCAAATCTACGAATGAAGAGCAAGAAAAACCTCACGGCCATGCATGTGGGTGAAAAGTGTAAACTATATGTGATTCCTAACCAATACTTGTCTTCTATAATGTTTCAAGCATTACGTTGTCAACTTAAGGAGGAGGAGAAGATCGTAGTTAGGAACTGAAAGCTCAAAAACGTGTTGAAAAACACAAGAGCTGTTTAGACCCCCGATTAAAATTACGGCTCGATAGTTTTTACACAACTTTAATACAAAGTGCGGAATAGTGTAAAAGCGAGCGGATGAACAAATAAACTACTCTAATCCATAAACTAAACAACACAGCAGTATAATGGAATATAAAAGAGTAGGGAAGAGAGATGCAACCACAGAAAACACCAAGACGTGTTTTCGAAGAGGAAACCGAAGAACTCGGCGAAAAACCTCTCCGCCGCCCTCCAAGTTGAAATCGATCCACTAGACAATCAGTTGGGATACATGAGTAAGCAAGAGACCCTCCAAGCCTAATCTACCCGATGTACCTAAGCCCTCCAAGCTCCTACTCCAACAAGGCTTCTCGGAACCGTGTCTTGTCTAGCACCCCGGATCCCGCAACAAGCTCCATGTTGCATCTGCCATTCTTGGCTTCTTCCAATGCTTCCCAGCAGCACCAAAACGTCACTCAACACTCTCAAAAGGTGTGGTAAGTGTTTGGGCTATCAACCTCTCAGTGGTTTGGAAATGAAGAGGGAAGGGTTGAGGAGATACCACAAGCAAGTGTATAGAGAAAGGTGGGGATGACAATCTCTAATTGCAAATGTGTTTGGCTAGGGTTTTCTCTCTGAAGCATTCCTCAACATTTGTGGGTAATGGGGGTTTATATAGGATAGGTGCAAAATGTGTGAGTCAGTCAGTACAGGCTGGCAGAACAGCATGTCTCGCGGGTGTCTCGCGGGAAGGCCTTACCCGCGAGATACTCGCGAGAGACAGCTGTCTCCACCTGGCCTGACTCTTCGCATTCCAGCATGTGCAAGGCACATGCTTCACTTCGCGGGAAGCTTAGTCGCGACATACCCGCGAGATTCCATCAGCTTCCAATTTTGCTTGAGTCTTCACACACTCTCTATCACACAACCCTTACATCAATTCCCACAATAAATACAGGGTATAAACGATTGATAAGAATTACAATCAAATTTGGCACGGAATAAAAGCCAACAAAACACATAGTTGTAAATCACAACTTTACAATCTCCCCCTTTGGCTATTCCGTGACAAAACCCTAAAACAGACTCTAGACTTAAACGTGAGTTTGGGAACATAGGCAAAACTCACTCACACTTAATTCTAGATTCTGATAAGCTCTTGAAACATATGAACAAGTAACTCCTGAAACACAACAACAAAATATTATCATTGTATGCAGAAAACTTGAAAAGCATATGGAGCATTAATAGCATGATCAAGCAAGATGAAATAGAAAGCACTAGATCATGGCAAGATCAAACAAGTAATCACTATACAGAAGTAATTACTATGCTCATTCACACAAGGAATGAACATCCGGATATGCAAGATGATAAGCTCATATGAAGAGTACCATTTGCAAATCCAACACTCAACCAATGCAAAATACTCGAGGTATTTGCATCTAGGAACAATCCTACTAGGGCACAAGAGTGATGTGGTGAAGTAAATGTATGACATTAAACTTCAATAGCACAAGCATAAAGGCTGCATAAGCAAAGTATTGCAAATACATGGCACAAACCACAAAAGCCTACAAAATATGCAATGAAACAAAACAACCCTTAAAGCTTACAAAAGCAACATGGGTACATGCAGATGGGTACATGCAGAGTATGATACAAAGCATAGAGAACATCACAAAAGAATATCTGAAATAATACTTAAATAAAGCATAGTATCAAAGCTTTAAACCAAAAGCAGTGAAACAGTTATAAACACTAAAAATACTGAATAAAAACCGTCTTTAAAATCAATAACCAATGCTACTGTGTATCTAGGCTATGCTCCCCCTAACACTGTGCAAGCTCTTCTCTAGCTCCCCCTTAGAATTTTCTCCCCCTTTTTGACCGGAATGGCCAAAGGGCTAGAACTGGTCAGAATCGGAGTCTGATCCGTGAGTGGAGGACAAGTCCTGAACCTGTGATGCTAATGCGGTGATCTGTCCCTGGAGGTACGCGAACTGATCTGCTGTGTGCTGCACATGGGAGTCAAGCACTGTCGACATCTGGTCCATCTTAGCAAGCAACTGATCAAGTTTGCTTACACCTGGTGGTGGAGCAGAAGATGATGGCTGTGCAGAGGGCTCTGGAGCCAAGGTGAACCTGTCAATCTCTTCCTCTGTATCTTCAGCTTCCTCCTGCTGAACCTGTCATGGTGGTGGTATGGTATGCACACCAGTCTTGGAGCCTCTAATGTGTGCAGTGCTCCTAGTCAAAGTATGACCACCAATGGGGTAATCCCTCGGGACAGCTGTGAGGCCACTGGGTAGCTTGAGCTTTGTCTTGGCAATCAGTCCCATGATCAAAGAGGGGAACGACATCACAGTCCGTGAATTCTGCTTTGTGATACTCTTCTTCAAGACATGCATGATGTGGCCACAAATATCAATCTCCTTATGTGTATAGAGATTATACAGAAATCTTGTTCTCGGAGCAGATAGAGTGGTGAGATTGGTGACGGGATACAGATTGTGAATCATCACATAGCTTAATGTCCTTATTTCTGGAGAGAACTTGAGAGTGTCCATGGATGATTTCTTCAGTACACCACCAAGGACTTTGATCATATCATCAATCTTACCCAATCTGTCCTCATAAGCAACTGTGATTTGCTGAGATGGAGGACGAGTCTCCAAAAAGTCTTGGATGCTCTCTCTAGTAATCTGAAACTCCTTGTGTCTCACCCAGCCCTCAATACGATCTCCGTTGACAATGGCATTAGAGAAGAACTCTTTGATAATCTCTGAATAGACCACTCCAGTTGGGTTCAGGAACTTGGTCCAAGTTCTATCTTTGAACACTTCAGGGATGAAAGTGCCCTCAAGAGTCTCTAACTGGACTACCCGTTCCATGATGATCGTCTTGTCCTTGTAGCAGTCATTGTACTTCATATCAGCATCTATAGACCGGAAATGTTCGGAATCAGTTCGGGCTCTCTTTGAAGTCGATTTCTTCTTAGCCGCATGCTTGGTGGGAGACATCTGCACAATTTCACAAAGCAAAGAAGGAACAACAATGCACAAACACAAACCAGAAGACAAACTTCATTAGATTCAAGTTAGTGCTAAATCAGACATAGACTAACTGAAAAACAGAGCATGATAAACACTAAACATCATGCTAAAAGACTCCAACTTATAAGGCATAACTACAATGCAACAAATTAAGAAATAGTGCAAGAGTGTGTGTCTGTGTGCATGTGCTGATGAGTGTGTGCGGCATGAGATGCATGAGGGTGCCTAAGTGTGCTTAGTTGTGTGCCAAAAATGTGCAACATGAACAAAGTGATTGAAACACAAAATCAATGACCAAACCAAGTAAAATAAGGTCAAATAAGTGAGAGTCCATGGATTGAAATCACTTGATTTCAAAATAGCACAAAAATGTCACTCGGACATTTTGACAAACACTTAGTGTGCACAAATGCAAAAAATACATGAATAATGCATGAACATGTGAAAATCTACCCTCAATACAAGATAAAATGCCACAAGGGGCCAACACAAGTGCAGAAACAACTAATGGAACACAGCCCAATCAAAATAAATGAGAAAACTTCACCCAATTTTGAAAACCAACCCAAAGTTTCGAAAATCCCCAATTATCAAAACCCTAACAAAAATTCTGCAAAATCTAAGTAAAACTTGAAAAGAAATGGTTAAGAAACATACCTTGAAGAAGAAAATGCAGAAAAAATGCTTGGATTGGAGGGAAATGAATGGAATAGTGATTTTGGGTTGAAAAACTTTGAGAGAGGTTGAGTGAGGGAAGTTTGATAGTTTTGAAAAACTGTCACATCAGCTATATAAAAACTGAAAACACGCGTTTTTCGCGGGTTAGAGAGTGGCGAGACAGTCGCGAGAAAGGCCACTGAAGCACAAAATTTTTCGCGAGAAGCATTAAGTCGCGAAACAGTCGCGATATAGTCGCGGTAACTTCTGTCTGAAATTGGAAAAATCCAATTTTAGCCAAACAGCATTTCGCGAGTAGCTTTTGGTCGCGAGACAGTCGCGATACAGTCGTGAAAGTTTCTGTGTGACATGTTAAAAAAAAAATTTCCCTCAACCCATTTTCGCGGGAAGCTCTAAGTCGCGAGATTCTCGCGAAACTACCCCTGAACCAGTTTTTAAAGAAACACAAAAACATGCATTTTAATGAAAAACAAATGACAAGAAAGTATAAAATCACTTTCAAAAACAAATAAAACACTCAAAAATCTTTTTGGGTTTGATCAACAAAGATTGAGCATGTGAAAACACATTTAATCAAGTACAATCACACAAATGAATAAGGCATTCATTGAACATAGACTTGTGTGTTGTGTGTGGATATCAAAAATGAGATAGTCCTTAGTCCAATGTGAAGCTTCAATGATCAATTCAATCAAGGCATACACAACTAGCACTAGATTATGTGATCTATCTCAATTATAGAAACATGCATATATGACCTCCCACACGTACTTGACAATAATTCATTGAAGCTTTTCATTTGGCTCCATATTTAACATATCATTTGCAACTTTTGAGCAAAGAGAATCTCATTTAGAGAAAGATGCCTGAAATTTTTGATATTTCAATTGATGAGTTAGCCTTTGGCTTGTTGGGCATCATACATTTTATTTTGGTCGCTTTCCCTTTTTCCTAGTCGAATACTAGTTTGTGCGACAGGCTTTTGCAGCTCTATATCTCTTTTCATTTGGAGATTTACAATTAGAGAGCTCTTTTAAGCAAAAAAAATAAAAGTGGGAAGATATATAGGCATGAGTCTATGCATGTCTCAAGATCAACAAAACCATTCACTAATCATTCATGACAAGGTTGAAGATCTATTTACAACAGTCACATAGATTTCAGAATTTCTTCCACAATGATATGAGTGCATGAGAGACAAGCTAAGCTCGTTAAATGCACAAAGCCATAAGTACAAAGGTACAAGGCAAAACATGCTTTGAGACAAAACTCAACAAAGTGATCAAACTTTTTGGATTTTCTATTTTTTATGCGTTTTTGAATTTTTGAACACACCAAAAACAGAACAGAAAAAAATTAACAAAGACAACCGGTACAAATCAACCGGACAAAATAACAACAGTAAAAATAGAGCAATGCATGAAAAGATGCAACAGCAAATGTCCCTATACATTGAAAGAATTTATGCGTGGACATGTTATAATGCTTATGCATGAGTACCCCTTTCTACCCACACGTCACGTGCGTTTGGGGTGATATCCTTAACGGATTGGGTACGAGAATTTGGACTATCAAACCTTCTGGTGAAACTCTCCAAGCAGGTGGTGAAGGCACCAATCATTTTCATCACGTCCATCATGCCAGGATCACGATTTTGACTTCTCGGTTGTTCACCACCCCAAGACCTCATGTCATTTCTCCTTCCTCGTGACCGAGGTGCGCTTGAATTGTTGTCTGATCTCAGCTTTTGACAGTTGGGTCTGGTATGTCCTTGCATTCCGCAGTAATGACACACATAGTCCGTTCTAGGACTCCGTTGTGATCTTGGGAGAGATCTTCCTCTGGTTTCATGTCTACCCATGGAGTGATTTCGGGGCTTATTCACCATCCGTTGCTCACTCACATTCTTCTTCTCAGCCTTAACATTCTCAGGGATGGTTTCTTCTACAATAGGCACTATGGCCTTCACAAACTTCACTTCTTTGGTAGCTTTCGCTGATGAGCTGCTTCCTCCGGTGTATCCCAACCCGGACTTGTCTGAAGAAGGTTTTTGAGATGAGATAACATCATCTAACTTCTGGGAGGAGACTCTCTCTATCTTGGCATGAGCTTGCACTACCTCTTGCTCAAGAAACCTCACCTTCGTGTAGGCTTCAGACAACTCACCATTTAGTGTCTCAATCTCACACTTAGCCTCTTTATATCTGACCATGAGACTTCGGTAATCTTCCTCAGCCTTCTTCATTTTCCTTACAGCTGCCTTGGCTATTCTGGTATACTCTCCAGACTTCTCAAGAAGTAAAGAGTAATTTTCTTGAAGATTAGCTGTATTCTCTTCTTCTTCTTCAGCATCTGATTCTTCTACATTCCCAATAGACTCTGAATCAGAATGCTCACCAAGCTCCTTCACAAGAGCACCCAAATCATCCGATGACTCCACATGAGCAATGGTCATGAATGCGGAGTAGTTTCCCTCTCCGTCACAGCTCTCTTCCGAGTCAGAATCAGAGGAGTCAGAATCACTGAGTGTCGTGGCATAAGCTTTGCCTTTTCCCCTCAGAAAATTTGGACACTCCTTCTTTAGATGTCCGTGGCCATTGCACTCATAGCATATAATTACTGAAGAAGGTTGAGACTCCCTCCCTTCTTTTCTTGTAAACTCTTTCCTATCACCTCTTGAAGATGAAAATTTTCCTTTGTTGAATGGTTTCCCACTGTTCTTCATTTTCAGAAATTTGCGGAAGTTTTTTGCAAGAAATGCTACTTCCTTCTCCACCCCATCTTCTTCGGAGGAATCACCCATCCTTTCGGTGATGGTTTTAAGAGCAAGTGATTTACTCATCTTATGGGAAGGCAGTCCCATCTGATATGTTTGGAGAGACCCAACTAATTCTTGAATTTTAATCTCATCCAAATCCTTGTTTTCCTCTATGGCTGTAACTTTTGCTCTAAAACTTTCAGGCAAGGACCTCAATACTTTTCTCACCACCTTAGCATCTTCAATCTTCTCCCCAAGATTGAGTTTAGCAATTACAATTTCATTGAGCTTCCCATAGAATGAATCAAACGGTTCATTCTCTTCAAATTTGGTGGTAAGCATCTGAAGCTTTGTGTCCTTAACTTTCTTTGTACCCTCATAAGTGGTCTCCAAAATCTCCCAAGCTTCTTTGGTTACTGTCATGTGAGAGATCCTGTGGAATTCATCAGGAGACATAGCACAAAATATAGCATTTAAAGCTTTACTATTAGCATTGGCTGCTGCAAGAGCCGCCTTATCCCAATTAGCCTTAGGAGCTTCCGGCTTAGTCCAGCCGAGCTCTACCGCATCCCAAACGGTATCTTCTATAGAGCATAGAAATGCTCTCATCCTGACTTTCCAGAATGCGTAATTGTTCCCATCAAAAAATGGTGGAACATTGAGCGATTGAGACTGGTCCATCTCAAATAGGGTCAAGGATCACACTAAGGTATTTAAACCAAGCAAGTGTACCCGCTCTGATACCAATTGAAAGCTCGAAAACATGTTGAAAAACACAAGAGTTGTTTAGACCCCCGATTAAAAATTACGGCTCGATAGGTTTTACACAACTTTTATACAAAGTGCGGAATAGTGTAAAAGCGAGCGGATGAACAAATAATCTACTCTAATCCATAAACTAAACAACACAGCAGTATAATGGAATATAAAAGAGTAGGGAAGAGAGATGCAAACACAGAACTCGGCGAAAAACCTCTCCGCCGCCCTCCAAGCGGAAATCGATCCACTAGACAATCAGTTGGGATACAGAGTAAGCAAGAGACCCTCCAAGCCTAATCTACCCGATGTACCTAAGCCCTCCAAGCTCCTACTCCAACAAGGCTTCTCGGAACCGTGTCTTGTCTAGCACCCCGGATCCCGCAACAAGCTCCATGTTGCATCTGCCATCCTTGACTTCTTCCAATGCTTCCCAGCAGCACAAAAACGTCACTCAACACTCTCAAAATGTGTGGTAAGTGTTTGGGCTATCAACCTCTCAATGGTGTGGAAATGGAGAGGGAAGGGTTGAGAAGATACCATAAGCAAGTGTATAGAGAAAGGTGGGAATGACAATCTCTAATTGCAAATGTGTTTGGCTAGGGTTTTCTCTCTGAAGCATTCCTCAACATTTGTGGGTAATGGGGGTTTATATAGGATAGGTGCAAAATGTGTGAGTCAGTCAATACAGGCTGGCAGAATAGCATGTCTCGCGGGTGTCTCGCGGGAAGGCCTTACCTGCGAGATACTCGTGAGAAACAGCTGTCTCCACCTGGCCTGACTCTTCGCATTCCAGCATGTGCAGGGCACATGCCTCACTTCGCGGGAAGCTTAGTCGCGACATACCCGCGAGATTCCATCAGCTTCCAATTTGCTTGAGTCTTCACACACTCTCTATCACACACCCCTTACATCAATTCCCACAACAAATACAGGGTATAAACGATTGATAAGAATTACAATCAAATTTGGCACGGAATAAAAGCCAACAAAACACATAGTTGTAAATCACAACTTTACAGGAACAAAGAGCCAATCACGTTGCCTTACTCTACATGGTTGTTTGAGTCGATACTACAACTCCAATTTGGTTGTTTGAACCAATCACGTTGCCTTACTCTAATGCTGAAATAATTGATTATATAATTTTTATTTATATAATGAGATGTTGGTGGTTAATACATATATATTTCAGGAACCAAGAGTACTATTCTTTTTTAGTATTTGAAGCATCCGCTCCAACTGGTAAGGCTTTGTTAATGTCACTTTGTCTTGAATCTTCAAGGTTGCTGTGCGTAAAACTATATGTAATTTTTATTTTTTGATGGTCTTATATATATATATATATATATATATATGAATTTTTATTTTATTTTTGTTCAGGCCAGTTGATAAAGCAAGACTTGGAGGAGTGAATCATCTTCGTCGATAAGACAAAATACAAGGAGGGTGGAAAGTCATGTTCATGATTAAACATTCAAGGTACGAATTATATGATTCATGGGCAATTTAAATTTAAATTTGATGATGGATTTTCAATTTTAGAATTTTGCATGTGTTGCAAATCTATATTTAAAGTGAGAAAATGTACAAACATATACAAAATAAACAATTTTAGGTCTAAAATTATTTGCTAACCAGTAATGTTGGCCTGTTATAGTTTATTATTTGCATATGTGTAGAGTTTAAATATAGTAATTGTCATTGTATATTTAAAACTTTTTATGATTGACCTCTTACAGTATGGTTTTCATGTTAAATTATGTATGAACCTAGTACAAACAATCATAATGTTCATCCACATGTCTCTTATATTTTAACTTCTTTGTGCTCATGTAGAATATGAGTATCATCTAATATTCTAGATTACAGAGTATAAGAAATATATTTATTAAATAAAAAATGATATATTTGCCTATCATGATTTGTATGGAGGAAGCATTCGTTTATTACATTTTTTTTTTATCTACATATTTTGCAGTAATTGTATACAATTGTTTAATTTTCCTTTAATGTTTGATTATATTTCAAATGTAATTATACTTTTGTAGCATGCTTAGAGTAAATATATATAATTTTTGAAAAACTATCCCGTGCATCGGCACTGGTTAGCGACTAGTATTATATATAATAAAAGTTGGGCTTAGACGCCGTGGTTGCGCCACATGGCTTCACTAAATTGCAGAAATTTTATTAAATTTTTAGATTTTTAAAGAAGTAAAAATGAATAGTATACTACCAGGATTCTAATTCATTCTTATCATTAAATAAAATTAGATTAACATTATTTTTTTTATTTGTTAGGATATATTTCTTAAATTAAGGGATAATATTTAACATACGAAAATTTAATTTAGATAATATATATCATCTAATTAACATTATTTTTTTATTTGTTAGGATATATTTCTTAAATTAAGGGATAAAATTTAACATACAAAAATTTAATTTAGATAATATTTATCATCTAAATTTTCAAAATTTTAATTCTACTCTAATTAAAAGTCTATTTAAAAAAAAAATTAAATTTGAATCTCATCCCACGTTTTTGTTGTTTCTATTTTCCTCAAGTTGCAACTTAAATTTTAGCTGATGCTGCACTTTGCATCCTCAAATACTAAAATAGCACGTGGAAGGGGTCTACAATGGTGGAAGACTAATGCCACTGAAAGTCTATATAGTCTTTGTTTTTCTCTGAGTTGTATAAAAAATGAGTCACGAGGTCAAAATTGCAATACTTCAAATTTTCTAGAATAAAGAAAGAAAGAAGGTTTGAGACAAAGGAGATTGTCACTGACAAACAATTAAAAAATTTCTAAATTTAAATCCCATCTCACTGTTCATTGTTCACGTTTTTGATTATTAAGGGATAAGCAAAATCTAAATTCTCCAAGAGATGATTTATATAAATTTATCCCAAGAAATAGTATATATCTCCATTAATTTGATAATCTTTATCTATGCCAAAAAACAGTATATATCTCCATTAATTTGATAATTTCTACGTTGATGACATTTAAAAAAAAAAACTATTAGAATAAAAAGTCTGAGAAACTGCCTCCAAAACACAAGAAGTTTGACTTGAAGAAGCTTTCATACCAGGAAAGGAAGGCCAAATTGATTGAGAGATTGAATGCTTTTAACTCCATAGCCGATGATGATGAGGATGATGAGTGAAAATAGTGTTGGATTCAATGCTTAATATTTGTTGATTATCTGTTGTACATTTTGTTTTTTTGTCAGCGTGACTAAGAACCTAGCTGTATTTTTCTTTTTGTTAAATTTGTCATTTTTGCAGTTTGTCTTTCATTATCTAGATGTTTAACTAGATATGCATTTTTGCATCATTTATATATAATAAAAAAATATCAACCACGTTCTCTTTCTCTCTTTTATTTATTTTATTTTTTATTAGCATTATATTGATTCTTCATCTCAAAGATGGGGCTTCCATTACTACTATGGACAGGTACGTATCTCATGCAAGCATATATGAACTTAAATTGCCTTTATTTTGAATGCTTTATTATTTTGCTAGATGTGATTAGGCTCAAAAGTATACGCTTCATTATTTTTCTAGATCATTTAAATACACTAAAACTAAGTTAATAGGATTTATTTTATATAATTTATCAAACAAGATGAAATAAATTTTGTCAAGTATGATTTATTCATGTTGTTCCCTTTTTACTTTTCATTTTTATTTTGAATATCAGCATTTATTTATGTAAAGTGTGCATAGAATTATGTATCCGTTTGCAACATTAATTAATATTTTTTTGCTAATTATTAGTATAATATTCTATTCTCAACAAATTATTCATTAATCTTTTTATATTTTTGGTTTTAAATTGCAAAATTTTGGACCATCATTATAAAATAGGTATTTTTTTTTCCGTTGCGATTATGGAACTTATTTGACTAAAGTAGTAAAATCAAAGTGGAAATGATAGGTCTTTATAGAAAAAAATTTATTTTAAAGCATGGTATTAATTTAGAGTACAAATAAGTATTCAAAGATTTTCCAAAGGAAAAAAAATACTTCTGACATTTTTTAATCATTGATATTATTTTTAACAATACTTCAAGTCACTAACAAATTAGTAATTATTTTGTTATAATAATTATTAAAATATATAATTATTTATACATATATTTTTTAAGTTTTTTCATAAAACCGTGCAACGCATTTTAGATTTTTTAAGAACTAAAAAAGAATATTATACTATCAGGACCCTAATTCATTCTTATTACTAAATAAAATAAGATTAACATTATTTTTTTTATTTGTTAGGATATATTTCTCAAAATTAAGGGATAATATTTAACATACAAAAATTTAATTTAGATAATATTTATCATCTAATTAACATTTTTATTTTTATTTGTTAGGATATATTTCTTAAATTAGGAGATAATATTTAACATACAAAAATTTAATATTTATCATCTAAATTTTCAAAATTTTAATATTATTAAATTAATAATATTTTATCAGAATATCAAGTTACAAAACTTGATTATTAAGGGATAAGCACAATCCAAATTTTTCAAGAGGTGATTAATATAAATCTATCCCAAGAAACATTATATATCTCCAATAATTTGATAATCTCTATCTATTTCAAAAAATAGTATATATCTCCATTAATTTGATAATTTCTATTTTGATAACATTTAAAAAATATATATATATATATATATATATATCAAAATTCCTTATAGCTATCAACCACGTTCTCTTTCTTTCTTTTTTTAAATTTTAAATTTTTTATATGTTATGTTATGTTGAATCAACTTTTTTTTTCCCCATTCTATTCATATGACCTTTTTTTAATTCCAAATTTTATGGGATAAAAACAAACACATTGATTAGATATCTTTAATTTCAATAAGATTAAAATGAATTATATTTCAAATGAAACTCTACCAATATATATAACCCTATATATCCTTTTTGGAGTGAAACTTAAAGCAAGTATTAAGATGGTTTTGGGAGTCCTAGAGGATTATGCAGTATGAGAAATACCTTGGCCTTCCATCCCTGGTTGGGAAGGGTAAGAAAGCAAACTTTAGTTGTATTAAAGAGAGAGTAGGTTGAAAATTACAAGGTGGGGAAGGAAAATTGCTCTTTTAGGCGGGTAGAGAGGTGTTGATTAAATCTTTAATTCAAGCAATTCCAACTTGCACTATGGGTTGCTTTAAGATTTTGTTGGGCTTGTGTCATGATATTGAAGCGTTGATTAAAAAAATTTGGTGGGGACGACATGGAGACCGTAGGAAGATTCATTGGCTTCGGTGGGATTAAATGACAAAATCTAAGATGGTGGGTGGAATGGTTTTAGAGTTTTGGCACTATTTAATGATTCACTTCTTACAAAACAAGCTTGGTGTCTTCTACAAGATAAATCCTCTCTTTTCCATGAAGTATTCAAAGCTAGGTTTTTCCCCAATTGCTTGATTATGGAGGCCATTGATTCTAGATCGGGATCGTATGCTTGGAGGAGTATCTTTATAGGAAGAAATGTCCTACAATGTGGTGCAAGATGGCGGGTTAGGAATGGAGAAAAAATTAATATTTGGTTGCATCATTGGCTGCTAAGAAAACACCTGCCACAGGTAACATCACTTCCTCTTGAGTCTTTGGAAAATTCAACTGTGGCTACACTGATTGATTCCACTACAAGAAGTTGGAATGTGGAGTTAATTTATGGTTTTTTTGCACCAAGTGAGGCCGAAATTATTAAAAAAATTCCTTTATCCCGAACCGCCCATGAGGATGTCTTGATTTGGCATTTTTCACAAGATGGCAATTACACCTGCAAATCCGGCTTTCGGCTTTTAAAGGAAGAAGCAGATATCAGTATTCCAGTGATTTCTCCATGTCTTTACACGAAGTTGTGGAAGGGGATTTGGTTTCTACGGGTGCCAAATAAGGTTAAGAATCTGGTGTGGCGAGCTTGTCGGAATGCCATGCCAACAAAGGCAAGCTTAGTTCGATGCACAATCATTAAGGACCCGTTGTGTGACCGCTGCCATACAGTCTAGGAAACTCCATTACACGCCTTGTGGAACTACCAGGAACTGGATGTGGTGTGGTCCGACTCTAAACTTTGGTACTTTCGAAGAACAGTCCAATTCGTGGACTTCAATGAGCTGCTATTATGGTTAATTCTGCAGGAAAAAAATGCAAAGATATTTGCAATGACGGTTTGGGCGATATGGAAATTAGCAAAGAAACCTAGTTCAACTACGACAGAACGCTGTGGCACTTCACCAGATTGCCAATCTTGCTAAAGAAAGGTATGCTGAATTTCTTTCTTCTCAATCGTTGCCTGTTGTTCGTCAACCACGCACTAGGAGTCGCTGGCTTCCTCCACCAACAGATTTCATGAAAATAAATTATGATGAGGCTGTTTTTTCCAATGAGAACAAATCTGGTTTGGGGATGGTTATCAGGAACAATTCTGGTTTGGTTATTGCCTCATGCTCCGAAAAATTGTCCAAAGCTTACACTTGTGAGGAAATTGAAGCACTTGCAGCGGATAAGGCTCTCTCTTTTGCTTTAGAGCCGGGAATAACAAAGGCAGTGTTGGAAGGAGATTCGTTGGCTGTCTTCAAAGTTTTGATATATGAAGATGGCTCCTTGGCTCCATATATGGATTGTTGGTTGAAGATGCAAAGATTCTTTCTCAAGGTTTTAATCAATTACTTTACTCTCATACAAAGAAAGAATGAAACTCTATTGCTCATAGTTTGGTTAGATATGCTATTAATATTCTAGACTTGTTAGTGTAGATGAAGGATATTTCACCATAGTTTTATTTTATATTGCAGGCTGACTTAGCCAATTTTACTTAATAAAAGTTTTCAGTTTTCAGTTTCCATATCAAAAAAAAAAAAAAAAAAAGTCAATAGAATGCATTTAATGCATCATTTTAACGAATAAACATGTTTACATGTAAGTTTTAGGTGCTTCCGGAGCACGGAGAATGATTCTCATTCATTTCACACCTATGGTGAAATTCACTCATTAAATTTATAGTGGGATCTACTATGAACATAAGAGGAGGGAGCATAATTTCTCTGTACTCTGAAAGTATATATTTAAGAATTTTTCCATGTTTATACCTTTTTTTTTTAGTAGTGCCACGACTTTAACAACTTTTACAGTTTACAAATTGATATGCCACTAATCAAAAATGGTAATTCAAATATTCATTTATAATATGGTTGAAGTTTGACAATCATGTTTGAAAGCTCGAAAATGTGTTGAAAACACAAGAGCTGTTTAGACCCCCCAATTAAAATTACGGCTTGGTTGATTTTACACTAACTTAATACTAAGTGCGGAATCGTGTAAACACAAGCGTAAAAGCAATAAGCTACTCTAATCCATAAACTAAGCAACACAGCAGTATAATGGAATATAAAAGAGTAGGGAAGAAAGATGCAAACACAGAAAACACCAAGACGTGTTTTCGAAGAGGAAACCGAAGAACTCGGCGAAAAACCTCTCCGCCGCCCTCCAAGCGGAAATCGATCCACTAGACAATCAGTTGGGATACATGAGTAAGCAAAAGACCCTCCAAGCCTAATCTACCCGATGCACCTAAGCCCTCCAAGCTCCTACTCCAACAAGGCTTCTCGGAACCGTGTCTTGTCTAGTTCTCCGGATCCCGCAACAAGCTCCATGTTGCATCTGCCATCCTTGGCTTCTTCCAATGCTTCACAGCAGCACCAAAACGTCACTCAACACTCTCAAAAGGTGTGGTAAGTGTTTGGGCTATCAACCTCTCAATGGTGTGGAAATGGAGAGGGAAGGGTTGAGGAGATACCACAAGCAAGTGTATAGAGAAAGGTGGGGATGACAATCTCTAATTGCAAATGTGTTTGGCTAGGGTTTTCTCTCTGAAGCATTCTCAACATTTGTGGGTAATGGGGGTTTATATAGGATAGGTGCAGAATGTGTGAGTCAGTCAGTACAGGCTGGCAGAACAGCATGTCTCGCGGGTGTTTCGCGGGAAGGCCTTACCCGCGAGATACTCGCAAGAGACAGCTGTCTCCATCTGTCCTGACTCTTCGCATTCCAGCATGTGCAAGGCACATGCTTCATTTCGCGGGAAGCTTAGTCGCGACATACCCGCGAGATTCCATCAGCTTCCACTTTGCTTGAGTCTTCACACACTCTCTATCACACACCCCTTACATCAATTCCCACAACAAATAGAATTGATAGTAATTACAATCAAATTTGGCATGAAATAAAAGCCAACAAAACACATAGTTGTAAATCACAACTTTACAATCTCCCCCTTTGGCTATTCCGTGACAAAACCCTAAAACAGACTCTAGACTTAACCGTGAGTTTGGGAACACAGGCAAAACTCACTCACACTTAATTCTAGATTCTGATAAGCTCTTGAAACATATGAACAAGTAACTCCTGAAACACAACAACAAAATATTATCATTGTATGCAGAAAACTTGAAAAGCATATGGAGTATTAAGAGCATGATCAAGCAAGATGAAATAGAGAACACTAGATCATGGCAAGATCAAACAAGTAATCACTATACACAAGCAATTACTATGCTCATTCACACAAGGAATGAACATCCGGACATGCAAGATGATAAGCTCATATGAAGAGTACCATTTGCAAATCCAACACTCAACCAATGCAAAATACTTGAAGTATTTGCATCTAGGAACAATCCTACATGGGCACAAGAGTGTTCATCACTCAACCAATGCATAGAACGTATATGCATCTAGGAACAATCCTACTAGGGCACAAGAGTGATGTATTGAAGTAAATGTATGACATTAAACTTCAAAAACACAAGCATAAAGGCTGCATAAGCAAAGTATTGCAAATACATGGCACAAACCATAAAAGCCTACAAAAATGCAATGAAACAAAATAACCCTTAAAGCTTACAAAAGCAACATGGGTACATGCAAAGTATGCTACAAAGCAAAGAGAATATCACAAAAGAAAACATCTGAAATAATACTTAAATAAAGCGTAGTATCAAAGCTTTAAAGACAAAAAAAAAATAAACAGGAACAGTTGACTTCTACTCCCCCTATCTCCATACTCCCCCTATCAATGACATCATCTCCCCCTTTTTGTCATGGAATAGCTAGTCATCCCCTTCTAGCTTCCGTTGAATTTTGTCCATCTGAGTTTGGAGAGATGTGAGCTGTGCATCAAGACGTCGGTGGTGAGTGTACATGATAGACCCAAATCCGGACATCTTTGTACTCAACTCTTGAAGAGCAGTAAAGATATTGTTGATCTGGTCATCATTGATACGAGCTGCAGAACTCGAGGAACCCGATGGTGCATGAGATTCTTGCTTGGGGTTCTTCTTGGCATGGCTCATACTAGCATGGAGAGACCGAATGTTGATTGGACTTGGCCTTGGATATGGACGTTCATCATCCAATGGACGGACACCTTTGAGCTTCAAAATCTTTGAAATAAGGCAAGAGAAAGGAAGACAATTCCTTGAAGCTGTCCGGTCAACTGTTTTGGCCAAAATGTGAAAGATGTGAGAGCACACATCAATCTCGACATCCGTGATTAGATCGTTCAAAAACAAAGCTCGTCCAAGGTTCATATATCCGGTGCTGGACAAGGGATAGAGATTGCTACACATGATCATAGATAGAAGACGTAGCTCGGAAGAAAGAGATGCCACATTGATGGACTTTCTAGTGGATGAGAATTCCAAATCAGCTCCTAAAGACTGTCAGAGATATTCTTCATCGGGGTTCAGCTCATCATATACCGGCGGTATGGGGAGTATAGGCCGGTTAATGTGTAGAATTTCCGCCAAGTACATTGGTGTGACAGAAAAGCTCTTTCCTCGAACCCAACATTTAATCTCATCGCCGACGACACTGGTATTGGCATAGAATTCCTTAACCATGTTCTCATATGTATCCTCGAAAGTTGACAACAGATAGTTCCAATCTTTCGTGGCAAACCAAATAGGTATTTGTGTGTCTTTGAGTGATGGCTGGTCAACCCCCCTCTCAACTATCAAAGGAGCACCCTGAAAGTGGTTCTTGAAGGATTCAAAAGCAGCATGAGACTTGAACAAGTGAGGATCAAAAGTTCCTGTTGAGCCACGAGTTTGCTTCGGTCTAGGTGAATCAGCATCAACGTCAATGATCGGTTCTTTCCCTTTGTCGCGGCCTCCTTTCACAGCTGAAGTCTTGAATGGAGACATCTGTGCACCATAGCACACAAAACACACAGGAGACATGAGCATAACCCATAGACCACAGAGCACAGAACTTGATTAGAGTCAAGTGAGGTCAAAACAGAAGTAACGCTGCTGAATGTATAGACACAATGTATGGATCTCAGCAAATGGGCATGAGTATGTATGTGGGAGCAAGTGCAAGATGCATGTGACACACTATCAATGACCAAATTGAGTGAAATAAGGTCAAACAAGTGAAAGTCCATAGATTGAAATCACTTGATATCAAAATAGCACAAAAATGTCACTCGGACATTTTGACAAACACTTAGTGTGCACAACATCAAATAAGACATGAGCAATGCATGAACATGGGAAAATCTACCCTCAATACAAGATAAAATGCCACAAGGGGCCAACACAGAAGCAGAAACAACCAATGGGACACAGCCCAAGCAAAAGATTTGACAAAAAATCACCCAATTTTGAAAAAATATTCAAATTTTCGAAAAACCCCAAATTTTTGAAACCCTAACGAAAAATCTGCAAAAATAAGACAAAACTTGAAGGGAAATGCTTTAGAAGACATACCTTGAAGATAAAATTGCAGAAAGGATGCTTGAAGATGAAGGGTTTTGAAAAAAAAATGACCTTGGGTTGAAAAAGGTTCGACAGAGGTTGAGCGAGGGAAGTTTTTGTGTTTTTGAAACACTGTCACATCAGCAAGATAAAGACAGAAAACACGCGTTTTTCGCGGGTTAGGGAGTGGCGACACAGTCGCGAAACAGTCGCGAGAAGGGCCACTGAAGCACAAAATTTTCGCGAGAAGCATTAGGTCGCGAAACAGTCGCGGTAACTTCTGTCTGAAATTGGAAAAATCCAATTTTTAGCCAAACAGCATTTCGCGAGTAGCTTTTGGTCGCGATACAGTCGCGAGACAGTCGGAAAGTTTCTGTGTGACAAGATAAAATAAAAAAATCCCTCAACTCCGTTTCGCGGGAAGCTCTAAGTCGCGAGCTTCTCGCGAAACTTCCCCTGAACCAGTTTTTGAAGAAACACAAAAACAGGCATTTAAATCAAAAACAAAAGACAAGAAAGTATAAAATCACTTTCAAAAACAAATAAAACACTCAAAAATCTTTTTGGGTTTGATCAACAAAGATTGAGCATGTGAAAACACATTTAATCAAGTACAATCACACAAATGAATAAGGCATTCATTGAACATAGACTTGTGTGTTGTGTGTGGATATCAAAAATGAGATAGTCCTTAGTCCAATGTGAAGCTTCAATGATCAATTCAATCAAGGCATACACAACTAGCACTAGATTATGTGATCTATCTCAATTATAGAAACATGCATATATGACCTCCCACACGTACTTGACAATAATTCATTGAAGCTTTTCATTTGGCTCCATATTTAACATATCATTTGCAACTTTTGAGCAAAGAGAATCTCATTTAGAGAAAGATGCCTGAAATTTTTGATATTTCAATTGATGAGTTAGCCTTTGGCTTGTTGGGCATCATACATTTTATTTTGGTCGCTTTCCCTTTTTCCTAGTCGAATACTAGTTTGTGCGACAGGCTTTTGCAGCTCTATATCTCTTTTCATTTGGAGATTTACAATTAGAGAGCTCTTTTAAGCAAAAAAAATAAAAGTGGGAAGATATATAGGCATGAGTCTATGCATGTCTCAAGATCAACAAAACCATTCACTAATCATTCATGACAAGGTTGAAGATCTATTTACAACAGTCACATAGATTTCAGAATTTCTTCCACAATGATATGAGTGCATGAGAGACAAGCTAAGCTCGTTAAATGCACAAAGCCATAAGTACAAAGGTACAGGGCAAAACATGCTTTGAGACAGAACTCAACAAAGTGATCAAACTTTTTGGATTTTCCATTTTTTTATGTGTTTTTGAAATTTTTGTACACACCCAAAACAGAGCAAGAAAAGAACGATCAACAAAAGTAGCAGATGCAAACCAAAACAGATAAAAGCAAAACAATTAGACACTAAACATGTGGAACCAAAACAACAGGTATGCAACATAAAGTAGTATAGGTTCACACAAGAGATAGAGTTCAGGGAATGATACCGACACTGATGGTCTTACGCAAAGATTCAAACTTTGGGCCATCTAGAGGTTTAGTGAATATGTCTGCCTTCTGATTCTCGGTGTTGATGAACTCTAAGTACACGGTCCTTTCCTCCACCAAATCTCGAATGAAATGATACCGAATTTCGATATGTTTTGACTTCGAGTGTTGAACTGGATTCTTGGACAAGTTTATGGCACTTGTATTATCACAATATACACACATCGTGTCTTGAGTGATTCCATAATCATGAAGAAGCTTCTTCATCCATAGTAATTGAGCACAGCAACTTGCAGCAGCAATGTATTCAGCTTCGGCTGTTGATAGAGAGACTGAATTCTGCTTTTTGCTCATCCATGACACCAAGTTATTTCCAAGATAGAAGCATCCACCGGAAGTACTTTTTCTATCATCAATGCAACCAGCCCAATCAACATCAGAATATCCGGCTAAGCATTCATTTGAATCTCTTGAGTACCAAATCCCATAGTCAGAGGTGCCATTTATGTAACGGATAATTCTTTTGACAGTTGTTAAATGTGACTCTTTGGGGGCTGCCTGAAACCGAGCACACACGCCTACACTGAAGGCTATGTCTGGTCTACTAGCAGTGAGGTATAAGAGGCTGCCTATCATGCTTCGATAAAGCGTTGGATCCACTTCTATACCTGCTGCATCCCGACTTAGCTTTGATGAGGAGCTCATTGGAGTGGAAGTATGTTTCTTAGAGTCTAGACCAAATCTTTTAACAAGATTTTTGGCATATTTCTCTTGAGATATGAATATCCCATCTTTCCGCTGTTTCACTTGAAGCCCAAGGAAATAGTTCAGCTCTCCCACCATACTCATCTCAAACTCCCTTTTCATTTCTTCGGAGAATTCATGAGCCAACTGGTCAATGGTGGAACCGAAAACAATATCATCCACATACACTTGAGCAACTAGGAGAGACTTCTCATCTCTCTTTACAAACAAGGTTCGATCAGCTTGACCTCTTTTGAATCCGCGATCCAACAAGTATGTTGTGAGACGATCATACCATGCTCTTGGTGCTTGCTTCAAACCATACAGTGCTTTCTTCAGCCTTAGCACATGATCCGGAAAATGAGGATCTTGAAATCCTTTTGGTTGCTCAACAAATACTTCTTCATTTAGGAAACCATTCAGAAATGCACTTTTTACATCCATTTGGTACAATTTAAAATCCATAACACATGCAATAGACAGTAGAATTCGAATTGACTCTAACCTTGCTACTGGTGCAAACGAATCATCAAAGTCTATGCCTTCCACTTGAGTATATCCTTGAGCTACCAACCTAGACTTGTTTCGAACTACCTCACCATCTTCGTCAGTTTTGTTCTTGAAGATCCACTTGGTGCCAATGACATGAGTATCTTTGGGTCTTGGAACCAACTCCCATACATCATTTCTGACAAACTGATGTAGCTCCTGATGCATAGACTCGATCCAATTTTCGTCTCTAAGGGCTTCCTCTACCTTCTTTGGTTCGAATTGAGCAAGATAACAATTGTACGTCACATGATTCGCACTGTATTTTGGTCCTTTTCTCAAACGAAGTCCCTCATTTACGTCACCAATGATATTACTTGGTGGATGATTGAGGGTTACCCTTGATGATGGTCTCTTGGAGGTGGAAGGTTCTTCATCTCGAGAGATTGGAGGTTGAACTTCCGGAGGGGTGAGAGGGCTAGAGGGCCCTTGCATCGATCTGGTCTCCCTTCTTGGTATAGGAGGTGTAGACTCTTTTTCTGGTGACTCTTTCTCGATCTCATCATCTTGAGACATGTTGTCCTCAACTTCCTCTTTCTTCAGGTTCGATCCTTCACCGTCATCCCTTTCCCTTTCAGATATGGTATCATCAATGACCACATTTATTGACTCCATTACCGTCTTGGTGCGTTTATTGAACACCCTATATGCTCGGCTATTTAATGAATAACCTAGAAATATCCCCTCATCACTTTTAGCATCAAATTTTCCGGGATTCTCTCTGTCGTTGAGAATATAACATTTGCTCCCAAATATTCAAAAATATTTCACCTTCGGCTTCTTTTCTCTCCAAATTTCATATGAAGTCTTCTTTGTTCCTGCTCGAAAGTAAATCCTATTCCCAATGTGACAAGACGTGTTCACAGCTTCAGCCCAAAACTTCTGTGGAAGATTTTTGTTGAGTAACATTACTCGAGCCATTTCTTGAATCACCCGGTTCTTCCTTTCAACTACTCCATTCTGTTGTGGAGTCTTTGGGGCTGAGAATTCCTTCTTAATACCGTGTTCATTGCAAAATGCTTCAAACTTTGCATTTTCAAACTCTTTCCCATGATCACTCCTGATTTTGATGATAGGTACTCCCTTTTCATTCATCAATCTCTTGCACAATTTCTCCATCTTATCACATGCTTCCGATTTCTCTCTAAGGAAGTCCACCCAAGAATACCTTGAGAAATCGTCAACTATCACCATGATGTACCGCTTTCCACCTATGCTCTCTGTTCTAGTAGGACCCATCAAATCCACATGCAGTAGTTCTAACGGACGAGAAGTTGCAACCACATTCACTTTAGGATGGCTTGACTTTGTTTGTTTTCCCAATTGACATGGACCACACAAATTATTTTCAATCTTCCCAAACTTAGGTAAACCAACCACAGCCTCAAGCTTCGAGACTTTCGCCACTTGTTTGTAATTTGCATGACCAAGCCGTTGATGCCACAGCTCCAAGAGATTTACCCGAGCACTTCGACATGCTATGCTGGGTTTTGGAATGATCCCATAGCAATTATCAGTGGTCCTTAGTCCCTTTAGAACTTGGACACCTTCTTCATTCAAGATTAGACATCCTTTCTTTGAAAATTGGACCAGGAAATCTTCATCACAAATCTGAGTGATACTTAACAAGTTCACTTTTAAACCCTTAATATATAGCACATCAGTCATCAAAGGCAGACCCGGAATATCCACTGTTCCCTTTCCAAGAACTTGTGAATGACTACCATCCCCAAATGTCACAAATCCATCTTCCTTCTCTTTAAGAGTTTTGAACAGAGATTTTTCTCCAGTCATATGCCTAGAACACCCGCTGTCAAGGTACCACAAACATGAGTTAAACACTTTCAATGCGGTATGAACAAAAAGGCATGCATGAGAGAGACATTCTTGATCATCAAAACAAGACTCATTTTTCTTTATTTCATTCAAGGATGAGTGAAGTTTCCCTTTTAAACGACCAATTTTATCACGTAACTGTTTATTTCTTCTCTCATATTCATAGTTCAAAGACTTTGACTCACATAGGCTGTTGTGAATATCATGGTTCCTATGAACTAATGATTTCAGCATATGACAAAAAATTCTAGCATGTTTCTTGGATTTAAATAACTCTAAGACAGCATTGCTGGAACAATCTTTAAATATGCTCATTGAGTCATTTTCACAAACACTTATCAAATCCTTCATGGTGGTTTAAACACAAACACTTTTCAAAACACACCAAGGGGTCTAGGATCACACTAAGGTATTTAAACCAAGCAAGTGTACCCGCTCTGATACCAATTGGAAGCTCGAAAATGTGTTGAAAACACAAGAGCTGTTTAGACCCCTCAATTAAAATTACGGCTTGGTTGATTTTACACTAACTTAATACTAAGTGCGGAATCGTGTAAACACAAGCGTATAAGCAATAAGCTACTCTAATCCATAAACTAAGCAACACAGCAGTATAATGGAATATAAAAGAGTAGGGAAGAAAGATGCAAACACAGAAAACACCAAGACGTGTTTTCGAAGAGGAAACCGAAGAACTCGGCGAAAAACCTCTCCGCCGCCCTCCAAGCGGAAATCGATCCACTAGACAATCAGTTGGGATACATGAGTAAGCAAGAGACCCTCCAAGCCTAATCTACCCGATGCACCTAAGCCCTCCAAGCTCCTACTCCAACAAGGCTTCTCGGAACCGTGTCTTGTCTAGTTCTCCGGATCCCGCAACAAGCTCCATGTTGCATCTGCCATCCTTGGCTTCTTCCAATGCTTCCCAGCAGCACCAAAACGTCACTCAACACTCTCAAAAGGTGTGGTAAGTGTTTGGGCTATCAACCTCTCAATGGTGTGGAAATGGAGAGGGAAGGGTTGAGGAGATACCGCAAGCAAGTGTATAGAGAAAGGTGGGGATGACAATCTCTAACTGCAAATGTGTTTGGCTAGGGTTTTCTCTCTGAAGCATTCCTCAACATTTGTGGGTAATGGGGGTTTATATAGGATAGGTGTAGAATGTGTGAGTCAGTCAGTACAGGCTGGCAGAACAGCATGTCTCGCGGGTGTTTCGCGGGAAGGCCTTACCCGCGAGATACTCGCGAGAGACAGCTGTCTCCATCTGTCCTGACTCTTCGCATTCCAGCATGTGCAAGGCACATGCTTCACTTCGCGGGAAGCTTAGTCACGACATACCCGCGAGATTCCATCAGCTTCCACTTTACTTGAGTCTTCACACACTCTCTATCACACACCCCTTACATCAATTCCCACAACAAATACAGGGTATAAATAATTGATAGTAATTACAATCAAATTTGGTACGGAATAAAAGCCAACAAAACACATAGTTGTAAATCACAACTTTACAATGTTTATTACTACTTCAAGTAAAACTTATAATATTTTTAGCATTTGTGTATTTTTTTATTTCAACATTTTATTTTATTTTTTTTTTTCCCACCAGTTTATAATTTTGCAACTGTTTCTATGAACCTATTAATTAAACATCACATCATTTTAAATAGAACTTATCACATTAACCAGTCAACCCACACGATTTCCTTCTTACTTTCTTGTACATTTTTTTTTTATTTTTTATAATTTAATTATTTTTTGATGTTTCCCAATTCCCATTTTTACCTAGTTTTTTAAATATGCTTTCATAAGAGACCCAGCTTTTTCTTCAATAGTATATATTTTAATCAAATTTAAATATTTGTTTGACATTTACTAGGGAAAAATGCCAAAAGATCCCCTTAACTTTGGAGTAGGCTAAGAAACCCTTTGAACTTTTATTTTAACCAAACACCTAAATTGATGCAGAGAGAGAGGCTTTGGTTTGCCAGACTTTATGGTCTTCTGACAACAACCGATGTATAGAGAGAGATTCATCTAACAACAACTGATGAACGGAAAGTCAAACATACGAAAAACCCATTACTAATTAATTCGCAGCACGAATTGATATCTTTTGATGTTGAACTTGGATGATTCTTCTTATTGTGGATAAGTGGGACCAGACGTTAACGAATCGCAAGCCAAATCAAACCCACACATCTTGATTTTTTTGTTCAAGTGGTTTTTATTTTCTTTTTCCACTGCTGGAATGGTTGGTCATTACTAGTGCTAGGACATGCATCAATATTCAGTATGATGTTAATCTTGCATTCTTATATTTACTCAATATTATATTTATAGGAAAAAAATAAAGATCTCTCTAGAAGCACCAGGCCACAACCATAAGTTTATCTTTGACAAACTTAGTATAGTAAGGTTAATTAGATCTCTCTCTCTCTCTCTCTCTCTCTCTTAGAGTTTAGGTGTTTGGCAAACGTTGCACATGCATGTCAAGTGAGCAATGTTAGTCAGTTTAAACAGAAACTAAACAGATGTCTTAATTTGGATCTTAAGTAAAGTTCAAGGAGTAAATTGACTGAAATAAAAGTTTAGGGGGTCTCTTAGCCACTAGTCCAAAGTTCAGAGGGTCTCTTGGCGTTTTTCCTAAATTACTATAATGAAATTATAAATTTAGAACAATTACTTTGTATTAATTTAAATTTATTAGCTTATGTGATAAATAAATCTTTATTTGCGAATATCACATGATTATGTCATTTAGTGAAGTGGCAATATGTTTTGGACAAAGAAATAGGTTATATTGATATATACTTTAAAGTTTATTTTAATTATATTATAATTGATTATTACAAATCGTCTTTCATTTATTTATAAATATTTTTTATTATAAATCATGTTAGGTGAACATAAATACAAAAATTAATTAATAATATTTCATCTCAAAAAACAAGAAAATAGATTTAAATAAACAAATTACAGAAAAAAATTAAATAAAATATTATTTAATTAATATTTAAATATAAAAAATGGTCTGAATTAAAGTTTTTGCCGTAGCCATCAAAATTTGTCGAGCTGGCCTTGAGTAGTCAAGTGCATATAACAGTCAAGCACATATAATAGCTGTGAAAATAAGTGTGGTCCTAGAATTTTTCATTTCGAAAATATACCTCTCTTATAAATTCTACTAGTTGGTCGAGCTCGTAGAAAATGAAACATGCCAATAAGTGTTGTCCTAGAAGTTTTGCTGCATGCGACATGCATCTAGTTGACATTGGAAGGCAACAACTTGTGAAGCTAAATTATTTTTCTATGTTTTGAACGATTGCAAAACTATTAAAGCTTACAAAATAATAATAGTAATGGATTTTAAGGAAGGATTAGAGCCTGTGAGTCCCAATGGACAATACTTCAACAGCTCTGTGCTATCGATGTCCGTTATAGTTGTTCTGGAATTTGAGGTTCCAATCAACGACCTGCCCCTCATGCCATTGCTCAACGGTGCGTGGCTTTCCATCAATCCACGCTTCTCCTCTGTTAAGGTGTTGATCTCTCTCTGTCTCTCTTAAATTATAGCTATTTTTATTTTTTATTTTTTATTTCTCAGTTTTATTAGATATACTAATTATAGGCCCGTGAGTTGCATGGTTTTATGAAAAAACTTATAAAATAAATGTATAAATAGTTATATATTTTAATAGATTCAATAAAGATAAAAGAAAAAATTATCAAGTGTAAATAATTATCTCACTAAAATAAGGGGTAAGATTTCTCCCTAAAAATAAATTAAATTGATAATTCCAAATTGAATTTTAAATTGATAATTATTTTAAAAAATATACTAAACAATTGATAAATCTATAATTAATATAATATTGATAATATTATAAATTAAAATTAAAGTTGGTAATTCAAAAATACACGTGTAGAACATCTTGATAATTTGTTGTAACATAAAAATCAAATAAGAAAATTGTTAAAATTAATCTATTAATTCTAACCATATTTAATCATTAATTCTAAGACCCTAACCCTAAGCATATAAATTAGATCAAAGCTAAGAAAATTAGTTTAAACAAAAGGCAACCAATACACAAAACCTAATCAATTTAATAAAAACAAAATACAAAAACAAAGAAGGAGCCTTTAGAAACTAGACAATGTTTTCGAATGTTTTGAATTCATTAATTAAAATCACATGAAGAAAAAAAAAAAAACCAATAATAACACTAAAGACAATAAACAAAATGAAAATAATAATTATAAAAGAATAAAGAATGCATACCTGCACTGTCATGAGATTTAGACATTCACATATTGAAATAAGCTTCACTTCAAAAAGGATATATAGGGTTATATATATTGGTAGAGTTCCATTTGAAATATAATTCATTTAAATCTTATTGAAATTAAAGATATCTAATCAATGTGTTTGTTTTTATCCCATAAAAATTGGAATAAAAAAAAGGTCATATGAATAGAATGAAAAAAAAAAAAAAAAGTTGATTCAACATAAAGTAACATATAAAAAATTAAAAAAAAAAGGAAAAAAGAAAAAAGAAAAAAGAAGAAGAAGAAGAGAGAAACAGAACATGGTTAATAGCTATAAGGAATTTTGATAAATATATATATATATATATATATATATATATATTAAATGTCATCAACATAGATATTATCAAATTAATGGAGATATATATTGTTTTTTGGGATAGATAGAGATTATCAAATTATTAGAGATATATACTGTTTCTTGGGATAGATTTATATTAATCACCCCCTAAAGAGTTTGGATTGGGCTTATCCTTTTATAATCATGTTTTGTAGCTTGATATTCTGATAAAATAATATTAATTTAGTAATATTAAAATTTTGAAAATTTAGATGATAAATATTATCTAAATTAAATTTTTGTATGTTAAATATTATCCCCTAATTTAAGAAATATACCCTAACAAATAAAAAAATAATGTTAATTAGATGATAAATATTATATAAATTAAATTTTTGTATGTTAAATATTATCCCTTAATTTAAGAAATATATCCTAACAAATAAAAAATAATGTTAATCTAATTTTATTTAATGATAAGAATAAATTAGAGTCCTGGTAGTATATTATTCTTTTTTAGTTCTTTAAAAATTTAATAAAATTTCAGCAATTTGGTGAAGCCACGTGGTGCAACCACAACGTCTAAGCCTGACTTTTATTATATATAATATAATATGATATAATATAATATGATTTCAAAGTTGAAATGCCTCCTAAATTTTGTGAAAGCACAATTTGGTCAAATATGAGAAAGCAAAGGCCAAAGCATATATTGAAATTAAGGCTGTCTTTGGTTCATGTAAAATATTTTCTGAAAAATAAATATTTTTCGGAAATACTATTTTCGGGAAAGGAAAATATTTTCAAGTGTTTGGCTGCATTATGAAAATTTTTCTAGAAAATGTTTTCATGTGTTTGGTTGCATTCTGAAAATGCTATTTTCCTACTACTTTCTCACATTTTCTCACCCATTTTCTCAGTTACCAAACAAATTCTATAATAGAAAATTTCAACATATAAACTTAAAAAAAACAAAAATCACAACAACACCATTCGATCAAATTCACCATTCGGACAAATTGAGAGAGCGAGGAAGAGAAAGTGGTAAAAAATGGAGGGAAAGGGAGAGATCGGTCATGGGTAACGACGAGATCGAGACGAGATCGAGAGGGCGACGAGATCGCTCATGGGTAACGACGAGAGGGCAAGGAGATCAGTCATAGGTAACGACGGCGCCGATGAGATTGGTGGTGATGCGATCTCGGTGGGGTGCGATCAGTCTGGGGTGATGCGATCTTCGGTGGATCAGTCTGGGTGCGATTGGTCTGGGTGGATTGGTCTTCGGTGATTTAAAGCCAAAACAAACACAGCCTAAGTTGTTATCTTCATCTTTTATTATCTTTCTTTCAGCATGCATTACATTCTTCATTAATTCTAAAGAATATTTGAGCACAAATAATGTTATTTTAGCTTCTTCAAAAAATGACACTAATTAGTGAGAATTTGAGAATAGGTTAAGGGTACAAAAGGTGAGAAACAATGGAAAAGGGTTGAAGTGGAGGTCCAAGACCATGTTAAGACTCCCATTTTCCCGACTGGATTGTCACCCGAATCATACGACGAATATCTTGATGACTACATCACAAACATAGCAATGGACCAGTTCCCACAAAACAAACCGCTACAGGAAATTCATTCTGTAAGGTTGAAATTTATCAACCATTTTGTTGGCTTTATTCCGTGCCAATTTGCTTGTAATTTAAGCACTTAGTAACCCTGTATTTAGGTGGGATTATTGTAAGGGTAGTGTGTGAGAAGATGTGAAGAAAAGCTCAAGTATGTGCAAAGAAGCAGAGCTTCACGGCTAGGACTCGCGGGTGGCTCGCGGCTGCAAGTCGCCTACTTCAGGCACGTGAGATGCACGCAGGGAAGCTGAAGGGTCGCGCCAGCTGTCGCATTATAGGACAAAAGTCCCAGGCTGGCCAGGCCGTTACGTCACAACTTGATTTCGCGACTTGGACAAGCTGCGAGACCAAGCCGCCAATTTACCCTGTTTGGCAAAAACTGTCTCTGCGTATTCTTTTCTCACCTCACTATATATAGACCCTTATACCCACTAAATTGAGAGAGCTTCCAGAGAGAATTTTGTGAGAGAAAAACCTAGAGAAAAACAAGATTGCCTCATCCCCAATCTTCATCTAAGAAACTCTACAAATTCCTCTACTCTCTTCCTCTCCATTGTCATACCCTTGAGAGGTCTTTTACCAAATCCTTATCTCACCATACCCACGTCTATGAGAAGGTTTATTTGGTGCTGAGGGAAGCAGTTTGGAAGGAACCAATATACATTGGTTGATGCTATGGTCAAGTAGCGGAATCTGGGAAGCTAAAGAAGAAATAGGTTCGGCGTAACCTCGTTGGAGCAAGAAGCTTGGAGGGCTTAGGTACCTGGGTAGATTAGGCTTGGAGGGTCTTCTGCTGTTCATGTATCCCAACTAGATTCTTTAGTGGATTTTATCACCGCTTGGAGGGCGGCGGAGAGGTTTTACGCCGAGGACTTCGGTTTCCTCTTCGATAACACATCGTGTGTTGTCCGTGTGTTTGCATCTTTCTTCCCTTTGTCTTTGACTTATATTTACTGCTGTGGATGTGTTTATATTTGGCTTAGATTGTTTATCAATTCTGTTATAAGCTTATTATCATGTTCCGCACATTAATTGTTTGATATAAAGCTTGAATTGGTATTTTTGTAAATTGGGGTCTAAAGGTTCAAGGGTGTTTCGTACCCATATTGAACTTTCAATTGGTATCAGAGCGGGTACACTTGTTGTGGTTTTAATACCTAAGTGTGATCCTTGACCCCTTGTTGAGATGGATAGGTCTCAATCTCTCACTGTTCCACCATTTTTTGATGGTAATAATTATGCATTTTGGAAAGTCCGAATGAGGGCGTTTTTGTGTTCTATGGATGAGGCTGTGTGGGAGGCTGTTGAAATAGGTTGGACAAAGCCGGAGGATGCCAAATCCACTTGGGACAAGGCAGCTCTTGCGGCGGCTAATGCAAACAGTAAAGCATTGAACGCCATTTTCTGTGGTATCTTTCTAGAAGAATTTCACAGGATTTCACATATTACTGTTGCTAAGGAAGCATAGGAGATTCTGGAGACGACTTATGAAGGAGCCAAGAAGGTGAAAGATACCAAACTTCAGATGTTGACCACTCGCTTTGAGCAACTAAAGATGGATGAGGTTGAGTCCTTTGACTCTTTTTACAGTAAGCTAAACGAGGTGGTCGATGGCAAATTTAATTTGGGGGAAAAGACGGAGGAGTCTAAAGTTGTAAGGAAGATCCTTCGGTCACTACCAGAAAATTTTCGTGCCAAAGTTACAGCCATTGAAGAGAGCAAAGATCTTGACGACATCAAGGTTCAAGAGCTGGTTGGTTTTCTGCAGACATATGAGCTGTCCCTGCCTTCTCAGAAGAAGAGCAAATCACTTGCTCTTAAAACAATTGATGAGAGAGTGACATCTCATGACCCTTCGGAAGAAGATGCAGTAGATAAAGATGTGGCGTATCTTGTAAAGAACTTCTGAAAATTCTTGAAACTTAAGAATGGTGGGAAATTTGGTGACAAAGGAAAATTTCAGAGTTTCGGGAGGGAGAAGAAAGAATTCCGAAGGAAGGATGATAGAGATTCTCAATCATCTCTAGGAATCACTTGCTTTGAGTGTAATAGACACGGACACTTCAAAAAGGAATGTCCCAACTATTTGAAGTCCAAAGGAAAGGTCTATGCCACTACTCTGAGTGACTCAGATTCATCAAACTCTGACTCGAAAGAGAGCTGTGACGGAGAAGGAAATTACTCCGCATTCATGACCATTGCTCATGTGGAATCCTCAGATGATTTGGATATTCTTGTGAATGAGCTTGGTGAACATTCTGATTTAGAGTCTATGGGGATGGTTGAAGAATCGGAAGATGAAGAGAAGGAAGATTCAACTGATCTTCAAAAGAATTACGCCTCACTTCTGGAGAAATTGGGTGAGTATGCAAGAGTGGCAAAGGCGGCTGTGAAGAAGATGAAGAAAGCTGAGGAAGATTACAAAAGTCTTCTGGCACGATACAAGGAAGCAAAGTGTGAAATTGAAATACTTAATGGTGAGCTATCAGAAGCTTACACAAAAGTAAGGTTTCTTGAGCAAGAAGTTGTGCAAGCTCATGCCAAGGTAGATAGGGTCTCCTTCAAGAAGCTAGATGATGTTATTTCATCTCAAAAACATGTCCCAGACAAGTCCGGGTTGGGATATACCGGAGGAAGTAGCTTATCAGCCAATGTCACCAAAGAAGTAAAGTTTGTGAAGACCAAAGAGACGGCTGTTGATAAGCCTACTCTTGAGATAGTTGAGGATGAGAAGAAGAAGAATGTGGCTAATCAACGGGTGCTTAACAAGTCCCGTAATCAATCAGAAGCCAAATTTGGAGCTAGAGGAAGATCACTCCCAAGACAGCAGCAGGGTCCTAGAACGGAGTATGTTTGTCACTATTGCGGATTGCAAGGACATACCAAACCCAATTGTCAAAAGCTGAGAGCAGACAACAATGCAAGTGCACCTCGGTCACGAGGAAGAAGAAATGATATGAGGTCTTGGGGTGGTGAGCAATCAAGGAGTCAAAACAGTGATCCAGGAATGATGGACGTGATGAAAATGATCGGTGCGTTCACAAATTGCTTGGAAAGCTTCACACGAAGGTTTGACAGTCCTAACTCTTGTACTCGATCCGTCAAGGATATCTCCCCAAACGCACGTGACGTATGGGTGACAAAGGGTACTCATGCATAAGCATTATAACATGTCCATGCATCAATACTTCCCATGTTTATGTATTTGCTTGGTTGTGTGCCTTTTGCTAGTTTCTAGATTTTTTTCCGTGTGTGTGTCTTTGGCTCAAATGTTCTTACATTGTTCTTTTTGTTTTGTTTTTTATCATTCTTTTACTGTTTTTTGTGTCAAAAATCCAAAAAACACATAAAAAGTAGAAAATCCAAAAAGTTTGATCACCTTGTTGAGTTTTGTCTCAAAGCATGTTTTGCCTTGTACCTTTGTTCTTATGGCTTTGTGCATTTAACGAGCTTAGCTTGTCTCTCATGCACTCATATCATTGTGGAAGAAATTCTGAAATCTATGTGACTGTTGTAAATAGATCTTCAACCTTGTCATGAATGATTAGTGAATGGTTTTGTTGATCATAAGACATGCATAGACTCATGCCTATATATCTTCCCACTTTTTATTTTTTTGCTTAAAAGAGCTCTCTAAATGTAAATCTCCAAATGAAAAGAGATATAGAGCTGCAAAAGCCTGTTGCACAAACTAGTATTCGACTAGGAAAAAGGGAAAGCGACCAAAATAAAATGTATGATGCCCAAAAAGCCAAAGGCTAACTCATCAATTGAAATATCAAAAATTTCAGGCATCTATCTCTCAATGAGATTTTCTTTGCTCAAAAGTTGCAAATGATATGTTGAATATGGAGCCAAATGAAAAGCTTTAAAAAATTGTTATCAAGTACTTGTGGGAGGTCATATATGCATGTTTCTATAATTGAGATAGGTCACATAATCTAGTGCTAGTTGTGTATGCCTTGATTGAATTGATCATTGAAGCTTCACATTGAACTAAGGACTATCTCATTTTTGATATCCACCTACAACACACAAGTCTATGTTCAATGAATGTCATATTCATTTGTGTGATTGTACTTGATTAAATGTGTTTTCACATGCTCAATCTTTGTTGGTCAAACACAAAAAGATTTTTGAATGTTTTGATTTGTTTTTGGAAAGTACTTTGTTTTTACAAAAATGTCAAAAATTTCAAAAACAGTGTTGCCCTGTTTTGGCGACTAAGTCGCGGGTTGGCCCAGTCGCGAGATCACTCAGAGATTTTTCGCGGCTAACTGGCGTGTAAATGCTCTAATCGCGAAAAAGACTTAGAAAATTTTTCCAAAATTTGAGTTTTCTAGTTTTCGCGGGTCTGTGTGGCGACTGGTTTGCGAGTGGAAAGTCCAGTCGCGAGAGGTACTCAGGGAATTTCGCGGCTCATATTGCAACTATCTCGCGGGTAAACCTTCCAGTCGCAAAAAACACTTAGAGAAATTTCTCAAGTTTCTTCTCTTCACAGTGTTTCGCGGCTTAACCTGGCGACTTACTGGCGACTTGATCCAGTTGCGAAAAACACGTGTTTTGCGTTTTAAAGACAAATTTTAAAATTGTTTTTCAATTTTTCCCTCGAAGCTTTGTGACTGTTCATTGCCTCCCTCATTTCTCTCTCAAACACTCCGTGTCTCACTGTAAAAGAATCCATTTTTGCATCATGTCTTCTTCAAACACCAAGAATAAGGTATGGGTTTTCTTTCCCTCATTTCATTCTTACTATGTTGACCATTACCTTCTTGTTTTGAACATTGCACATGTGTTCTGCGATATACTGTGTTCAAAAATGGGTTTGCCTAATATGGTGAATATGTTTGTTTGAGGTTATTGTCTTTGGTTGCTGAGTTTATTTTGTATCTTGTTTGTGCTTCAGTATGCTTGTCTCTTGTCTGAGCATTATTCGTTGATAGAGTTTCTCTTTACTCTTTAGACATATGGGTTTGGGGATTATGTGGTGCATTCGGTATGTGGCCTTGGGTCATTTGTCTATGGTTCTGTAGTCTTTAGAGAGTTTGTGCTCCATGGGATGTTTCTGTGCTTCAGTGTAGAGTGCGTATCATTTTAACCATTTGTTCTCTTAATGTTAATCTGATTCTTGTGTTTGTGATTAAGTGAAATTTTTTTTCCACATTCTTAACTGAATCTAATCAAGTTGATGTTGGTTCCCTGTGGTATTGCATCTGGTACTTTGCTATGTGTTCGCTCTCTTACAGATGTCTCGTCAATCCTTTAAAGGAAAAGGGGTTATGACAGAAGAGGACACATTACCTGTTGCAAAAAGAACACGGTCTTCCTCACAGCCATCTACTGAACTCAATATTGAGTTGTTCAGAACTCCTCAACGCCTAGATGCTTACTCAAGTATTTTTGACTGGGGAACTCCTATAGTGGAACGGGAGGTCAGATTTGACACTTTGGACACCACTTTTGTCCCTCGGATCTTCGAGGCAAAAGATTGGGCAGCATTATTTGGAAATTTTGTTGATCCGATGATTGAACAAGTGAAGGAGTGTTTTGCCAACACAGTTGATCTTGAGAGTGAACTACATTGTCTGGTAAGAGGAAAAGAGTTCATCATTAGTCCAGACACCATTGCTGAACTTCTCCAAATCACACGACCTGCGGATGCCGATCTAACTCCGTATGATAATCGTACTCCAGTGATTCAGGACATTCTCCAAATTCTTGGTCCTGACCATGACATTTCCAGTGCCGGCACATCCATTAGTACTACCAAGTTTTCACCTGATTTGACAACATTGAAGCTGATTATGTTTTCAAACCTCTATCCATTGACCAACACGGTGTATATAAACCTTGGAAGAGCACAATTTCTATGTGATCTCATCACAGGCACCACCATTGACATCTGTGCCCATATTTTTCACATCATAAGAAAGACAGCAACCCGAACAGTAGCACGAGGGTGCCTTCCATTCTGTAGCCTCATTATGAAGTTCGTTCTAAGTGAAGGTGTTACTCTTCCCTCATTTGGGAACATGATTGCTCATCCTCGACCAATCTCTATGTTCACTCTACACGCCAGCAGGAGTCATTCATCCAAAACTCCAAAGAGTGCACATCTAGTTTCTGCTACTTCTTCTACTCCTGAGCCAGATTCACCTGTACATGCCACCCATGCTTCACAGCAACCAAGCACTACACAACCACAGTCTGCTTCTCAGCCTGTCAAGTTGGAAATGTTCTTTGATAACCTACACAAACATCTTAAGGAAGTGGAGAAGACCCTCAGAGATGGCCAGAGAGAGCAGTCGGAGAGATTGGCAGCTATGCAGGACCAAATTGATATATTGGCAGCTCAAGTTGATGGCATTTTCACAAAATTGCAACACTGACCCTTTGGCCATTCGTGTCAAAAAGGGGGAGAACTTTTGGGGCAGCTCTTCAAGGGGAGTGCTCGTTTTGAGGAGGAGATTTCTTCATCATTTCTTGATTTTCTGTATATAAAACTTTGATAATTCAAAATACTGTGTTGGTAGTTGTTTATTTCAGCATATATATAGTATGATGTTATTCAGCATTCAGCTCTTTATGTTGTTGGTTTGTACCCATGTTGTTTCTGTAAGCTTTAAGGGTTTGTTTTGTTCTTATGCACAGTTTGTAGGCCTTTGTGGTTTGTGCCATGCTTTTGCAGCCTTTGTGCTTTGTTTAAATCAGTACTTCCAACTAAATGTCTTGCATTTTCTTCTAAGTACTGTCACTCTTGTGCCCTTGTAGGATTTTTCCTAGATGCACATACTTCATGTACTGTGCATTGGTTGAGTGTTGGTCATTCAAGTGATTTACCTTGTGTTTATCATCTTGAATGTCCGAATGTTCATTCCAAGTGTGAATGAGCATTGTGATCACTTGGCTATAGTGATTACCTGTTTTGGTCTTGCCATGGTTTATTGCTTTATTCCATTGTGCATGATCGCATTGTGCTTGCTCCATATGCATTACAAGTTTCTGTATACAATGAACTTATTGTATTGTTGTGTTTCAGAAGTTACTTGTTCTTATGGTTCTAAAGCTTCGCAGATTCTAGAGTTAGGTGTGAGTGAGTTTTCCAACTGTTCCCAACTCACGCGTTAAGTCTAGAGTTTGTTTTAGGGTTTTGTCACGGAATAGCCAAAGGGGGAGATTGTAAGGTTGAAATTTATCAACCATCTTGTTGGCTTTATTCCGTGCCAATTTGCTTGTAATTTAAGCACTTAGTAACCCTGTATTTAGGTGGGATTATTATAAGGGTAGTGTGTGAGAAGATGTGAAGAAAAGCTCAAGTATGTGCAAAGAAGCAGAGCTTCGCGGCTAGGACTCGCGGGTGGCTCGCGGCTGCAAGTCGCCAACTTCAGGCACGTGAGATGCATGCAGGGAAGCTGAAGGGTCGCGCCAGCTGTCGCACTACAGGACAAAAGTCCCAGGCTGGCCAGGCCGTTACGTCGCAACTTGATTTCGCGACTTGGACAAGCCGCGAGACCAAGCCGCCAATTTACCCTGTTTGGCAAAAACTGTCTCTTCGTATTCTTTTCTCACCTCACTATATATAGACCCTTATACCCACTAAATTGAGAGAGCTTCCAGAGAGAATTTTGTGAGAGAAAACCCTAGAGAAAAACAAGATTGCCTCATCCCCAATCTTCATCTAAGAAACTCTACAAATTCCTCTACTCTCTTCCTCTCCATTGTCATACCCTTGAGAGGTCTTTTACCAAATCCTTATCTCACCACACCCACGTCTGTGAGAAGGTTTATTTGGTGCTGAGGGAAGCAGTTTGGAAGGAACCAATATACATTGGTTGATGCTATGGTCAAGTAGCGGAATCTGGGAAACTAAAGAAGAAATAGGTTCGGCGTAACCTCGTTAGAGCAAGAAGCTTGGAGGGCTTAGGTACCTGGGTAGATTAGGCTTGGAGGGTCTTCTGCTGTTCATGTATCCCAACTATATTCTTTAGTGGATTTTATCACCGCTTGGAGGGCGGCGGAGAGGTTTTATGCCGAGGACTTCAGTTTCCTTTTCGATAACACATCGTGTGTTGTCCGTGTGTTTGCATCTTTCTTCCCTTTATCTTTGCCTTATATTTACTGCTGTGGATGTGTTTATATTTGGCTTAGATTGTTTATCAATTCTATTATAAGCTTATTATCATGTTCCGCACATTAATTGTTTGATATAAAGCTTGAATTGGTATTTTTGTAAATTGGGGTCTAAACGTTCAAGGGTGTTTCGTACCCATATTGAACTTTCACATTCTATTCAATATCCAACAAACAAAGCAGCTAGTAATCTCATATTCAAGTTTCACCATGCACTTGGTGATGGCTACTCTCTCATTGGTCTACTTCTTTCTTGTCTACAAAGAGCTGACAACCCTTCTCTTCCCCTAACGTTTGCTTCAAGCCAACGCTTAGGAAAAGAAAGTCATGACCAAAGAAGTATTTATAGGATGGTGCCTCAATTTCTTTCCTCCATCTTCAACACTAAATATGATTTTGGATGGAGCGTGTTAAAGAGTAATTTTGTTGAAGATGATCAGTCACCGATAAGGTCTGGGGGTGAAGGAGTGGAGTTTCGACCAATGACAATATCAACTATGACATTCTCTCTTGATCATATCAAATTTATCAAGTCCAGACCTGAAGTGGTAAGATTAGCATATTTTTATACAAATTATCGATTAATTGTAATTAGAAGCCTACATTTTTATTTTCATATTTACTATACTAACATGCATGACTCGTTGGGTTGCAAGCACGGACACGGTAAAAGGGTTAGTGTATCAAACATGTATCGGATACGGCTAAATGCATGTCCAAAACTTAACTAACCAAAAAAAAAAAATTTATTTTTCAATTGGGATATGACTGGAACACAGTTAGGACACGAAATTGAAAAAAAGGTTTGATCTACACTCATGACCATTTTTGATTCATGAAAAGATAGATAAATCATTTTTGCTCTTAAATATATATATATATATATATATATAAAATAATATATTAAAAAATAAAAATATATTTAATAATTAATTAGTTCACATATCCCTACCATAGTTGTATTCTTCAAAAACTTTGATATCGTTGTATCATACTTGTACCCGTACTTGTAACCATACCCCTATTAGTGCCTCCTATCTCATGAGTACTTGGTTTTGAATGGGAGTCTTGACTTATGAGTCATGAGTGATGCGTGAGGTCTTCCCCCTATGACCCTACCTATAAGGACAAGCCAGTTAGAAGAAGTCTATTTCCACTACGTGATGATTTATAAGACTATATTTATACATATTATTTAAACAAATCACATAATTTATATAAAAAAAATGTCATGTAATTAGAAGTACACCGCTATGTAGGGTCCGTTTGAGATCTACTTATTTTGCTGAAACTAAAATTTTTTTGCTGAAACTAAAAACTTTTTGCTAAAAGTACTGTAAATAAAGGTAAAAGTTTGCTGAAATAGTATAGTAGGACTCATGAATAGTATCAAAAAGTGAAGTGGAACCCATGAGTAGTACTAAAAAGTGCAGTGGGACCCATGAATCGTAACAAAAATAAGCTGAATAGTAAAATAAGTTGGCAAAAATAATCTTTGTCAAACAGTTAAGAAGTAAGTTGGAAGAAAAATCCTCCAAACCGACTTGGAAGTAAAAATTTTTCATTTTTTATATGAAAGTTTTCATAAGCTAGCATTATTATTAGAATAATTTTCTTATATCTGAACATAACTTATCTTTCTATTATAAATTTCTCACGTGGAAAAGAAAAAAAAAAGTCTCATATATAATAACAAAGTGGAAAGATTTTTAACATAGAGAATTTGGATCCGTTTAAGCATTTTAGGGTTACTTTCTTTAAAATACTTATAAGTTATAATACGTAGCTTGAACTTGATCCAAGTACATATATGACACCTCATGTGGTCAGTAACCTATCAATTTGCAAACAATGCCATGCGGGGCTCTTGCATTGAACTTAACATAGTTCGAACCTTTTTCCCTTTAGACTCTCTAGTACTACTTTATGCATGACAATATGCCAATTCAGTTACAAGGCCCTTAACGAACTTAACATAATTTGGATTATATATATATACATATAAAATTAATGGCAAATATCACAAAGAATATAAAATTCTGGACTCATTTTATTATGATTTGATTTCTCTATTGAATGTTTTTTTCTCAAATGCAGACCATAAACGATGTAATTACTGGTATAATCTTCTATGGCACCCGACTGTACATGCAAGAGATTAGCCATAACTCAAGCAAAGCACAATGCGTAGCAGTTGTGTTGCTCAGTACAAGGACAGTTAGTGGCTACAAGTCTGTCCAGGAGATGGTCATACCTAACTCAGATGCGCCATGGGGGAACAAATTCAGCTTCTTGCATATACCAATACCAAAGTTTACCGATCTTAAATCCTTGAATCCAACTGAGTTCGTGTTGAGAGCACACAACATGATCAAGAAGAAGAAAAATTCTTCAGCTATTTACTTCACAGCTGGTAGCCTGTTAATGATTTTGGATAAACTTATAGAGGCCTTGAGGTACATACAATATAGTATTCGATCTTAACATTTGGTCATGGATTTATTCTTTTCAATATAAAAAACTTATTTATTTTTATTTTTTAAAAGCCCTATATAATTTAATATATCCTAAATACTAGTTACTTGATTTGATATTCTCTATTACTTGTGAGCCACGATTAATGGTTTTAAAATAATAAATGCGAATCATAATTTTTTATTTTTTATTTTCAAAAGAAGAAAAAAGTTGTAAACCTTTAAAGTAGATTAATATATGGGGTTTATAAATTGTTAAGCAAACCACATATTTAAGGGGTAATTACATTTTACTACTCTAAACTATTTCTCAAATTATACTTTACACTATAAACTTTCGAAATGCATAGTTAGCACCTGCAATTATAATATGTGTTACACTTTACACCATGCTGTTAATTCTGTCATTATTTCGGATGGAAAACTAAAGTTTATGGTGCGAAGTGTAGTCGGGAGTATGATTTAAAGTAATAAAATGTAATTTCTCATTTGTTTTTAAGAGATTGAGAAGAAGGGCAATTGAATCTTTTTTTATAGTGCCATCCAAACTAACAAAAAAATTGACGGTAGGGTGCAAAGTGTAACACGAGTTATAATTTATGATGTAAACCATGCATTTTAAAAGTTTAAGATACAAAGTTTAAGATACAAAATAGAATTGGGGGTATAATTTAGCGTAGTAAAATATAATTTTTCTCATATTTAAATTTAGTTATTGAATTATAACATTCAAAACTCATACAATTTCTATCTCAAAGAAAGATAGAAAGTAGTTATAACTGACCTGTTAATTTGCAACTTTTATGTCTCAAAATCAACATACATATAGTATGTTTGAACTGTATTAAGCTATATGTTAATTCTCGATGAACCTTTTCTGAACTTTTCTTGCTATGGGCATGCTGTAATTGCAGGCAGCAGCTAGATACATTTATAGGTCAACAAGGTCCTCGAGCATGGTGATGTCAAATATGATAGGGCCAATGGAACAAATGGCTTTGGCTAGTCATCTCTTCAAAGGCTTCTACTTTATGACTACTGGAGGACCTCAGGTATCTTATGTTTATATGATAAAGTTAGGTCTTAAAAATTTAAAAGAATATTAAAATAATTAACATTAGTAGCTATAATTAAACTCCTTATTGTCAAAGTTCCAAAATTCTCCAAAAAAAAAAAAAAAAAAATTATTCCCATTAAAAGTAATATTTCATTTGTATTTTAAAATTTAAAAGAACTTTTATTATTTATTTATTTTTAATAATTTACCATTATTATTTTTCTTTTCAATGATAAAAGTTGAATCCTTTACCTTGTGCTTCCATGATGTGACTCATTATAAGTATATTAAAATTACTAAAATAGTTTACTTTTATGTAAACTTCATTACCAAAGTTTAAATAAAAAAAATTTTAATACTTAAAACTCAAATATAAAATTTTTAAAGATATATAGAATTCGTCTAGTACTATTATTTAAACAATAATTTTTATTATTTAAATATTATAATATATATTTTTATAATATTTTATTCGGTGTAAAATCTCTTACCACACCGGTAAAAGAATACCTGACTTGAAAAAGAGTTTTATGGGTCAGCCGGCCTCAAGTAGGGGCATAGATAGAGCACTGCATAGTGTGACAGTCAAGGATGAGGGGCTAGGGCCCACAACACAGCCACAGCCACACAAATTGAGGGGCCCATGACACTGACAAAGTCAATGACAAATCACAAATTGAGCCACTCTTTCTCCTTTCTTGTCTGGTTGTAGTTTGAATACACATTAATTACAAATGATAAACAATATTAAAAATCTCTTACGTACCAAATCTGGGAAAGAGTACCTAACTTGAAAAAGAGTTTTATGGTTCATTAGAAGGAGGATTTTACTAATGTGTGTCTTAAGGACACACAATAGTATATTATTTTTGAGAAAAAATTTATTATATAAGTGAAAGTTTTATTATTAAATGGTGTAAAAATGTGGTGTATATAACAATTTTTTTTTAAAAAAAAAGTAAAAAATTTAGATAATATTATAATTAGGTGGTGGCCCCCTTTGGCTTCGTATGTAAAGTTGTATACTTTAAAATGTTCAGAGTACAGATAGAGTGAACATAATAATATCCCGTCTTTTTTGGGTGTGGATAAACTTATTTTCATTAGTGCTTGTGAAGATTCTATTGATGACTAATAATGTTGTTGTAGAAGTAGTTTGGTTCAATACAATTTGATTCATAACCAAACTGGATTGAGACGGTTCAAGCATAGGGACTCAAAGCCAAGCCCCCCTACGCCAGAAATTGTGTAAGTAATCATTAAGACAATTAAGCATCTTGGGTCTTTATGTTCTAAATTATTATATTTATTATATACAATTCAATTGTGAGGAGAAAATGAATTGTTTCTGCTTCCACATTAACCTGAATAAGTAAAGTTAACTCAAGGTAATATGTTGTGGAGACTTGCAGAGTATTGTAGAAACTTTTATTGATGAATAGTAGTTCTATTTGGTTATTTGTCAAGGTACTATTTACGCATGTTGATTAATAGTGGTTTATCATAATTGTCTTTCTGTCCTCTACTGTCTTGTTCTGTCATATTCCATAGGGATCTTGAACAGTAGTCTGTCAAGATCTATTTGGACTGTCTGGATCTGTCTGGGAGCTATTCACGCGTGTTGGTGAACAAGTGAACAGTAGTAACTTTTGGATTTGATTTAACACGTGTGCTAATGAATAGCAGTCTATCATAAATGATTTCTAATCTTTCTGGATTTGTCTGTCTAATAGTGGCTATAGTTGGGCTTTGCTTGTTGAATACGCTGTTATTGCTTGTTCTTTACCATGTAAATACGTTGTTAGTGCTGTCATTATATTCTTAAGGGATAATGTCTCTATTGAGACTGAACGGTTTTTAGACCCCTTAACACAACCAGATTAACCAAGTTAATTAGCCAAGTGATTAACTTAGTCAAATTATGCAAACCTAGGTTATCACAATCAAACAATCATATCAAGTATATAGCAGCGGAAAAGTAAACAACACAAAGATATGATGACCCAAGAAACCACACGGTAAAAACTTGAGGAGGATTTAACCTAGCTATCCTTAAGGTAAACCCGAATCCACTATCTTGAAAGAATCGAACTTCATACAATAAGACTTATAAGCCCCCATGCTCGACTTCTTATTGCTACCCACCAATAGAACTTATTGACACGATCGCGTGCAAGATCCGAAACCACGGACTCCTTCTTTCTTGGATTCTCCAGCAAGTACAAGCACACTCGTTTATGTATCTTTAAGTTCCAATGGCAGCAACTGAGTTGATCATCAAGGTGTAGATAACATCTTCTCCTTGAAAACCCTAAGCTTTGTGTAAAGGAAAGCTCCTCTAGATCTCACAAGAGATTTACACAAAACAGCAATATGAGCAACATCTAAAACGTGAGTAGGGTTTGCCTTAAATACCTAGGGCAAAAACATAAAACCCTAAACGTTTTAGGAATTAGGGCTGAGTTGGAAAAACTGCAGAAAAACGCATCTGTGCGAAATTCGATTGATCGAGCCTAAGCTTCGATCAATTGAGCCAGGCTGAGATGCACAGTGAATTCTGCATCAGCTCGATTCCAACTTTACATAAATAGTACAACTTTAAGCACATCTAAGCAAGATTAAATAACATGTTTTGATCATGGTTTGCCAACAATACAAAATAGAGTTCTAACCACATTAAATCCTAAGTCTTTAGAACCTAACAAATTCCCCATTTGGCAATCCGTGACAAAACACAACTAAAAGCTCAAAGTTTACACAATAAAGCCCTTTACAAAAAAAAGGCTCATAACAACAAATTCAATCTGAACTACTATCCATCAGTTGTAAGTGTAGACAGCAGCTCAATTGAATTAACCTATATTTCTTGAAATACTCAACAAACGCATAAATGCATGTGTGGAAAATACAAGTAAACAAAATAAATTCTTGATTTCACCAAAACACAAAATAAAGACATATATCAATGAATAACCAAAAATATAAGTCAATAAGCAATGAAACAAGAAATAAAATAAATGTATCTCCCCCTAACATGAAAAACCCAACAAAAATACATCAAGAGCCAAAAGAAAGTAAATACAAGATACAACTCCTAGATACAATCTAATCTCCACAGGCTCCAAAGAATCACAAAACTCCCCCTATCATCAAAAACTCTACAGGCTAATCCAAAAACTACTCCCCCTTTTTCTGACAGAATGCCAAAGGGCAATCATAATCCATCATCAAAAGAAGGTGGCGAAGGAGATCGTCTAAAGTGGGTCAACTCTGCACTCAAAGCATGAACCTCAGCGAGCAAGTCCACCAAAATCTGTCCATGAGCCGCCTGAACGGTCAAGACATGATCCAATGTACGTCGAATGTCTGAATCATCCAAAGTAGTTGGTGAAGGAACATCAACAGCAGCAGCAGTAGCACCAGACGCCTCAACCTATGCATCACCTGTAGAAGAGGAAGAAGGGGGTGCTATACCAGAAGACTGAACACGAGGAGGCCTCAAATGTGCAGCCCTCAGACAAAGAAAGAGGCACCTGTGGGACCAGTAATATGAATGGGCTCAGAAGCAGGGAAACCATCTAGTCCTAAAAACAACAAAACTCTATGAATGAAGATAGAATATACAAGAGCGTGACCAACAGCGCTACTCCTATAAATCTTGTTCAAAAAACAAAGAAACATATGAGGAAAAGAAATAGAAGCACCAGACACAAGGGCATACAAAAACACACATCTCTCAATGCGGATGGTGTGGAGATGAGAGATAGGCCACAAAGAATGACACGCTATCCTAAGAAAAAGATAGGTAGTCTCAGGGAGCTCAGCGGACGTGATCTGAGATCAGAACCCCACTGGATAGAAGACCCAGTGATGTATGACATAACGTCATCAAGGGGTGGAGACTCCTCAAAAGGATAGTTAGGCTGCCTCACGACCGGGACCCCAAGAGCTTCAGCCACTACCCTAGGGGTAATGGTGAACTCAACACCTCGTATCCAACTTCTAACAAAGGTGTTGGAATCATAGACGTGACAAGAGAGGTTCGAGTAGAACTCTCTAATGAGGGCGGTCAGAGGTGGATGATCTATCTCCAACAAAGACAGCTAGCCCCTACTCTAAAAATTTGCCCTAATGGCAGGATCAACCTCATCTAAAACTACAGAACGCTCAACCCAAATTTTCCTCTTACTGTTCAACTTATCAAAGGCTTCTCTGCTCTTGGCATCCTTAAACAACTCACTCCTAAAGGGTGACTCAGAAGAAGAGGAGGGAGTCCTATGAGCTCTAGTTTTCCTAGGCATGGTGCTAAGGAAAGGACAAGGATACACAGCAAAAAAAGACAAAACCAAGGGCAGACTGCAAGTTAGCACAAAACAGATATAGAACAATAATCTATATGATGCATGAACAATAAAAATGTCATGATGCATGTTCTAATGCAGTGAAACAAGGTTCAATTTAAGTTCAAATTCACAAAATTGGCTTGAGCATAGAGTTTCTAACAAAAACCCCAAAAATTTGAAAACCACTTGTATGTTTTTAGAGAAATTTGACCAATTGATCATCACACAAGGTAGAAAACAGATTAGAATGATCAATTACATCAATCCAACAAGCCAATTTCATCAATTTCACCCTAATTGAACAAAATCCCCAATTCGGATTCAATACAAGCCCTAGAATTTTTAATTTCTCACAAAACTCCAAATTGATCAAATTAACTATCATAGATCAAGTTTATAACATCATAGCACAAAAACCCATTGATCAATTTCACAAAATAAGGCTTGATTAAACAAAAATCCCAATTTATAAAAGGTCCGAAAATCCCAATCAAATGCATGAATTTATGCATGAAAACATGAAAATAAACTTAAAAGGAAGGGTATAATGGAATTACCGGCCTTAAAGGAGAAAAACCTTGCAAAAATTTGGAGGAAAACGAAAAAAAATTTGTTGTAGAGCTTTGCTGAGTTGGACAGAGAGAAAAAGTTTTGAAATGTTTTTGAAAAAGTGGTTTGAACAAGTCAAATCTGAATGTTTAAAAACCTTATTCCCGATATTCGATTGATCGAAAAACAGTTTCAATCAATTGAAACAGATAGAGGCTCACTTAAAGTTTTAAGCACAATTTTGATTGATCAAAAAACAGATTGGATCAATCAAAACAGACAGAGGCTCACTTAATTTTGAGAGAAAAACACAATTTTTGAAAACCAAAAACACATTTTGAGCACAAAACTCCTCAAAGTATTGAAATATATGAAATAAATGCATGAGTATGAGATGAAATGATTTTCACAAACCCAAGATTTAAACCCAGTTTTCTAAAATTAAGATTTTCAATCAAAACTCCCTTTTTAATTCTCAAGCAACGAAGCAGTTTTGCATAAAACTCAAAGTATTTTGCAAATTTGGTTGGTCAGACTAAAAACACACACAATAACATGTACAATGTTTAGCAAAGAGTAACTTGTGTAGTGTGTGCAACTAGTAAAAGCTTGAGATACATGTGAGGTGATATGTGAATAGAAATCAACCACAAAGTCTACAAAATTCATTACATAGAATTCAAAAGAGACTATCACCTAAAGAGTTACATCATATAACTCCCACATTTCTAGAACATAAGCTTGCAATTATGTAAGTTTTTTGAAATTTGCCTCATATTGTACACACAAATTTTAGTTGTTCAGAAACTCATTAAAAGCCGGGATAATGTACACACCAATTTTAGTTATGTGATTTGGCATCAAGCCTAATGGTACACATCAATTTTAAGCATTAAGCAATTAAACCGAGGCTACACCTTATGTTCTTTTTGTGCATGTGCTACACTTTCTCGAGCACAGAATCTTACGATATGCACTAAGGTGTTCATGATTGGCTAGTGAATAGTGGTGAGATGGTTATTTATGCCTTTCTTAAAGGGTTCAAGTCCGACAGTCAAAGACATGTGACTTCAAGATCAAGACAAAGTGATCAAAAACTGTAAACATCTTTCCCACACAACATGCACTACAAAGCTTCAACTAGTAAAGTGCAATAACTAAGCTCATCAAAGCTAAACAAAGTACACAGACTTGTTACGTGAAAATAAATTGACCAACCTTGTTTTCAAAAACCAAGAGAATGAAAACAAAACACAAATTGCTTTCTTTTTTCTTCCCTTTTTTATTATTATTATTATTATTTTTCTTGAAAAGAAGAAACAAAAGCAAACCTAGAATGAAATGCATGAAAGATATGCAATGCAAATCCTAGAAACAAAAAGGTAAAAGAAACCAAAGAACAAAGGTCACAAAAGATAGAGCAAAGAAGCACAAGGACTATGAAAGAAAGACTTAATTAGATCGAACCTTTTGCATCCAAAACCTTTTAGATGCATTAGAGCATTGGAGTTCATATTCACATTAGAGTGATTTCCAACTCCGGGATTGGAATAAAGGTTTAGAGCCTTTACCAATTCACCAATAAGTGCCATAGGATCTTGTGCTTGAGGCACAGGCACTTTTGGCTTATTTGCTCGCTTAGCTGCTTGCAGCTTATAACAATTTGGACGAATGTGTCCAGACTTTCCACAAAAATGACAAACCCAAACAGGTTTACCATGCATCTTGTCCTTAGTAAGGGTAGACTCCTTAGGTTTAGACTCTTTCAGATCAACCCTAATCTTCCTAGGAGGTGTGACCTCTACAGGTTTAGCAGTCTCACTCACAACCTCACTCACAGGGGGTTCAGAGGAAGAAGAAGGAACAAAGTTTGTGGAATGGGGTGCAGACACAGAGATGCTCTCAACAAAACCTAATCCAGATTTGTCAGAAGGAGACTTTTGAACACTCAGCATTTGATCAAGTTTAGAACTAGCAGATCTAGCAACAGATAAATCATGTTCCAAAGATTTAACTTTATCAAGTAAGAGCATATTCTCAGTTTTCACATTGTTTAATAGTTCATTAGCATCAAACAAGTTAATAAGCAAAATTTTCTTTTCAAGCTCAAGAGATACAATTTTCTTTAAGCCTAATTCAACATTCATGGCATCTTTTGCAGCAACTTTGCAAAGTTTATTTTAGGCTTCTTGAAGATCTGCATCCTCAGAGAGCTCCCCATCAGAAGGGTTCTCTTCAACAGACATACTTTCATTGACTACAGTAGTAACAGTGAAAGCAATGAAGTTCCCATCCTCGTCACATCTAGAGTCATCATCAGAAACTTCATTATCATTAAGGGTTACAGCCATAGTCTTCCACTTAGACCTCAAGTATGTGGAACATTCAGATTTCATGTGACCATACCCTTGACATCCAAAACACTAAGGACCTATAGAATTGTTTGAAGATTGACCAACTTTTTCTCTAGGTTTTTCATTGTTATTAACCTTAGTAGGATCATTCTTCCTAAAGTTTCTAGGTTCAGCAGTGTTTGTACCTCTTGCATTTCTGTTATTATTCTTAAGAAAGTTTCTAAAGTTCTTGGCAAGGTACGCAATCTCTGTAGCAGAGAGCTCATCATCAAATCCACCAGCATCAACTGACTTAAGAGTCATTAATTTGGATTTGTTAGCTTTGGGTAGGTCTAACTCATAGGACTGAAAAGATCCTATAAGTTCATTAACAGGGATGGAGTCCACATCCTTGCTCTCAGTGATGGTAGTCACTTTGGATCTAAAGTCCTCAGTCAAGGATCTAAGAATCTTCCTAACAATTCTAGGTTGATCATAGATTTCACCCAAATTATATGCAAAATTAACAATATCATTCAGTTTAGCATGGAATTCATTAAAAGATTCATCATCAGACATCCTAATACTTTCAAATCTAGATGATAACTACTGCAACTTATTAATTTTAACAGCCTTTGTGCCTTCATGCACAGTCTGGAGGATTTTCCAAGCAGCATGAGCAACCTCAACAGTAGAGATTCTCTTAAATTCCTCCATAGAAACAGCGTTAAAGATGACATTCATAGCTTTGCGATTGAACCCAGTTGCTTCTTTTTAGTAAGTTTGCTACTCACTCACATGAGTAGTGGGCTTTTCCCATCCGTATTCAATGGAGTTCCAGACTCTCACATCAATAGATTTCAGGAATGCTTTCATCCTTACTTTCCAATAAGCATAATTATTCCCATCGAAGTGAGGAGGAATAACTAGAGAGTGTTCGTGTTCCATGGCAACAGGGGTCAAGGATTAGTTCAGAGATCAAAAGATCTACAAATAGAGAGTTACCTGCTCTAATACCACTTGAACGATTTTTAGACCCTTTAACACAACCGGATTAACCTAGTTAATTAGCCAAGTGATTAACTTCGTCAAATTATACAAATCTAGGTTATCATAATCAAACAATCATATGAAGTATATATAGCAGCGGAAAAGTAAACAACACAAAGATATGATGACCCAGGAAACCACACGGTAAAAACCTGGGGAGGATTTAACCTAGCTATCCTCAAGGTAAACTTGAATCCACTATCTTGAAAGAATCGAAGTTTATAAAATAAGACTTACAAGCCCCTACACTCGATTTCTTATTGCTACCCACCAGTAGAACTTACTGACACGACCACGTGCAAGTTTCGAAACTACGGACTCCTTCTTTCTTGGATTCTCCAGCAAGTACAAGCACACCCGCTTGTGTATCTTTAAGTTCCAATGGCAGCAACTGAGTTGATCATCAAGGTGTAGATAACATCTTCTCCTTGAAAACCCTAAGCTTTGTGTAAAGGAAAGTTACTCTAGATCTCACAAGAGATTTACACAAAACAGCAATATGAGCAACATCTAAAACGTGGCTAGGGTTTGCTTTAAATACCTAGGGAAAAAACATAAAACCCTAAACGTTTTAGGAATTAGGGCTGAGTTGGAAAAACTGCAGAAAAACGCATCTGTGCGAAATTCGATTGATCGAGCCTAAACTTCGACCAATCGAGCCAGGCCAAGATGCACAGTGAATTCTGCATCAGCTCGATTCCAACTTTACATAAACAACATAACTTTGAGCACATCTAAGCAAGATTAAATAACCTGTTTTGATCATGGTTTGCCAACAATACAAAATAGAGTTCTAACCACATTAAATCCTAAGTCTTTAGAACCTAACAGAGACGCCTTCATGCTTTGCTTGAGTGGCAATATCTAGTTTGAGATTTTAGCCTTCGAATGGCTATCTTGCTTACTAGGCAATTGACCGTTAATTTTAAAATTAACTAAGTGAAAGTGCAAGTACGCCTTAGCTGAAGGCCTTCAAGTAGCTATTGAACAAATTTGTAGTTTAAATACTATTAAAGAAATGCTTTTGGAGGGCTATCTATTTTGAGAGGGAGAGGGATTCATATATTTCGTGAGGGAGAGAGACTCATATATCTCTAAGAAAATTTGAGAAGGGCTTTGTTAGGTTGAACATAAAGTCTTTTAATAAGGAAAGCATAAATTGTTTTGAAAAGGGGAAAATATTATTTATTATTATTATTATTTAAAGAAAGAGATAAAATCAACCAAACAGCTTTTAGATGATAAAAGTTGTTTATTTTTAAAATATTGTTTCCAGACCTAATGATATACCAACTAATCCTTTTATCAAAAGCCAATTGCAGACTAATATGGATAAAAGACCTTCCAGAAAAGAAACGGGCAAGGCACCAGCGGTGCAACCTAAACAAATCCAAAAAAATTTAGCAAAGATTTCAAATAAGCATGAAGGCGTCTCAATTGATACAATATCCCTTCAGGATACGTTGCTGGTAGAGGCAATGTATTCATGTGGTGAAAAAAGTGAAATCTTGCAAGAAGTGCTCCGCATTGATCTTACTTTTCAGAATGGAGAATTTACAGACCTTCCTTTTCATAGTAAATTACTTCTTGATAAATTCCAAGCATCCTTCACCCTCAAACAAAAACTTTTATTCCAAAAGACCCTTAAGGCTTTGGAATTACATCTTGTTAGCACCAGTGCATTTAATGAAGCACTTGGTAGTCAACTCCCTGGCAAGGCGGATGGAGATTCAAACTCTATAGAGACAGAACCACAGTCTCTAAAAAACTATCTTATGGGAACAAGCTTTTCAAAGCTCCACCCTAAGATTAAGCAAAAAATGAGACTTGCCATCAGAACCTTACCCCCTGAAATTCAATAGAATATACTAACTCATAAAGCCATGACCAGTTCCCATGACAGATGGATGTCTTACTTTAAAATTTTAGTCTCTACAGCATTTTTCAGAACAGAAGACATGACAGATGCCATATGGCTATCTCACAAGGCCACTTGGTATGAAAGTTTTGGAGAAGTAGAAAGAGTTTATGATGGACATCATCCCTATCCAGGATTGCTTATCAACACTGAGACAGAGGATCTAGTGATTTGTGATCCTTTATGGTTGTCTAAAATGCTAGAAGAAGGATTTATCAGCAAGTTAATTCTAACTTTTCGAATTCAGATTAGTTTATTTCCTAAAGTCACCCAAGAAGTAGCTACACAAATTGGAGGACTTAATTATATGAAGCTTATTATCTGGAGTACCCTTCCAGCATGGGATACTAGTTACTATATGGAAGCTTGGCCAGCACACATTTTGGTCCTCATAAGTGATTTTAGTTCTAGCCCTAACTATGACTGGTACACAGGAGACACATATCTATCACTTGATGACCCATATGCTCTGGCACAAGAATGGTCTAATTTCATGAGTAATAAGATTTATAAAGTACAGAAAGAATTAGATCATGACTTCCACCTATATGGCTACACCAACAGGATAGCTGTATATGGTCCAAGACCTTCAGTAAGGAGGCTTATTGGTAAAAGAAAAATTACTAGAGATCCTAGAATAATGACAAAGAATCGTGCCCTCGCCTATCTTCGTATTTCATACTACGTTTTATGTGGCAATTATGGAGTACTCCATGAGCATGAGCAATATGAAGATGACTCTAATTCGCTAGATTATGATAACTATGCGGATACAGACTAGAACGTCAGAATGATAGCGCTCTCAAACAGTCCCTCCAAAGATAATTATGACAGACCACTATTCACCAACATGTGGATTCAAACGGACTAATGTAATAGATTCTACAAATTTCCACCGACAGATTAACTTGAGTTAACTTTACTTACTCAGGTTACTTTTAAAGACATACCACGGTCCAGACAGATACTAAAAGCAACTACTGTTCTCCAACAGGCGCAAATAGTACCCTAATAGATTCCCAGATAGGCTACTGTTCATCAATAAAAGTTTCTACAATACTCTACAAGTCTCCACCGATAGATTAACTTTACTCAGGTTAAAGACATACCATGGTTTATTTCATTTATAAAAAGACAGACTCCAAAGACTCGAAGACAGAAGCAGGGTCCAATTTCTAGATTCACAAGTTTTAGGTTCAAAGTCCAGAAAGAAGATAGCCTTCTCTCTCTTAGAAAGACTCTTGTAATCCTCCCTCTTTTGTAATCTTGTAACCCTTCCCTTCAGACAAACATAATCTTGTAACCTTTCAGATAGATTTTATTTTGTAATCTTGTAACAAAGATAGAAGTTTGTTTTCAAGTTTTATCAAAGACAGAAGTTTTTATTCAAGTAAGATTTTACTAATTTCTGTTTTCATATTCTATATTCTGTTTTAACCTATTTTGAATATATCTATTTTTCTGTTTTCTTCTTTATCATCTATTTTATCATTGTTAAGCAAGCCACATATTTAAGGGGTAATTACATTTTACTACTTGAAACTATACCTCAAATTACCCTTTACACCATAAACTTTCAAAATGCTAGTTAGCACCCGAAATTATAATTCGTGTTACACTTTACACCATGCTGTTAATTCTGTCATTATTTTGGATGGAAAACTAAAGTTTATGGTGCAGAGCGTAATCGAGAGTATGGTTTAGGGTAATATAATGTAATTTCTCATTTGTTTTTAAGAAATTGAGAAGAAGGGAAATTGAATCTTTTTTTATAGTGCCATCCAAACTAACGAAAATATTGACAGTGGGGTGGAAAGTGTAACACGGGTTATAGTTTAGGGTGTAAACCATGCATTCTAAAAGTTTAAAATACAAAATAGAATATTAGGTATAATTTAGGGTAGTAAAATGTAATTTTCCCCATATTTAAATTTAGTTATTGTATTATAACATTCAAAACTCATACAATTTCTATCTCAAAGAAAGATAAAAAGTAGTTATAACTGTCATGTTAATTTGCAACTTTTATGTCTCAAAATCAACATATATATAGCATGTTTGAACTGTATTAAGCTATACTCTAATTCTCGATGAACCTTTTCCGAACTTTTCTTGCTATGGGCATGCTGTAATTGGAGAATGTATACTATGTTTCGGTAATACCAACTTAACATTTGCTTTTGGTATTTCCTACTCAATAAATGAGTGACATTTGTTTCAAAAAATCACATCAGATTACTCCAATAAATTATCACAATCTTTTATACTATCGGGAAGATAAATTAATCATTTATTAAAGTAGTTTGATGTGGTTTTTTGAAATAGATTTTACTCATTTATTGGGTAGGAAATACCAAAATAGATACGAAGTAGGTATTATCGAAAAATGGTATATTTTCTTCTGTAATTGCATGCAGTAGCTAGATACATTTATAGGTCAACAAGGTGCTCAAGCATGGTGATGTCAGATATGATAGGGCCAATGGAACAAATGGCTTTGGCTAATCATCTCGTCAAAGTCTTCTACTTTATGACTACTGGAGGACCTCAGGTATCTTATGTTATATGATAAAGTTAGGTCTTAAAAATTTAAAAGAATATTAAAATAATTAACATTAGTAGCTATAATTAAACTCCTTATTGTCAAAGTTTCAAAATTCTCAGAAAAAAATTTATTCCCATTAAAAATAATATTTCATTTGTATTTATAAATTTAAAAGAACTTTTATTATTTATTATTTTTGTTTTTTTAATAATTTACCATTATTATTTTTCTTTTAAATGATAAAAGTTGAATCCTTCATATTGTGCTTTTATGATGTGACTCATTATAAGTATATTAAAATTACTAAAATAGTTTACTTTTATGTAAACTTCATTACCAAAGTTTAAATATAAAAAAATATTTTAATACTAGTCCAGTTAAAACTCAAATATAATTTTTTTAAAGATATATAGGACCCATTTGGTACTGTTGTTTAAACAACAGTTTTTAATGTTTAAACACCATAATATGTATTTCCACAACATTTTTTTAACCTACACATATTTCCACAACACTTTAAACAACGTTTCTAAAAATCTCTTACCAAACTTGAAAAGAGTACCTAACTTGGGAAAGAGTTTTATGGGTCAGCTGGTCTTAAGTAGGATTATAGATAGAGCACTGCATGGTGTGACAGTCAAGGATGAGGGGCTACGGCCCACGGCCACACAAATTGAGGGGCCCACGACATTGACAAAGTCAATGACAAATCACAAATTGAGTCACTCTTTCTTCTTTCTTGTCTAGTAGTAGTTTGAACACATAGTATGCATTTGGATTGCGTTTCCCGTGCACTGCGTTTGCATTTTCTTTTTTATTTTTCTTTTTATTGAGAAGCACATTTCACGTGAGAATGTGTTTGTTAGTGGGTCCTGTGCATTGTTTATGGGACATACAAACCTCTTTTTTTAATAAAACTTTCATTAAAAATGGGTCACACGGTACTATTCATACATTTAAAAATTATTTTGCTACAGTATTTTTAGTTTTCAGCAAAATAAGTGTTAGGACATATGTGATTCATATTAGGAACATATGTCAACATTTTATGTAATTGGCTAATCCTTTGACAAAATGCACTTTACTTGTATTTGGGTAGATCTAGGATGTGTTTAATACTTCAAGAAACATGTTCAAGTCTAGTATTAAAGTCATGAAGATTGGACCAAGAAATAAGTGAAGAAAAGCTGTTCACTAAAGCTGGACAGATAGCTTGACACTTGTGAATAGATAGCTTGACAGCTGCTAGACAAATAGCTATCTATCGAGTTTTAATGAGGCTCGACAGATACTATCTATTGAGGTATCTATCAAGGTTACGGGAATTCAGATTTTCAGATCTGATTTTCGGCCTATGCTTTTGTATTTGTGTAGGGTTTTTTTTCTCACAACTTTAGACCTATATAAGGCTTATTTTAGAGGCTGTCGCATAAGAGAATACAAGGAGAACATATGCAAAATGTGATTGATGCCTTATTCTCTCAGAAAGAAGCTACTGTGTTTTTGCGCCTTAGGGTTTTGTAACCAAGTGCTTCTTGATTTTCATTGTTGATGAAGTGAAGAACTTTGCAGCCAACATTCTTCTTCCTCAAGTTGGTGAGTGAGTCACCTACTGGGATCCGTGCATCAAAACGGTGTCGTTCATTTATTGAAGAGTTTAGAGGTTTTGAAGCGGTAGAAGGTTTATGCTGTAAGTTCATCTACAGGAATTGTAGAGTCTATGGACAAAGGTTTTGTACTAGATCTGAAACTTCTCTTTACTATAGTGGATTGCTTTTCGAGAAGGTTTCCCCCCAGGTTTTTTACTGTGAAACTAGTTTGTTTCATTGGTTTTCTTGGGTCATCATATCTTGTCTTATTTATTTTTTCCGCTGCGTGATTTTGACATGATATTGATGTTTGTTTGTTTTAACAAGTTTTATTCATAATAAATCTAATTAACAACTTGGATTTAAAACTTATTAATTCTATCAACCGGGGTCTAAATTTCCCAATAATAAGCGGTGTCCAAACGGAATTGAAAGATTGAAAAGAAAAAAAAGAAAAAAGAAGAAGAAGCCAAGATTGCAAAGGCAATCTGGTAGTGGCGAGAAGAGCCCGAAGGAAAAAAAAAAAAAAAAAAAAAAAAAAAAAAAGGAAGAAGAAGAAGAAGAAGGCAAAGGCAGTGGCGAGAAGAAGGTAAAGAAGAAAAAGAAAAAAAAAAAGCCAAGTCCCTAATGGAGAGAGAGAGAGAGATTGTTTTTGCAACTGTGTGGAAGACTTGGTGGTGCGGCATAGAAACAAAGTTTCTAACTTTTCAATTTTTCTACTGCTGTATACAAGTAAGCCCTAGATGTGTTGGGTTGGGATGAAAATTATAATTTTTTCCCTTTTATTTGTTTAGATAATTGTTAAAATCTTCATTTTAAAGATGTTGAATGTTTAATTATTGTAATTTGTTGACATATATATTTATAGATTGTATTTTATTTAAATGAAAATTATGTTTATTTTGAGACTTTCTTCTTAAATATATACGTATATTATCATGTATAGGGCCAAAATGATAAGGTTTTTAAAAAGTTTTCAAACTATTTAGGATATTTCCAAATTTTTTATAAATTTTTTCAAAACTTTTTTTTGGGGGGGGGGGGGGGGGGGGTGGGTGGCAAGGCCTCCTTCGGTCCTCAAGTGGCTCCACCACTAATGTAAACAGTGGTTAAGCTAAGATTTTGTGTGTTGGGGGTGGAGGAGCGACTAGAACATGAAATGATTAATTTTTTTTTTTTTTCAATGTAATTATAGGGTGCAAAAAATTGAGTGTCAAAAGTTTTTGTCAAGTTTAAGCACATTAACATCAGCTGTTGCAAACGTATGCCATTTTAACACATCAAAAAGTCTATTTTATTATTTTAGTACATAATTTTACAATACACCTTACATTACATGTTTTTTTCTTCAATTCAATACATTAAAATAATATTCAACACATTAAAATAATATTTACTTAAAACTCATCCCAATACAAAACAATAAAAATTGTAAAATTTGTGATAAGTAGGTCAGAGAGAAGAGAGAATATATTTTTAAAAAAAAATTACAATTTGTGAATAGTACTATTCACCCATGCTAAAAGTTTTTGAATTTGAAACACATGATGAGGTAGCCTTTTTGGTGTGTCAAATGCCAAATATTTGGTATTTGGCACACCTGATATTGCAAGTACTCTAAGTTTATATAAATCTATATTATTTAATTTTTTCATAAATTTAGTTTTCTAAATTAAATTATATATTAATAAGTATCATGATTAAGATTGAAAAATTATTAATAGACAAAAGATATTTAAAATTAGAAAAACAATTGGTGAATGCCCAAAAATAAATTAAATAACCAATCAAATATTACATTTTATATTTATATGATGAACAATGCTGTAGACATAATAATTTTCACATTTTTTCTCATAACATTGATTTGATAAGCTCTTATTGATTCTTATTATTATTTTATTACCAACCATTAATAGTTTGCCACTTAAGGAGATGTCAAATTTTTTGTATACATAGACTCATGGGTATACACTTATATGATATAGAAGGCGATTTATATGTTATATGATGGAATATGTAGAATTAAACAAAACAAAAAAGGATCTTCTTTAAAAAAATAAAAGAACCAAAAAAATAAGGAATCGAAGAGGAGTCACGTCACACACATTGGGAGTAGTTATGGGGAGTAGTTAAAATAGTGTTTACCTTTTTAAGTGTCTGATTTTTTCACCACACACTTGGAGGTCATCCTCTTAGAATTGGGTAGTAAAAGGTCAAAGCTTAGCAATCTGTATTGAGAAATTAGTAGAATAAAACAACTTAAGGAAAGAAGAAAAAGTTATTAAGAGAGAGTGAGAGAGAAAGGAAAGAAACTGAAAAGATTTTAAAAACCCACCTATCTGCCCAAATACAAATCAGCTGGTGTTGTTTTTTTTTGAAGACGAAGGAGATAAGTGCACGGAACACAGCCTTCTTCCACCATTAATTTCAAAGGAAGCCAAATAAATTTTTTTGTTAATGAGGAAGAGAAAAAATTTGAACCCCTTTTTATCTCCTTTATTTCCTTTATTTTATGAGATAATTGTAAAAACAAATATTATACCTTCACAAAATATGTACACAATATTTTTACAATACTTTCATAATAAATCCTACCAATTTCTTTTTTAGAAAATAGTATACTAATAACTGATTGGTATTTTGTTTTGATGATAAAGAGCTATATCAAGAGCGGACGCCATAGGTTAAAACTCTCTCAAAAAAAAAAAAAAAAAAAAAAAAAAAAAAAAAAAAAAAAAAAAAAAAAAAAAAAAAAACAAGAGAATACACAAACATGAAAGTAATATATCAAGTTTTTTAAACAAGTTTATAATATATTACATAACTAGAGTACTACTACAAAATGACCTAACCTTTATAAGAGTAGCCTAAATCCCGCCATTTAGAATTTAAGTGGCGGGTAAAAAAGTAATATAAATGGTAGTTTTAAATTAGAACTAGCAATAACTTGTCATTTAAGATTTATTATCAAAATTGATGAGTAAAAATTATAGCATGCAAGGCGCTCCAAATTTAACCCGTCGCTTTGCTCATGGAATGGAGTCTACAGCTTAGGCTGACGGGGTAAGTATGAAAACTAAAGACCCTAAAGCTAACAGACAGTAATGTGATAGGGTTATGGAAGCAAGTCCGCGAAGCACATCAAGGGGCTGGCGCCATTGAAAGGCTGACGCCGATAGTTCTGAAGCTGACGGTTATGGTAAAACTTCTGCTTGGCCACCACACATAAGTATATAAGGAAATGACTTGTATCTCACGCTTAATGTTAGTCTCCTACAAGGAAAGGATTCCGTAATATACGCTCATGAGGTTTCCTATAAGGAAAGGATTTCTAGCCCAAAGGAGAGATGGTCAACCCTCTACTACTATAAAAACCCCAATACCCTCACAAATCAAGGTATGCATAATTAACCCCTTTCTAGCACTCTAGAGGTGTAAGAAGTTCTAACTTGACCTTTGGAGGGTATTTGGCCGCACCACACCCGTGCTCTTTGTTAGGTCTTCTCCTTTTTGTTGTGTAGGTGCTGTTTAGGGCATGCGAGTAACGTGTGGCTCATTGGTGGTTTTTTCGGCATCATCAGTTGGCGCCGTCTGTGGGAAACGTTTTGCTGTGATCCGCAAGCCATACTATAATTTCCCGGATAAAAGAGTTGCATGGCGCTCACTCGCTCGATGGCAACCACAAACGACATTCGAGAAGAGAGGGGTTCCTATATCTGCTGATGGAGGGGGAGGGGTGGCTCAAGAAGTTTTGGAGAGTGATGATGGTGAAGGCATAATGGAAGGAGAAGAAGATGGAGATCATGATAAATTGGTGGTTCAAAAGTTGAAGATCAGAGTGGTTCAAAAATTGAAGATTAGAATGGATCAGGTGGTGAGGAATATGATTGGATATATGAAGGCTTAGAAAGGGGGAGAACTTTGGTGATGACATTTTTGTAGATACAACCACTGTTCCACCAGAGTCAAGTGATGCACCCCATATAGCCCCAGAGTCTAGCAATGCACCCCATGTAGCCCCACAGTCAAGTGTTGCATCCTATATAGCCCTAGAGTCTAGCAATGCACCCCATACAGCCCCAGAGTGGTGTGGATGATACTGAGTGGACTGAGCCAGCTCTTGAGGATGACTTGGTAAGTTTGGATGGGTCTGATGATGAACAGGTACCTAAGAGTGACATGAGAAATGTTGTATTAAAGAAAGAGATAAAGTTTCATAATGCAAAGGTGTTCAAAGCTACTTTGAGGGAGTATGCAATAAAAAAACCTGTTGACATCAAATTCAAGCTAAATGAGATGACCAAAATTTCTATTCATTGTAAGAATGAGTTTGGGTGGAAATGTTATGCATCGATGATAAGTGGAGAGTTGACATTTTAGATAAAGGCATTAACTGCTGATTGAACTTGCCCTAAATCATTTAAAAATAGCCAAGTTACATCAGCTTATGTTGCAAAGAAATTCATAGAGGATTTTGGTAAAAATCCAAATTGGGAGGTGTCTGGCGTGCACAACCACCTTATGCAGAATTTATTTGTAGACCTAAGTGTTAACCTTAGGGACTATGCATAGATGATAACCACTACAGATGTTGGAAGTAGGGTTATATTACAAACTGAAATGGATGATGAGAATTCCGAGCCAAAATTTAAGAGGATGTATGTTAGGTATAATGCTCAGAAGGTAGGTTTTTTAGGTGGCTGTGGGCCATTTTATTGGTTTGGATGGTTGTCATTTGAAAGGAAGATTTGGTGGGCAGTTGCTATCTGCCACTACCAAGGATGCAAATGACAACATATTTCCAGTTGTCATTGATAGGCCACAAACTGAATGACCCCTTGTGATTAAACCAATTAATTAATTAGTCAAGTTATTAATTAATCAATTTAACATGCAAACGTGTGGTAGCACAAACAAATCACTAATAAACTAATTATGCAGCGGAAAATAAATGGCACGGTGATTTGTTTACGAATGGGGAAAAACCTTACGGCAAAAACCCCACCGGGTGATTTTCAGGTCACCACTCCCGAAACTCCACTATTATCACAACAAGCAGTTACAAGTAAAGGAATCTCAAGTACCTTACCAATCTACAATTGAACCCTTACCCCCAATACCCAATTGGACTTGTTCTGTAGTAACAGTTCCCCCTTTTGATGCACGGCTCCCAAGTACGTGACTAACCAATACGCGGAACCCAGTACACGACTTCAACACCAACTGAAAGAGAGGTTGGCTGCAAAGTTCTTCAGTTCATCCTACACGATGAAGATCAAGAAAATGCTTGGTCACAAAACCCAAAGGTGCAAATACACAGCAACTTCTTCAGAAGAGATGAACTAGGGCAAGAACTTCGTCTCTGGTCACAATTTGCTTCAACAGAGTTTTCTCAATGCTTGTGCAACTTGTGAACTGTTTGACAGCTCTTAAAACAATCCTTTTATATGTCTAGGGTTAGGAGAAAAGAAGGCCCAAATACACATTCACAGATCCCAAGAAATCATATCAGAATTCTGAATTTCTTAAATCTCGACAGATAGGACGTGTGGTAGCACAAACAAATCACTAATAAACTAATTATGCAACGAAAATTAAATGACACGGTGATTTGTTTACAAATGGAAAAAAACCTTACGGCAAAAACCCCACCGGGTGATTTTCAGGTCACCACTCCCGAAACTCCACTATTATCACAACAAGCAATTACAAGTAAAGGAATCTCAAGTACCTTACCAACCTACAATTGAACCCTTACCCCCAATACCCAATTGGACTTGTTCTGTAGTGACAGTTCCCCCTTTTGATACACGGCTCCCAAGTACGTGACTAACCAATACGCGGATCCCAGTACGCGACTTCAACACCAACTGAAAGAGAGGTTGGCTGCAAAGTTCTTCAGTTCATCCTACACAATGAAGATCAAGAAGATGCTTGGTCACAAAACCCAAAGGTGCAAATACACAGCAACTTCTTCAGAAGAGATGAACTAGGGCAAGAACTTCATCTCTGGTCACAATTTTCTTCAACAGAGTTTTCTCAATGCTTGTGCAACTTGTGAACTGTTTGACGGCTCTTAAAACAATCCTTTTATATGTCTAGGGTTAGGAGAAAAGAAGGCCCAAATACACATTCACAGATCCTAAGAAATCATATCAGAATTCTGAATTTCTTAAATCTCGACAGATAGGAGGTGTCGAGCAGCTGTCGAGCAGCTGTCGAGCTTACGGGGCTTGAGACAGCTTTCTTAAGCTCAATAGATGCAGCTGTCGAGCTTTAATGAAATTGCACTATCAGCTTGTTTTCTTGGACAGACTTGATGACTTCAACACTTGATCTTGAAACCTCGTTTCTTGAAGTATTAAAAACACCTAGAACTACCCAATTACAAGTAAAGTGTGTTTTGTCAAAGGATTAGTCAATTACATAAAAGAATGACATATGTTCTTTAACAAGTGAAACACAACAATCTCCCCCTTTGGCAATCCGTGAAAAAACCACAACAAACAAATGAACATATGAGAGAAGTCATAAATCACTCAACTCATATTCACTTGTTGAATACAATAAAATCTATCCTAACACAAACCCTTGAAAAAATTTGCAAGAAAAGAGCTTATGGCAAGTAGATTTTGACAACCTGTATTTCTGAAACACTTTAAACAAAACTCATCAAGGCATTTTGTGTGAAACAGAAATAATAGATTGCATACAAATATGAGAATCATGTGTATAAAGATAGAAAAGAAACAACAAATGTAGAGATAGGTGAAAGAAACATACATCCACATATAGAGAAAATAAGTACAATGTATGTAAAAACTGGTCACAAGACCTCATATAGAAGAACAATGTATCTAAAAAGTAAGAAAAGAAAAGATACATCATATCCTCACTACATCCCTCAAGTATCAACAGTATCAACACTCCCCCTAACAAAAATGTCCTATCCTAACTTTCCCCCTAAGATGACTACTCTCATATCCCAAAACTACTCCTCCTTTTTGTCACGAGTGACAAAGGGTAGAGTGTCAAGTAGACATCTCATCAGTAGAGCTAGCATCTCCATCATCATCATCCGAAGCATCATCGTCCTCGTCATCATCATCCTTAGAATCAGAAGCCACTGGAGGAGGTGGTGAAGGAGTAGCCTCAGGAGCAAAACCACCTATGGACGTCTGCCATCGTGCAATACGACCAACACGAACATTCACCTGATACAACTAAATGGAGACTGTATCGAGGCGAGCATCCATGCGCTGCAACTGCGCCATGATGTCTCCAAGTGAAACATCGCTCATAGAGGAAGAAGGAGCGGATGTAGATGGAGCAGATCGGGATGGAGCTGAACGGGAGGGAGGAGTGGAATCCGGCTGTCTCGACCTAAACTGAGCCTCACTACGTTTTACGGTAGCGGCATCTATAACACACATGAAAGTGAAATGGTCGGACACGGGAAAAGGAATGGAAAAATGGCGTAGAATCCTTGTGATAGCAGAAGGAAAGATGAGCTTATCACGGGTCGCCGCATCCAAATGAACATCTATAATAGACAAAATGAAATGAGAAGGAAAATCTATGGTAAGATGCTCAAGGAGGGATAACAAAAATCGAGCACGAGGCTCTGTGATGGAGTTGTAGTGAGAAAGCGGATGGAGTACAAAAGTCATCACCATGTTTAAGAATCTAGGACCTTTAGCAAAAGGCCGACATGATGTGTACTGACGCTCACCCCACTCCGAAGGGCGCTCACAGAAAGCAGATATGAGCTCATCCTTGGACACAGTCCTCAGACGCTCACAAGAAGGATAGTCAGGAAACTCTATCCTAGGAACCCGAAGCACATCTGCAACAAGCTGCGGTGTGACAGGGATGCGCGTACCTCAAACGCGAGTGAAAAAGAGAGGTTGGCTGCAAAGTTTTTCAGTTCATCCTACACAATGAAGATCAAGAAGATGCTTGGTCACAAAACCCAAAGGTGCAAATACACAGCAACTTCTTCAGAAGAGATGAACTAGGGCAAGAACTTCGTCTCTGGTCACAATTTGCTTTAACAGAATTTTCTCAATGCTTGTGCAACTTGTGAACTGTTTGACGGCTCTTAAAACAATCCTTTTATATGTCTAAGGTTAGGAGAAAAGAAGGCCCAAAGACACATTCACGGATCCCAAGAAATAAAATCAGAATTCTGAATTTCTTAAATCTCGATAGATAGGAGGTGTCAAGCAGGTGTCGAGCTTATGGGCTTGAGACAGCTTTCTTAAGCTCGATAGATGTAGCTGTTGAGCTTTAATGAAATTGCACTATCAGCTTGTTTTCTTGGACAAACTTGGTGACTTCAACACTTGATCTTGAAACCTTGTTTCTTGAAGTATTAAAAACACCTAGAACTACCCAATTACAAGTAAAGTGCATTTTGTCAAAGGATTAGCAAATTACATAAAAGAATGACATATGTTCTTTAACAAGTGAAACACATGTCCTAATAGCCATGGCTGTTGTGGAATAGGAAAATAAGGACTCTTGGATTTGGTTTTTAGAGTTGTTTGCTGATGATATTAGGAGGCCGGAGAAGCTTCAGTTAGTCTTTATTTCTGATAGGCAGAAGGTATGAAACTGTACCTTAGTTCACAAATGGTTTACTTAGTTGGTTTGTTGAACTAATATGTTTTGTTTGTTTGTTTGTTTACCAGGACTTATACCTGTAATGGAGACATTATTCCCTACTGTGGAGCATAGATATTGTGTTAATCGCATATACAACAATTTCAAAGTCAACCACAAGAGATTGGAATTGAAGGATGCACTGTGGAGGTGTGCTACTACCACAACTGTTAGGGAGTTTGAGAGAGGTATGCAATATATGAAGGAATTGGATGAAAAGGTATGCCAGTACCTTGCAGACATTGAACCTACCCAATGGACAAGGTCACACTTTACTTCTAGGGCCTTAACGGATTGTTTGGTCAATAACTTGAGTGAATCTTTTAAATTCATGATTTTGAAGTCTAGGGACAAGCCTATATTGGCAATGTTGGAGTGGATTAGAGTTAGGATTATGACTAGACTTTACACCAAAAGGAAGGGCATAAAGAGTTATGTTGGTAAGTTGTGTCCAAACATACAAGATAGGTTGGAGAAATTGAAGGTTGAGAGTAAGTCATTTAGTGCTACACCAGCTGGCAGGTTCCTGTATGAGGTGGATAATCAGAGGGAGAGGCATGTAGGAACCACCCACGACAGCCCTTAAGAGACAAGTCCAAACTCTCACCGCTGCCGTGGAACGCCTCACCAAACAAAACCACAATCTGGAAGAACAATTGCGTCAAAAGAATGCAACACCGAATAACCAAAGAGATGATCAAGAAGGAGCCAACACTGAAAGAAGGAACCAGGAGGGACCCAAAGGTAGCAACGCTCTAAACCAACAAGAACGACAAGAAACCAGTCGTCCCTTCAGTTTTGACACGGCCCCCCCTTACATGGTCGTGGAGATGCAATTAATGAAGGAAAGGATGGACCTTATGATGAACGCCCTCAAAGGGCGGGTGTCTAGCGACCTCAACGATTTGGTCCACCGAACCGATTCGCCATTCACCACCTCTGTTAACTCCTTCCCCCTACCACAGAAGTTTCGCATGCCACATATAGAGAGCTACGATGGAGCCAAGGACCCGCTTGATCATCTAGAGACCTTCAAGACCTTGATGCATCTTCAAGGAGTAGTGGACGAGATCATGTGTAGGGCCTTCCCTACAACGCTGAAGGGCCCGACGAGAATTTGGTTTAGCCAACTGACGCCTAACTCCATCAGTACTTTTAAAGAGCTGAGCGCCCAATTCACGACGCACTTTATTGGAGGGCACCAGTACAAGAAGTCCACTGCGTGCTTGATGAGTATCAAGCAACGAGAAGATGAAACGCTGAGATCTTACATAGCCCGCTTTAATAAGGAAGCATTCTCGATCGACGAGACCGACAACAAAATACTCGTAGCAGCATTTACGAATGGACTGAGGAAGGGTAAGTTCTTATTTTCACTATATAAGAATAACCCGAAAACTATGTCGGACGTGCTTTACAGGGCCACCAAATATATGAATGCCGAAGACGCTCTGCTAGCTTGCGAGGAAAAGCCCAAGAAGAGAGAAAGACAGGAAGATGCTTGACAAGAAAGAGGGCAGAAGATGGCAAGAACCGGAGAGCGAAGGGATGATAGGCGCTCCAAGCCCCCTACGAGGAGATTCACAAGCTTCACTCCACTAACCACCCTTATCAACCAAGTCCTCATGCAAATCAAGGATGAGGGGGCACTGACTTTCCCTGGAAAGCTGAAGGGAGATCCCAACAAGCGGTCCAGAGACAGGTACTGTCGCTTCCATCGTGATCACGGACATGACATAGCTGACTGCTATGACTTGAAACAGCAGATTGAAGCCCTCATTAGGCAAGGAAAGTTGCAAAAGTTCGTTAGCAAAGAAAGGATAGATCCGCTCCCTCAAGAGCACGCTCCCTGCCGAGACAACGAGCGTCTAAAACAGCCCTTGGGGGACATAAGAATGATTGTAGAGGGCGCGGCCGCCAACAGCTTATCAAAAAGGGCTTGGAAGACTTATCTTAGAATGGTCCAGAATGTCCAGCTCGCAGGCGTCATCCCAAAGATGCTGCGAGTAGACAACCCTCTTATTGGCTTCTCAGAAGAGGATGCCCGACGTCTCCACCATCCACATGACGATGCCATGTCATTGGCATCTAGGTGGGAGACTATAACATGTACCGGGTCTTAGTCGATAACGGGAGCTCTACGGATATTCTCTACTACCCAGCGTTCCAACAGATGCGGATCAGCAGAGAGTGACTAGCCCCAGTTAACGCTCCACTCATGGGGTTCGGAGGAACCAAAGTGTACCCACTAGGCGCGATCACATTACCGGTCACCATTGGGGATTATCCTCAACAAATCACTAGGGATGTTACATTCCTTGTGGTCGATTGCTCCTTCGCCTATAATGCCATCATAGGGCGACCTACCCTTAACTCCTAGAAGGCCGTAGCTTCGACCTATCACCTGATGATCAAATTCCCCACTGAATACGGAGTAGGGAAACTGTGAGGGGACCAAATAGCCGCGCACGAATGCTACATTGCGATGCTGGAAATGGACGACCATTTGCAAACCATGAGTATAGAAGAACAACGGATGGGGGCAGAACCAGTAGAGAGGCTCGAGGAGATACCCCTCGATAGCTCCGGGACAGACAGAACCACCAGGATCGGTACTCTTGCTAGCACGACGGTTCGCTCAACACTCGTAACTTTCCTTAAGGAAAATCAAGACATGTTTGCCTGGAGCCATGAAGATATGCCCGGAATTGACCCTTCAGTCATGGTACATAGGTTGAATGTGTCGCTAACCTGTCCACCCGTCAGACAGAAAAAGCGAGTCTTTGCCCAAGAATGAGATCGCACGATAGCAGAAGAAGTCGGTAAGCTACAAGAGGCAGGCTTCATTAGGGAGGTGTACTACCCCGACTGGTTAGCAAACGTAGTAATGGTCAAGAAAGCCAGCGAAAAATGGAGGATGTGCGTGGACTTTACCGACCTGAACAAAGCGTGCCCCAAAGATAGTTTTCCCCTCCCACGGGTCGACATTCTAGTAGACTCTATGGCTTATTACAAGCTATTAAGCTTTATGGACGCTTTCTCCGGTTACAATCAAATTCGAATACATGAAGCTGATCAGGAGAAAACCTAGTTTGTAACTAGCCAAGGCCTCTTCTGTTATAAAGTAATGCCATTTGGCCTAAAAAATGCTAGCGCAACGTATTAAAGGCTTATGAACAAGATGTTCGTGCAGCGGATCTGGAGAAATGTTCAAGTCTACATGGATGATATTCCGGTAAAAAGCCGAAGGGAGGAAGATCACTTAGAAGACCTCAGGGAAACATTCGATTCTCTTCGCTCTTACAACATGAAGCTTAATCTAGGAAAGTGCGCCTTTGGGGTGGCGGCAGGAAAATTTCTAAGATTCATGGTGTCACAGAGGGGCATGAAGCTAACCCGGACAAGATCCGGGCTATAATGGAGATGGCACCCCCGAAAAATGTGAAGGAAGTACAAAGCCTCAATGGCAAGATAGCGGTGCTAAATAGGTTTGTATCAAGGGCAACGGACAAGTGTTTACCCTTCTTCCGCACACTGAAGAGATCTTTCGAGTGGACTGCCGAATGCCAGCAAGCATTCGAGGAGTTAAAAACTTATCTCTCTTCCCCATCGCTACTGAGTCCCTCGCAGCTAGGCGAAGAACTTTTTCTCTATCTTGCCGTCTCCCCAGCCGCCGTTAGCGTTGCCTTGATCAGAGAAGAAGAAAGAGTGCAGAAGCCCGTGTACTACACCAGCCGGGCACTTCGTGGAGCTGAAGAAAGATATTCGCCCATGGAGAAACTCGCCTTCGAACTGGTTACGTCAGCACGCAAACTCAAACCGTACTTTCAAGCCCACACGGTGATCGTCCTAATCGACAAGCCTTTGCGACGGGCAATAAGCAACCTTGAAGCCGCGAGACGATTGGCATTATGGGCCATAGAATTGAGCGAGTTTGACATCCAGTACCGCCCGCGAACCGCCATTAAAGGACAGGTCGTTGCAGATTTCATAGCTGAGTTCACAAATGGCGAGGACAGGGGGTAGAGGAATCTCCTTAATGGAGCATGCATGTAGACGGATCCTTCAACAGGCAGGCTGGGGGAGCTGGCGTCGTACTACAGTCACCCAAAGGAGATGCGGTCGAGTGAATGGTCCACCTTGAATTTCCTACCACCAATAATGAGGCGAAGTACTAAGCTTTGGTAGCAAGGCTTGATCTCGCCAAAGCTGCAGGAGCCGAAAGCGTGGTCATTTACTACGACTCTCAGGTCATGGCCAACCAGATAAATGGGGATTACGAGTGTAGAGGCGAAAGAATGAAGAAGTATCTAGACCAAGCAAGGAGGAGGGTAGACGAGCTGAAGGCCAAAATTGTACAGATCCCCAGGGGAGAAAACGAGCAAGCCGACCGCCTAGCCAAAACTGCTTCAGCCGAACATATGGCCACCCTTGATAATGTACTCTCTTTTGTTCAGCTCTCTCCACTTATAGATTCTGTCGATGTGCAGGAGCTTGGTTCCGAAAGCAATTGGACTACGCTATTAGTCTCTTACCTAAAAAACGGAGTATTACCAGATGGAAAAGAGGCCGCAAGAAAGCTGAAGGTCCAAGCGGCGAGATTCGTCTTAATAAGAGACGTCCTGTACAAAAGAGGTTTCTCCTGCCCATACCTAAGATGCTCATGTCCTGAGGAAGCAGATTACGTCATGAGAGAGGTACACGAGGGAATCTGCAGAAACCATTTAGGGTCAAGATCATTAGTACACAAGCTAGTGCGAGCGGGGTACTTTTAGCCCACAATGCAGAAAGATGCCGAGGCTTATGTCAAGACCTGCGACAAGTGCCAGAGGTTCGGCAACATCATTAGACAACCATCCGAAGAATTAACCCCAATGACGGCCCTATGGCCGTTTGCTCAGTGGGGACTAGACATCATGGGACCATTCCCCATAACGATACGACAACTGAAGTTCTTGGTAGTGGGCATTGACTACTTTACAAAATGGGTGGAAGCTGAAGCTTTGGCCACCATCACGGAAAAGAACGTGTGGAATTTCGTTTGGAGATGCATCATATGCAGGTTTGGCATACCTAGAGTCTAAGTCTCAGACAACGGGAAGCAATTCGACAACGATTCCTTCCGGGACTTTTGCTTGCAATTGGGGATAAAAAACCACTACTCCTGCCTCGCCCACCCTCAAGCTAACGGACAGGTCGAAGTCACGAACCGATCCTTACTAAAGATTATCAAGACTCGGCTCGAGGGGGCAAAGGGTATATGGGCAGAAGAGTTACCGAGCATACTTTGGGCCTACAGGACAACGGCAAGAACACCAACAGGAGAGACACCATTCCAACTAACATACGGAAGCGAGGTAGTCATCCTAGCCGAAGTCGGACTCACAAGCTACAAGGTACACAACCATGACGAAAGCAAGAACGACGAGGCCATACGTCTATAGCTCGATTTGGTAGACGAAGTCAGGGCAGTGATGGAACAAAGGCTCGCACGGTACCAGGACCACATGGCCAAGCACTACAATTCCCGGGTTAGACACAGAGACTTCCAGGTTGGAGACCAAGTTCTAAGGAAAGTCATGGGCACAACAAGAGACCCAACCCAAGGGAAGCTCGGCCCGAATTGGGAAGGGCCTTACTGAGTCATGGCGTGGCAGAGGAAGGGTACCTACCACCTGGAGACGTTAGACGGACAGAAGCTGCCACATCCTTGGAATGCGGAACACTTACGAAAGTACTACCAGTAGAGATGACGACGTGAAGAACAACACCTCCTTTCATTTATGGTTTACCACAGTAAATTTAAGTTACACTCCTCAAATTTATCTTTTACTTTAGTTTTTGCTATAATAAGCCCAAAGGGCAAGTTTTTTCAGTTTTAGCTACAATAAGCCCAAAGGGCAGGTTTTTTTTTTTAGAGCTACTTTTTTCTATGAATGCATGGCAATAAGAGGAGTTTATTCAGAAAGGCTGACGTTTTCTATTTACAAGTTCGCAAAAAATGGACGACCTCAAGTCCATAGAAAGTACAAAGATTCTAAGTCCCTAAAAAGTGGACGACCATAAGTCTACAAAAGTAGGAAACTATAAGCCCTCAAGACAGATGGAACCATCCCAAGAGGATAAAGCATGGTGGAAGCCCTTGAATGGGCTAAAAACCAGGTCCAGATACGGACAAATCCATAAGAAACAGATGACTCCACTATGCAAAAACTACATAACATCAATTTATCCCAAAGGGATGAAAAAATATCGGCCACCTAAGCTGACGGTCTCATCAAAGTGACGAGATTGTAAAAAGATGAGCTCACCAAGTCCATAATATGGACAAGGCTATAAAATTAATGGTCCATGTGACGGACTCATCAAAAGTGACAGGCTCGTTAAAGTGACGGTCTCATCAAAGCGACGAGATTGTAAAAAGATGAGCTCACCAAGTCCATAATATGGACAAGGCTATAAAATTAATGGTCCATGTGACAGACTCATCAAATGTGACGGGCTCATTTAAGTGACGGTCTCATCAAAAGGATGGGATTTTAAAAAGGGATAAGTCCAGTGCAAGAAGCTGATGGACATAACATATCCTTAACACAAAACAAGTCCAACATTAACACGGACAACTTCAAGAATGAAAGAGTGATTAAAAATCCCTTAAAGGGAAAAATGGCTTTACTAAGCTGATGGCTTCATAAACAGACAAACCCGTCATTTGAGGAAGTAGACAAGGGTACTGGCGTTGACAACTCCACTAGAATACTTCGCATAAAATGGTTGTCAAAACTGACGACTTAACTAAGCTGACGGCGTCATTAAAATAGACGGGTCCATAATCATGCATGAAGATAACGAATCAGTGCCTTTAAAATATAATCCGTGAGTAGGCTAACGAGCCCAGCCTATGACTAGGAAATAGCCTTAGAATCTACAAAGCAAGAAAAAGAAGCACACGAACAAATGGCCATACATACATATTCAGAAGCGACGGCTGTTAAATATTACAAGCGAAAGTAAATTACTTACAAATAAAAGCCCAAGGGGCACTTAAAAACATTGTTTGAGTATTACAAGCAAAAGTAAATTACTTACAAATAAAAGCCTAGAAAACCAAGGGGCACTTAAGAACATTGTTTGCAAATGGAACAAAATATAACAGTTACAAAAAACAAAACTATGGCTGGGCAGAAGGGGCGTCACTTGAAGTCTTTTCACTTTTTTGAACGGGAGGGTCTTCTACGTTAAGGGCCTCCACAGAAGGATTGGAAGTAGTGACTGGAGGGTTCGCAGCAGGCTGGGCCAAAACAAAGCCACTCTCTTCATGTGGAGGGGCATCCTCGGAGTCGTCACCTTCAACAATGACGGCGTCATTAGCAGGCGTCATTAGCGGGGCGTCATCTAAGGTGATCCCAGATAGATCCAACTCAGGAAAGGCTGACGCAACTTGCTTAAGACAGTCATCGAATCCAGTGCCGTAGTAGCCACCACAGGAATCAATTAAGGAATCTGACGCCTTGAATTCCTGGACTGCGTCAGCCCCGGTTGTCTCCACCTGTTTATGAAGGGTCGTAAGCTCTTGTTCTAACTCCTCCTTCTGATGACCCGACTCTTCCAACTTCTGCTTTGTCTCTTTCAGCTCAACGTTCAGGAGATGGACGGCCTCCTTGTACTGCGCCTACTAGTTCAACAAGTTAGTATTGTGTTTACTAACACGAGTGACGACACCTTCCTTGGCCACACACCGGTCTTGGAGCGCTTTTACACGTACCAAGGCCTAAGAAGGACACAGCCGTCAGTCAACAAACAAGAAAAAGATAAGAAAAAAGCTAGATAAGGGAGACGGCTTACCTGTGTTAGATCAAACAAAGCTGACGCCCTTAAGTCCTCTATCCCCAACAAAGCACAATGATCTATATCCGTCGGTTTTATGAACGATTCTACCTCTTCGATGGCATAATCCTTGTGCGTCAATAGTCATCACCCCCTTCTTGCTACATGGCCTGATTTGGGTGGTGACTTCTCTGGGGGCTCATTCCCGGAAGTGACGGCCACCTTTTTAGAGAGACGGCCATCCTTATCGTTCGGTTTCCTCTTCAACGAACCCTTAGTGACAGTTTTGGGGGCTGACGTAGATGTCAACTCCCCCTTTGCCCTCTTATCCTTCTCCTGACGGGCAGCGACAACCCTTATTCATTGCTTAGCGGCCTTCATTTCTGCAAAGACAACAGATATGCATGAGAAAAATTGATGATAAGAGCCAAAGTAACGGAATGCTAGAATACTACTCACGACGGCGAGAAAATTCCTCTAGCTTGCGAGCTTCAGGCGTCGATTTTGGACCCCCACAGTTTGCGTGAAGAGTGTCAAGAGTAATTAAATCTCGACACTTTCGCTTCTCTAAGGGAATCTCTAGAACCCGACGGATAAAATCCCTCTGCTCTTCAGTTATAAGAGGGCGAGTGTTGGCTGAAAAGAAAAACAAGATGACGGTGTTAAGACACTTCAAAAGTAAAATAGACAAGTATATGTAAAAGCTGATGGGGCTAAAAGCTGTCAGCTAAAACCTGAATCCCTGACGAAAGCCTAAGTATTATCAAAATAACCACGGGGCATCATCTCCCATTCTTCCTGACGGCACACCCAGTCTGTCCCTTTAACAAAAAAGTACCTACTCTTCCAATCTCTATTTGAATTTGGCATCTCAGACACTAATCTCAACTCCCTCTCCCTGACGGCAAAATGGTACATCCCCTTAGAAGAAGAAAGGTGCTAGGGTCTATAGCAGTAGAAGAATTCCTCTAAAGAAAGTTGACGATGTCCTTCACTCAGACGACCCCATAAGATCTCAGCACTTATAAAGATCCTCCATGAATTTGGAGCAATCTGGCTAATAGACAGCCCTAAAAAATCAGCCAACTGACGGTGTAGGGTTGTTAGGGGCAGTCTTAGCCCCGCAGCGAACATGGCATCATACATACCAACGTCTGCTGTTCTCCCTGTATAACACTTTTCATTTTCCCTGGGGGGACGGATAGGGATGTGGTCTAGGATTTGGAAATGGATGCGCAACTCTTTGAAGACCTTATCACTCACTTTTGGTAAAAATTTATTGACGGCCCATTCCTCGAGAAGGATGAAGGGACGGCTACCTCTAGGACTTCCTGAAGTTCCCTCACAGGACTCCTCGTCACCTTCACCTCCGTCACTATCCTTTTCTTCTTCCACCTAAACTTCACCCTCCTCACTATCCTTTTCTTCTTCCACCTAAACTTCACCCTCCTCACCTACAACCTCCTCTTAACCTTCGTTTGTGTGACTCCCTACCCCCTCGTCAGGAGATTGGGCTGACGTTTCCCTCTCTGACGACCAGGAAAAGCTCCTAGACTCATAACCTGAACCAAATACCTCGTCGTAGCCCGCTTCATCGCGGACCGACGACTGATCACTCGACGCGTCACTTGACATCTAACTACCTATAAGTGATGGATTTATTCTAAGCACCCAAGATGACGACCTCACTATAGAGAAATCAAACGAAACAAAGCATATACAAAGAAAAGAAAAAGAACTTACGAGTTCCTTAAAATTGGGGATGGTTTTGGAAGCGACGGCAGCAACACAAACGATGATGTAGAAGAATTGGCGGAACAAAGGCGACGAGTCTTCTCTCCAGGGATCAGTAAAGATGAAATAGGAAAAATGAGAGGGAGAGGTGGGTTATATATAAGGGGAAAATGCACAAAAGACGAAGCGACGCCCTCGTCCAGAAGCGGAGCCAACCAGAAAACGCCACGTGTCCGAGCATTTAATACTGGCTGCTCGAGGAATCGCCTTTGAATCATTTTCTCTCTCCTAGCCAAAGTGAAAGTTAGCAACGAAAAATATAACTCCATAACCCGTCAGTTTAAACTGACGGAGATATGGAGTAGGGGGCAACTAATGAGTAAAACTTATAGCATGTAAGGCGCTCCAAATTTAACCCGTCGCTTTGCTCATGGAATGGAGTCTACAGCTTAGGCTGACGGGGTAAGGTATGAAAACTAAAGACCCTAAAGCTGACGGACAGTAATGTGATAGGGTCATGGAAGGAAGTCTGCGAAGCACATCAAGGGGCTGACGCCATCGAAAGGTTGACACCGATATGGCTAAAGGGAGTGTGATAAGTTGACGGTCCTGAAGCTAACGGTTATGGTAAAACTTCTGCTTGGCCACCACGCATAAGTATATAAGGAAATAACTTGTATCCCATGCTCATTGTTAGTCTCCTACAAGGAAAGGATTTTGTAATATACGCTCATGAGGTTTCCTATAAGGAAAGGACTTCTAGCCCAAAGGAGAGATGGTCAAGCATAGGGACTCAAAGCCAAGCCCCCCTACGCCAGAAATTGTGTCAGTAATCATTAAGACAAGTAAGCATCTTGGGTCTTTATGTTATAAATTATTATATTTATTATATACAATTCAATTGTGAGGAGAAAATGAATTGTTTGGTTTTGTGAATTGTGAGGACCAAGTTGTAGTTGAAGTTGGAAGTTTGGTGATAAAGGACATAACCATGGTTAACATTTAAATTTAATTAATTAAGTTAAGGGGACCATTGTGTTATTACTGTTATAGTATTTATTATAAGACTTGAGTTTATGGTTCGTGTGTAGCCTAAGGTAGTCAATACCGTACCGGAGGCCATACCGGTTTGATCAGCGGTACGATATATTTCGGATACTGGTCAATACCGGTGTACTGTTTCGGATTTACCACAAAATAATATATATATATATATATATATATATTTATAACATTTAAAATAAATAAAATTAGTACCCTTTTCATAATGTTTTTACTAGTATATTTTTTTGTAATTACTAATATACTAATTAAGCTTATAAGTTATAAGTAGTAGATAAAAAAAAAATACAAAATACAAAATGAAGTTATAGTGATGTCACTGACGTGTCTGGGTAGGGAAGTTGTTAGTTGTCAAAGGTTAAAAACTATGGCTTCAAACGAAAGAATTAAGACACAATAAATGTTTTCTTATCTTTTCACTCATAGATACTGTTGCATTTTTTTTTTTTTTCCTTTCCACACGTTTCCCTCACTCTCAGTCACTAGCATTCACATCTTTCAATAAGAAAACTATTGCTGAGTCTTTTGACATCTTTCAACAAGAAAACAATAAATGCACGTCTCTCTCTATCTCAGTCACACGTTTCTCCACATGTTCCTCTCATCTTTTCACTCTTTTCTACTCCACTTTCTTCTCCACTTACAATTTCTTTTCCACTTCCAAATTTCAAACGATTTTGGCTCTCTCTTCTTAGCTTTGTCTTTTGACCTTTCAGTTTTGTCTCATTTTTGTCGTTCATATTGCTGCTTCAGTCACCGTATATCACCACTTAATATTCAGTGAGAGGCCATTGGCTTCAGTGAAAAAAGAGACGGTGACTGCATGAGGTGATTCTAACTTCATTTTGCAAAGCTATTATGCGTTTTTCTTACATTTTTCTCTTTCTTTCTGTTGGGTTTTCTTAGCTTACTCAGTTTTTCACCATCCTGCCATTGAAAAACGTCAAAATTAACAAAAAAAAAAAAAAGCTTTTCAAGTTTCGGCCTGGTATCCATTTACTGGCCCAAACGGCCGGATTTCGCCAGTACGGCCGGTACGACGCCGGTACGACCGGTGTTTTTTTCGGTACGAAACATTGGGGTATTCTGTATCAGATTGCTGGCCAGTACGGTATATACCAGCCATACTGGCCAGTACGGTACGGTATTGACTTCTTTGGTGTAGCCTAAGGGGGCCAATACCGTACCGGAGGTTGTACCGGTTTGATCAGCGGTACGATATATTTCGGATACCGATCAATACCGGTGTACCATTTTGGATTTACCGTAAAATAATATATATATATATATATATATGTATATTTATAACATTTAAAATATATAAATTTAGTATCCTTTTAATAATGTTTTTACTAGTATATTTTTTTGTAATTACTAATATACTAATTAAGCTTATAAGTTATAAGTAGTAGATTAAAAAAAAAAAATACAAAATGAAGTTATAGTGATGTCACTGACGTGTCTGGGTAGGGAAGTTGTTAGTTGTCAAAGGTTAAAAAAAATTAAATAATATAAAAAAATGGCTTCAAATGAAAGAATCAAGAAACAATAAACGTTTTCTTATCTTTTCACTCATAGATATTGCTGTATTTTTTACCTTTTTTTTTTCCTTTTCACACGTTTCCCTCTCTCTCAGTCACTGGTATTCACATCTTTCAATAAGAAAACTATTGCTGAGTTTTTCAACATCTTTCAACAAGAAAACAATAAATACACGTCTCTCTCTATCTCAGTCACACGTTTCTCCACACATTCCTCTCATCCTTTCACTCTTTTCTTCTCCACATTCTTCTCCACCTACAATTTCGTTTCCACTTCCAAATTTCAAATGACTTTAGCTCTCCCTTCTTAGCTTTGTCTTTTGAGATTTCAGTTTTGTCCCATTTCTGTCGTTCATATTGCTGCTTGAGTCACCATCCATCACCACTTAATATTCAGCGAGAGGCCGTTGGCTTCAGTGAAAAAAAAGACGGTGAGTGCATGGGGTGATTCTAACTTCATTTTGCAAAGCTATTATGCCTTTTTCTTTCATTTTTCTCTTTCTTTCTGCTGGGTTTTCTTAGCTTACTCAGTTTTTCACCATCCTGCCATTGAAAAATAACAAAATAAACCAAAAAAAAAAAAAAAAAGCTTTTCACGTTTCGGCCTGATATCCATTTACTGGCTGGTACGACCGGTATTTTTTCCAGTATGAAACATAAGGGTATTTTGTACTGGGTTGCTGGCCGGTACGGTGTATACCGGCCGTACCGGTCGGTACAGTACGGCATTGACTTCTTTGGTGTAGCCTAAGGGAGTCAATACCGTACCGGAGGCTGTACCGGTTTGATCAGCGGTACGATATATTTCGGGTACCGGTCAATACTGGTATACCGTTTCTGATTTACCGCAAAATAATATATATATATATATATATATATATATAACATTGAAAATAAATAAATTTAGTATCCTTTTATTAAAGTTTTTACTAGTATATTTTTTTGTAATTACCAATATACTAATTAAGCTTATAAGTTATAAGTAGTAGATAAAAAAAAAAAAAAAAAAAATACAAAATGAAGTTATAGTGATGTCACCGACGTGTCTGGGTAGGGAAGTTGTTAGTTGTCAAAGGTTAAAAAAATTAAATAATACAAAAACTAAGGCTTCAAATGAAAGAATCAAGAAACAATAAATGTTTTCTTATCTTTTCACTCATAGATACTGCTGCATTTTTCTACTTTTTTTTCCTTTCCACACGTTTCCCTCTCTCTCAGTCACTGGCATTCACATATTTCAATAAGAAAACTATTGCTGAGTCTTTTAACATCTTTCAACAAGAAAACAATAAAAACACGTCTCTCTCTATCTCAGTCACACGTTTCTCCACACGTTGCTCTCATCTTTCCACTCTTTTCTTCTCCACTTACAATTTCTTTTCCACTTCCAACTTTCAAACGACTTTAGCTCTCTCTTCTTAGCCTTGTCTTTTAAGCTTTCAGTTTTGTCTCGTTTCTGTCGTTCATATTGCTGCTTGAGTCACCGTCCATCACCACTTAATATTCAGTGAGAGGTCGTTGGCTTCAGTGACAAAAGAGACGGTGAGTGCATGAGGTGATTCTAACTTCATTTTGCAAACCTATTATGCGTTTTTCTTTAATTTTTCTCTTTCTTTCTACTGGGTTTTCTTAGCTTACTCAGTTTTTCACCATCCTGCCCTTCAAAAATGTCAAAATTAACCCAAAAAAAAAAAAAGCTTTTCACGTTTCGGCCTAGTATTTATTTACTGGCCGGAACGGCCGGATTTCGCCGGTATGGCTGTTACGAGGCCGGTACGACCAGTGTGTTTGCCGGTACAAAACATAGGGGTATTCTGTACCGGATTGCTGGCCAGTACGGTATATACCGACCGTACAGCCCGGTACGGTACGGTATTGACTTCTTTGGTGTAGCCTAAGGGAGTCACTACCGTACCGGAGGCTGTACCGGCTTGATTAGCGGTACGATATATTTCGGATACCGGTCAATACCAGTGTACCGTTTCGGATTTACCGGAAAATAATATATATATATATATATATTTATAACATTTAAAATAAATAAATTTAGAATCTTTTTAATAATGTTTTTGCTAGTATTTTTTTTTTTCTAATTACAAATATACTAATTAAGCTTATAAGTTATAAGTAGTAGATAAAAAAAAAAAATAAAAAAAAAAATACAAAATGAAGTTATAGTGATGTCACTAACGCGTCTGGGTAGGGAAGTTGTTAGTTGTCAAAGGTTAAAAAAACTAAAAAATATAAAAACTACGGCTTCAAACGAAAGAATCAAGAAACAATAAATGTTTTCTTATTTTTTCGCTTATAGATACTGCGACATTTTTTCTTTTTTTTCCTTTCCACAAGTTTCCCTCTCTCTCAGTCACTGGCATTCACATCTTTCAATAAGAAAACTATTGCTGAGTCTTTTGACATCTTTCAACAAGAAAACAATAAATACACGTCTCTTTCTATCTCAGTCACACGTTTCTCCACACGTTCCTCTCATCTTTTGACTCTTTTCTTCTCCACTTTCTTCTCCACTTAAAATTTCTTTTCCACTTCCAAATTTCAAATGATTTTATCTCTCTCTTCTTAGCCTTGTATTTTGAGCTTTCAGTTTTGTCTCGTTTTTGTCGTTCATATTGCTGCTTGAGTCACCGTCCATCACCACTTAATATTCAGGGAGAGGCCGTTGGCTTCAGTGAAAAAAGAGATGGTGAGTGCATGAGGTGATTCTAACTTCATTTTGCAAAGCTATTATGCATTTTTCTTTCATTTTTCTCTTTCTTTCTACTGGGTTTTCTTAGCTTACTCAGTTTTTCACCATCGTGCCCTGGAAAAACGTCAAAATTAACCAAAAAAAATAAAAAGCTTTTCACGTTTCGGCCTGGTATCTCTTTACTGGTTGGAACGGCCGGATTTCGCCGGTATGGCCGGTATTTTTTCCGGTTCGAAACATAGGGGTATTTTGTACCGGATTGCTGGCCGGTACAGTATATACTGGCCATACCAGCCGGTATGGTACGATATTGACTTCTTTGGTGTAGCCTAAGGGAGTCAATACCGTACCGGAGGCTGTACCGAGTTGATCAGCAGTACGATATATTTCGGATACCGGTCAATACCGGTGTACTGTTTCGGATTTACTGCAAATTAATATATATATATTTATAACATTTAAAATAAATAAATTTAGCATCCTTTTAATAATGTTTTTACTAGTATATTTTTTTTAATTACTATTATACTAATTAAGCTTATATGTTATAAGTAGTAGATAAAGAAAAGAAAATACAAAATGAAGTTATAGTGATGTCCCTGACGTGTCTAGGTTAGGAAGTTGTTAGTTGTCAAAGGTTAAAAAAATTAAATAATATAGAAACTATGGCTTCAAATGAAAGAATCAAGAAACAATAAATGTTTTCTTATCTTTTCACTCATAGATACTGCTGCATTTTTTACTTTTTTTTCCTTTCCACACGTTTCCCTCTCTCTCAGTCACTGGCATTCACATCTTTCAATAAGAAAATTATTGCTGAGTCTTTTGACATCTTTCAACAAGAAAACAATAAATATACGTCTCTCTCTATCTCAGTCACACGTTTCTCCACACGTTCCTCTCATCTTTTCACTCTTGTCTTTTCCACTTTCTTCTCCACTTACAATTTCGTTTCCACTTCCAAATTTAAAACGATTTTAGTTCTCTCTTCTTAGCTTTGTCTTTTGAGCTTTCAATTTTGTCTCGTTTCTGTCGTTCATATTGCTGCTTGAGTCACCGTCCATCACCACTTAATATTCAGTGAGAGGTCATTGGCTTCAGTGAAAAAAGAGACGGTGAGTGCATGAGGTGATTCTAACGTCATTTTGCAAAGCTATGATGCCTTTTTCTTTCTTTTTTCTCTTTCTTTCTGCTGGGTTTTCTTAGCTTGCTTAGTTTTTCGCCATCCTGCCCTTGAGAAACGTCAAAATTAACCAAAAAAAAAAGAAGCTTTCAACGTTTTAACATGGTATCCATTTACTGGCCGGAGCGGTCGGATTTCACCGGTATGGCTGGTACGACCGATATTTTTTCCAGTACGAAACATAGGGGTATTCTGTATTGGGTTGTTGGCCGGTACAGTACGGTATTGACTTCTTTGGTGTAGCCTAAGGGAGTCAATACCGTATCGGAGGCTGTACCGGTATGATATATTTCGGATACCGGTCAATACCGGTGTACCGTTTTGGATTTACCGCAAAATAATATAAATATATATATATATATATATATATTTATAACATTTAAAATAAATAAATTTAGTATCCTTTTAATAAAGTTTTACTAGTATATTTGTTTGTAATTACTAATATACTAATTAAGCTTATAAGTTATAAGTTGTAGATAAAAAAAAAAAAAAAAATAGAAAAAATTTTTATAGTGATGTCACAAACGTGTCTGTGTAGGGAAGTTCTTAGTTGTCAGAGGTTAAAAAAATTAAATAATATAAAAACTATGGCTTCAAATGAAAGAATCAAGAAACAATAAATGTTTTCTTATCTTTTCACTCATAGATAATGCTACATTTTTTAATTTTTTTTCCTTTCCACACGTTTCCCTCTCTCTCAGTCACTGGCATTCACATCTTTCAATAAGAAAACTATTGCTGAGTCTTTTGACATCTTTCAACAAGAAAACAATAAATACACATCTCTCTCGATCTCAGTCACATGTTTCTCCACACGTTCCTCTCATCTTTTCACTCTTTTCTTCTCCACTTTCTTCTCCGCTTACAATTTCTTTTCCACTTCCAAACTTCAAATGATTTTAGCTCTCTCTTCTTAGCCTTGTCTTTCGAGCTTTCAGTTTTGTCTCGTTTTTGTCGTTCATATTGCTGCTTGAGTCATCGTCCATCACCACTTAATATTCAGTGAAAGGCCGTTTGCTTCAGTGAAAAAAGAGACGGTGAGTGCATGAGGTGATTCTAACTTCATTTTGCAAAGCTATTATGCGTTTTTCTTTTGTTTTTCTCTTTCTTTTTGCTGGGTTTTCTTAGCTTACTTAGTTTTTCACCATCCTGCCCTTGAAAACGTCAAAATTAACCCAAAAAAAAAAAGGTTTTCACCTTTCGGCCCGGTATCCATTTACTGGCCGGATTTCGCTGGTACAAGGCCGGTACGACCGGTATTTTTTCCGGTACGAAACATAGGGGTATTCTGTACTGGATTGCTGGCCGGTACAGTATATAACAGCCGTACCGGCTAGTACGGTACGGTATTGACTTCTTTGGTGTGGCCATGTGAGCACTTACGAAAGTCTGAGTAAACCCTTGCAGTAGCAAATCATAATTTTCAGGTATGCGAGGCTAGGGTGTGTTATGGGAGATTGAACGAAGGCAATCCAACAAGAGTGGAATTTGTTTGCTACCTTGACGAATCGACCCACACCCTTGCGAGCTTCTAAAACCAATTCTGACTATGGTGACTTGATACGTGAGTGGATTCTTTAATACCACAATAGGGTATATTTTTTCTTGGCATGGCCTTATTTGGAAGAGGTGATTGGAAATTTAATACTAATAGCCAGATAAATTACACATTTGGAGTTGCATGAAACAATTTATACATACATGGATTCCAATTTTTTTGTGCATAAGTGAATCCAAATGTAGAGCCTCTAAATTCCTCTCTCTCTCTCTCCAAATAAATAAATATTCAACATTCAAACTACAATTTTTTAGTCTTTTTCTCCCAATTTCATGTGTAATTTTTTTTTTTTTGTTTTGAATATGCTAGATTTGTATTTGGTCTACATTCAGGTAATGTCTTCATTATGGATGTTGTTGCTTGTAATCAAATGAATGTATTGAATGACTACACTCGGTTAGAGAAGGAGTAAGGGATCCAACCCTTAATGACTAAATTATTTTGAGAGAGAGAGAGAGAGTGAGAGTGAGAGCATTAGAAATTCTAAGGATAGAGGAACTGACAAAACATATAAAACAATTTTTTTTAGTATGATTTAATAAAAATAATTTTTTTTATTATATAGTGGTCATGTGTAGTCCACATGATCAATGTAGTCAACAATATTATGAGTCAATAATACAAACCTGATAACATAGAGAGTCTATTTGTAATTAATCCAAAATTTTCAGGGGTCATTTTACAATTCGGCCTAATCTAAAGTCCTAAATTTGGAATTGTTTAATTTTGTTATTTTTATTTTTGAGAACAGTATTTCAACCAAACCCATAATAATATCTTTTGGGTAAACGTATAACTTTACCAGGTATTGATAACTCATTTAATCCTTTTGGGTTCATCTTGTTGCTTATTAGCCCACTAGATATGACTTGTAATCTAAAGGATTAAGGAACATAAAGGATTAAGGAAGAAGAAAGCAATCATACAGAGCATGAAGAAACGACGAGGGCCACTCATGACACTCCTGACTCCTTGTCCTATACACAAAAACAGCAGACAAGGCAAAACTTCTCATGTCCCAATATCAAGAGAAGTCCTATTCCCTAGGTTGAGGCTCCACATACTGTGTATATGCAAGTGATAAATTTTTTCTTACACGCAAAGCATCAGAGAAATCTTGTTCACTCCTCTCTTAGGAATAGCTCCCACGCTGCAAGTTGCTTGATCCCAGCCAACCTACACTTCTCTTCAATAATTGCCAGTACAAATTCTTACTATTTGCTCGTTGATGTTTGGGATTTAAAAAAAAAATAATAATAATAATAATTTTTGAGCTCAATTAGAAATCCTAATCCAATGAATCTAATATATTACCCCCACCTCTCCCTATCTAGAACCACTCGAACTTGGGTTTTCAAACCCCACAAGCCTTTAAGACTTGGGGAAGTACTGCCCAAAATGGGTAGTGGTTGATATTTGGGATTTTAATTACTCTGTTTTCAGCTATATAGGTGCATGTCCTGTAATTTTTATTGCTTTGCTATTTATTTATTCTCTTTATTTGTCCTTGTATATCAATTATATTTTCTTGTTCAACAAAAAATCAATTGTATTTTCTTATGAAAAAGGACCACCTTTTTATTTAAATGTAATTGTTTCTTTTTATTAGCCAAAAAAGAAAAAGAAAAAAAGGTACTTGTTTCCTTTATTTATTTTGTGAATTTCCACCACGCATGCATTAGCCCTCTCTGCTCTGCTACCTGTCTAACCTTTCAATGTGGACAGTAATGCATATTAGGTTTAGTCCTTTCAAATTAGGTTGAGTCCTTAAAAAATTCTAGCATCATAAAAAGTTATAATTTTTGCCATAATTATTTTATGTGACAAATTATAATTAACTGCTTGTCACTTTCACATGACTCTTATAAAAATATTTATTTCACCAATTCTTTTTTTGGGATAGTGTTGATCACCACTTTTTCATAACCATTTATTATTTAGTACTTGAACAGTGCTAACAAAAGTTAGGGTTTTTTACTTACATTTAAATTTTTTTATTATGAACCTAGGTCGGGGCCCATCTCTGTACCTGTGTATGTCATGAATGCTTTTTGCTTATCATAGTCATAGTTCGGTTTAATATCATTAATTTTTTTTTTGTTTGTGTGTGTGTTTTCTCAAGCTGGGGGAACATATGCAACAACTTGTGAAGCTAAAAACTCATAAAAGAAAAAAAAAAGGAACCTGTGAAGCAAAAATTGTTTTCCTTTGTCCTGAGTGATCGCATTACAAATAATGGAGTTCGAGGAAGGATTGGAGCCAGTAAGTCCTACTGGACAGTACTTCAACAGCTCTGTGCTATCAGTATCCATTATTGCTGTTATGGAATTTGAGATTCCAATCAACAACCTGCCCTCCATAATGTCATTGCTCAAAGATGTGTTCCTCCCCATCAATCCTCGTTTCTCCTCCATTATGGTGCTCATCTCTCTCTCTCTCTCTCCCCCCTTTTATATTACACATAAATTTCTTAATTTTTCAGTTTGATTAGATGAAGTTGTTATTCGCGTGCAAAAGCTATATATGGTTAACTAGCTATGAGAAAGTATTAAGGCTATAACATATTTACGAAGTTGTTTTATTCATGATTTTGTAATTATTTACCTTTCTTCCAGAATACTATGTTCTTTAATTTAAGTAGTATTTAAGCAAAAAGAAGAAGTTATTTTAGCCTATTTAAAAAACGGCACTAAGTAGTGAGAATTTGAAAACAGGTCACAGGTGAAAAAGGTGAGAAACAATGGAAAAGAGTAGAAGTGAAGCTTGAAGACCACATTAACGTTCCCATTTTCCCTATTGGATTGTCACCTGATTCATATGACGAATATTTTGATGACTACATATCAAAGATAGCAATGAACCATTTTCCACAGGACAAACCACTATGGGAGATTCACATTGTTAAATATCCAACAAGCAATGCAGCTGGTACTATCATATTCAAGCTTCACCATGCTCTTGGTGATGGCTACTCTCTCATGGGTGCACTTCTTTCTAGTATGCAAAGAGCTGATAATCCTTTTCTTCCGCTAACATTTCCCTTTCGCCAACGCTCAGAGTCAAAAAGTGACAGATTAAGCAGAGGTGTGTCCCAACTCGTCTCCTTGATCTTTAACACTATACATGATTTTGGATGGAGCATGTTAAAGAGCAATTTGATTGAAGATGATAGAACTCCGATAAGGTCTGGGGAAAAAGGAGTGGAGTTTCGACCAATTACAATATCAACTATGACATTCTCTCTGGATCATATCAAATTTATTAAGGACAAGCTTGGAGTGGTAAGATCATAAGATCAACATATATATATATATATATATATCAGGTTTTATTGGATTCCCACCAATTCGTCATTTAGCACAACTATAATGGGTCCTAGAATTTCAAACCCATTGTTAATTAGTGAAACTCGAGTTACCAACTAGTAAGAGCTAGGGGTGTTCACCAAACCGCATAAACTGCACAAACCGCAAAAACCGCACCAAAACCACTCGCAAAATGGCATAACCGCATCGCACCGCAAGTAATAGTGCACCGCACCGCACCACACCGCATGGTGCAGTGCGGTTTGCGGTTTTATAATAAGAAAACCGCACAAACCCCACCGCACCGCACCTTCTCTATATATTAATTAATTTATTTATTTTTAATATTAAATATGTTATTAATAGTTTAATAACCCTAGTTTTCAAAAAAAAAAAAAAAAAAAAGTTTAATAGCCCTAGCAAGTGTTGACTAAAAAAGCCAACCCAAAATAAAGAAAAACTAGCTCAATAATTTAAAACTTGGCCCAATAAAAGGGAAAAATTAGTTTTAGGCTGAGTAAGAAATCGACTTCAAACTGCATCTTATACATAGTATCGCACATGTGACCATAAAAATGAGGTGCGGTGCGGTTATGGTTTTGGTTAAATTCTAAACCGCACCACACTGCATTGCACTGCACATGTGACTGCAAAAATAAGGTGCAGTGCAGTTATGGTTTTAGCTAAACCGGTGCTAAAAATGGCCCAAAACCGCACCGCATTGCGAACACCCCTAGTAAGAGCAATGACATCAGTTTACCTAAATTTTTCTCCTTATTTTAGAATCGAAACTTATTTTTCCTATTTTAATTAATCAATTTTCAAAACAGCCACATGAAATTTCCTATTCTTAACCCTATTTTATTTAAATATTATTTCATCATTCATTTTATTATTATTTCTCTCACTTTTCAAAACACCAATTTTTCTTTATCACAATTACCGCAATACAAAAACCACTAAAATCTTGATTTGGGGAATGAACATTACTCCCTAAAGATAGGGAGCAATTTGTAGCAAAACCCCAAAATATATAGAAGGGATAGGAAAGCTAATGTGGGGAGCAGGGATGGGTTTTCTTCTGTTACCCTATTTTAGAGAGACTTATGCCATTGCTCTAAGCTATCAGATTTTTGATGGTGAGATCAAATTTTTTATTGCTCTTGCTCACCTAGAAAACACTTCATTTTCTTATTCTTTTCTTCATATTTTTCCATTCATTCAATATTGTCAGATGATTGGACTAAAACTTGAAAAGCTTGTTTTCATTTGGTTCTTTGGTTAGAATTAGTTTATTTTTGCTCAATTGAATAATATATTCTCAAGTGCAGACCATAAATGATGTAATTACTGGTATAATCTTCTTTGGCACCCGGTTATATATGCAAGAGGTTAACCAGAAATCAAGCAAAGCGAATTCCACAGCAATAGTGTTGCTCAGTACAAGGACAGCTAAGGGCTACAAGTCAGTCAAAGAGATGATCAAACCTGAATCCGATACACCATGGGGGAACCAATTCGGTCTCTTACATGTATCAATACCAAAGTTTACAAATCTAAAATCCTCAAACCCCCTTGAGTTTGTTTTGAAAGTGCACAAAATAATCAGGAAGAAGAGAAACTCTTCATCTGTATACTTCACTGGTTGCCTATTGTCGATTATGAAGAAACTAAAAGGCCCTGAGGTACATACACAATTTTACTCTTGACATCTCTAGATTTTTCAAATTAAAAAAAGACCCATATAGTTTAAGATGAAGTTGCTTGATTTGAATGTCTAATACTTGTCCACAATGACTAAAGTTTTTAAATTGTAATTCTTTTCTCCCCCAAGAAGTCAAAAGTTTTAAACCTTAAGGACGGTTTATAAATAGTTAAACAAGCCACATAATTAAATTCAGTGATTCTAACATTACATTCAAAATTCTTACAATTTTTCTCTCAAAGCAACATAAAAAGTATTTAAGAAGTTTGCTTCTTTAACTCCATGTTTTTTGGCTTTTGTTTATGTGGGATGCTATAGTTTGCCTCTTTAGCTCCTTCTTGTTGGTTGTATTATGAAAGCGACATAAAATTATTTAAAAGAGGTTTAAGTTTGCTTCTTTAGCTCCTAGCTGGTTGTACCATGAAAGCAACATAAAAAGTACTTATTTTAAGTTTGCTTCTTTAGCTCCTAGCTGATTGTACTACAGGCTTTGGTCCTTTCATGGATACTGTAACGTTTCTGGTTTTCAGTATATATATCCTATATCTTAGAGGGGGAAAAGTACTTGAACAAGGAGTAATTATTAGTTAATTTTTGTCTTATAAAGAACAGAGAATGTTTAAAATATATACCAAGCTATATTTTGAAGAGCCATTTCTGAATTTTTCTTTGCTATGGGCAATGGGCATGCGGTGGTGGCAGGCAGCATCTAAATACATCCATAGAGCATCAAATTACTCGAGCATGTCGATCTCAAATATGATAGGGCCAGTGGAACAAATGGCTCTGGTTAAACATTCAGTTAAAGGCTTATACTTTATGACCCTTAAAGTACCTCAGGTAAATAAAAATTCTCATAAATTAACTACATTCGGGTTTTCAAAGTTAGCTACCATCTTATGACAGTGCTTTGTTTATTTCTTTTTGAGATCTCACATTGAAGTTTTTATATTTTGTTGTTAATTTTGAACGAAGTACTTAAAACTGTCTTATTTTTAACCCAACCCAATCTCCTCCCCCAGAAAGAACAAGCAAAACAATATATATATATATACACACACACACACACACACAAACCCTGTGTATTTGGGGCGTATGACTATGCATTACATAAGTATCAATTATTAGGAGACTTCTGATTTTACATACTTTTTAGCTCTTCTTTTACACAAGCATTACCAATAATTTTGTGCTCCTGGTGTCCGTTTGGATGTATCCTTTTGGCAATTGCTTATATGCTAATTGCTGAAAATTCGTTTAAGTATAGTTGTCTCTTAATAACCCAAAAAAAAAAAAACCAAACAAACAAAGAGAGAGAGAGAGGAAGACCGAAGACTTTAAAAAGATGTACAAAAACAGGTAGGCTAAAAAAGTTAAAGAAAAAAAGGGTTATAGCTCTGTTGATACTTATGTATAACTTGATTAGGTTTTCGAGTTGTGACTTATCATGAATATAGGATTGGTAAGGATTAGAGATTCATCTAATATTGGGGAAAAAGATGTTATCAGTATGATCAAGAAATTGAAGATAAACAATGCGATAGCGTCAAAATAATGGCTTCCATTGTTCATAATTTTAGATAATTTCATATATTTTCTAGCCACTATAGCATATGCTAATTTTGATGGTTTTGCAGAGTCTTACAATTACAATGGTAAGCTACATGGGACATCTGAGGGTTGCCGTTGGCTCAGAGAAAGGGTTCTTAGATCCCCACAAGTTCAAGTCGTGTGTGATCAATGCCTTTGAGATGACACTCCAAGCGGCACATGACATTCCCACATAAAAATATATAATTTGATGGGCAAATTACATTATTATTGGAGCTAATGAAGTTGCATTTGGTTTTGGATTCTACATGTAAGTGTCTTGTGAAAGTTTTTAGCTAAAGGCGAAGGGAGGGAGGTTAGGGGCAGCATTGTATTTTTCAAATCTCTTTTAAAACTAATCTATATATTATTATCTAATAATAGGTGAACCTGAGAGAAACTCACATTAGAATTTTAAATTAGAGTTTTAATATTGTGCCATGTGTCCTAAATTATTTATTCTTAAAGATTTTTATTTCTTAATTTTAGAATCAAATGTGGGACCACATCATAAATATTCATCCAAGTGAGTTATTAAGTACAAAAACCAAAGAGTCTAGAATCAATGAATCATAAAAAATTAAAAAAAAATATGCTTCACAATAATTAAAAAATATATATATATAGACAATTTATATTTTATACTTAATAATATCCTTACAAATTTTTTTAAAGAGTTAACAAAATATAAAAATGACTATCAATAGTATTTAAATTATATATATAGGAATTATATTATACATCTTATTGTATATCTTTAAGTGTATCTATGCATATGCATAGGGCTACAAGCAGTAGTTAATAATTTTTTATTTGGCCAAGAGTTTTGTAACTCAACTAGCACTTCCCAGCGTTTCTAAGAAAATTTTTTAGGACTCAATTTGTCATTTGAGATTATAGATGTTATAAATTTTTATGTCATGTGACTAATAAATCTATAGACATACAAAGGCAGAGCCAAGGGCGAGAAAACTCCTCCAAAAACTTCTTATATTTATATATTGAAGGAGTTTGGTAACAAACTTGGTCGTAGCCTAAGGTTACAATTGTACTCAATATTTTTTTATTGAATGTGAATTTTTACAAATTCATTATTGGATTACATCTTTTTATATCCTCAGTGCTTGCAAATTTCCGAAAGATCAAAGATCTATAGCTATGTTATCAATTAAATGTTTAAATTTCAATTTTTTGTAGTCTAAAATTATGCATAAAAAATAAGTTTATAGATCGAATAGTAAATTACATCCGATTGACATAAAATTTGAAATTTCTATTCTAAACGTAAAGAACATATAATTCAATGATTATATTTTAAAAATATATAATCATGTTTATATTTATAGTGAAAGTTGTAGTTTTAGGTTATAGTTAAGTTTGTAGCCAAATTTTAATCTATATTGAAAAAGTTCTTTTAGTACTTTTGTCCCCTAACATAGGAAGGGGAAAAAAGAAAACAACCAAAGTTGACATTACACAGCTCCATAATAGATACTTAATAGTATATAACCTCTTTTGTCTCAAAAAGAAAGAATAAAACAAAAGGTGAAAAACAATTGATTGGGTTGTAAACGAGTGGAGCCGAGCTTATTACTAAAAGTATAAGCTTGTTTATTTAATTTTATTTCAAACATGAGCTCAGCTTGAGTTCAATACCAAACAAGATTACATGTTTAAACTTGGTTTATTTTCTTGTCGAATAAGCTACTTGATTAATTTATTCTTTTCCTACATATTGTAAAACCACGAGTAAAGTTGTTTACCACTTTACAAATCTATGAATTTTTCCTATCAATAGACTATTTACATCATCAATAAATTAGAAATAATAATTTGATGTCATATGAACCTATTTAAATGAAAATCTAGTATTATATACAATTCAATTGAGCTTCATGTTTATGAGCTCGTTCACAAATACACTATCATATTTGAACTCGGTTGATTTAAAACGAATATAAACAAGTTTTTTCTCAGGCTGAACTAAAGTTATTCATAAATAGCTTAGTTCATTTCCAGTCAAGGGAGAGGGAGGGTAGCAAGTGTCCCCCTGATCAACCCAACAACAGTAAAGCAATGATGTGTTACATTGTATAAGTTTGTGGGTTTGATATTTTAAGGATAAACCTTTTTTCCATTCATTTAGGGACATTGCTTGTGTCTAGTGCACTGGACACGTTAAGATATGGACATGTATCTACATCTTAATGTGTTTAGTGCACTGATGTGTTGGACACAATCCCTACCCTTCAAATTCAACTAATAGCGATCCTTTTCCCTAGAAGCAAGTATTCACAGTAAAGTTATGACTTATGCGCCCTTTTATTGCTACATTTAGTAACCATTAGAAATTGATTGCTTAGTCAAATCCTTTTAGCTAAGCCTGTCATGTTTCAATATAAATAGGGGGGTAATTCTACGATACCCGCTCTTTTTTTTTTTTTTAGGGGGGGTACAATACCCACAAGTAGTAAACATGCTATAACAGGTTACCAAAACATCATATTTAATGGTTCTATCTTCATATTGGATAGTACCAATATCACATATGACTGTACTTTTGTCACATTTGGTGGTTCCCTTATTTTTTCTCACATTTGATAGTTCCATGGTCACATTAAGCTGTACCAACATCACATATAACTAAACTTCTGTCACATTCGGCGGTTCTCTTATTTTTTTACTCACATTTGACAATTCTATCGTCACATTATGCAGTACTAACATCACATATGATTATACTTTTGTCACATTCGGTGGTTCCCTTATTTTTTTACTCACATTGGATGGTGGCCAACGTTATACTAGGTGGTACCAACATTACATATGACAATATCATTGTCACATTGGGTAATTCACTTATTTTTCAGTCACATTGAATGGTGCCAATATCACACTAGGCAATACCATCACATATGATGGCTCCTTTATTTTTTTTAGTTGCACTGGATGGTACCAAAGAAACATTGGGCAGTACCATCCATTGTAACTAAAAATTAGAGTGGGCTAACTTTGTTAAATTTATCTCTCTCTCTCTCTCTCTCTCTTAGAGATCACATCAATTTATCCAATAATTTGACAATTACACAATTTGAAAATTACCTAATTTTATTTCTCACACCCCAAATTTATAAAAAAAAAAAAAAAAAAAAAAAAAAAAAAAAAAAAACCAACCAACTAATTAACTAACTAACTAATATGGAAGACTTCAAATTGAGACACATTTATAGGGAAGAACCCTCATAAATACCAAACAAATGACAGTACATTTGAATATTAATACTTGAAAGAGGCCAATCTTTGGATTGTAGTTTTAGACTTCTAGTCAAGGGAGTCAATACCGTACCGGAGGCTATACCGGTTTGCCCAGCGGTACGGTATATTTCGGATACCGGTCAATACCGGTGTACCGTTTCGGGTTTACCGCTATTTTTTATATTTTTAAATAAATATATATATGTATGTGTGTGTATATATATTATAATAAATATAAAATTTTACCATAAAACATTTCCTTAATTCAAAACTAATTACTCATAATTTTAGACTTTAGTATCAATTAAAAGAAAAAAAAAACACACACACAATATAAAAAATAGAAAGCTTAAAAGTTACCATTCCATTGGAGTGTCCTTCCTTTCCCGGACCAGTTAAGACTTTTACTTTAAACCCAGAGAGAGAGAAAGAGAGAGCAAGTAACTGTGGCTATCAACTAGAGCAAATAGGGAAAGCTTAGGCAGGGAGTTGATTAGTGGTTTGTTTTAAAGAAGTTCTCTTTTCTAATTGTTAGGTTCTAAATATTTAGGATTAAATGTTTAGGTTCTAATTTTATGTATGTTGGCAAACTAAGAACAAAAACATGTCTAGGTTAAGATATTCATGTCTTAGAACAAGTGTTAGACATTGCTCAAGTTGGTTCAAGTTAAGATTCAAGAACAGTCAAGCTATAGAAAGAAGAATTCAGAAACTGTCTTGCTCGACTAATCGAGAGACAGGCTCGACTGATTGAAAGTCGATTTCTATAGAATTTAAATCAAGTATGAAAGCCCACAAAACATTTAGGGTTTGAGTCCAACACTGCTAGGTATAAAAAGAAAATCCTAAATCACGTTTCAGAAGCCCTAGAGAGTCTTGTGAATTATTCTTGTAAGATTTGAGAGGTTTTGTAACCTTCTAACTCAACAAGCGTCTACCAAAAAGAAGATCCATATATAAGAACTAGTGGAGATAATTTGCTGCATACAAGATCAAAAACTGCTGATGATTTGAAGCTTTGAGTGGGATCTCAAAGTCACAAACGTGGGTGTTTGTGTGCGACAAATTCAGATAGAAAAGTCCATGGATTTAGAGCTGCGTGTGGTCGTGTGAGTTAGTATTACAAGAGGCATTAAATTTAGGGAAAAATCTATTGTAAAACTTCCATTCTATTTAGTGAATTTGTTGCCTTGAGGATTGTTTAGGTTGAATCCTCCCTAGACTTTTTACCTTAAAACTAGACAGTTTCATTGGTTTTCTTACGTCATCATATCGCTTGTCTTCTTTACTTTTCCGCACTTAGGGTGTGTTTGTTTAGAGGTGAAATAGGGTGGATGGAAAACTTTGGAGAAAAAAATAAGAAAGAAAACTTTTTTGGAGTGTGTTTAGTTGGGTGGGGAGGAAGGAAAATAAATGGTGAGGCCCGGGTGTTTTCTCCCCGGGCCCACCAAAAAATGGAGAGAAAACTGAGTTGATTTCTGAAAAATGTTGCTTCAGCCATGCTTTTACACTTCTACCCTCTTTTAACAGCAACCAACTATGCCATAGTCTTTTTTTTTTTCCCCTCCGTTTCCAATTTCCACTACGCCACAGCAACCAACTGAGTTGTTTGTTTCTTTTTCTTTTTTTTTCCTTTTTGTCTTTTTCTCTCTTTATAATGTGTTGAGCTTTTTTTTTTCTTTTTTTTTTCTTACACACACATATATATAATATAATATAATATAATATAATATAATAACAAGTAAAAATAATATAATATAACATGTATGATGTGTAAATTTTTTAAAATATTATTTTAATAATTTTATTAACAATAAGTAATATTTTTATTATTTAATGAGTATAATATAATTTATTTCTTATATATTATGTAATAAGGGTATAAGAGTAGATTTATATAAACTACATTTTCTATCTTCCTACTTTTCTTTTCAACCAAACAAATGAGTTTTACATTCCTCCAACCAAACACATATGCGGGAAAATTAAATCTTTTCTATCCTCTCATTTTTCCATCTCCCTAACCAAACGGACCCTTAGTGATATGATTGTCTGTGTTTAACCTATATCTAAATAATAAATCTAAATAACAACTTGGTTAATTAATTAGGTTAAACAATATGAGTATATAGGGGCCTAAATAATCCAACACTAATGCTATAGGACTCGAGCGTATTTGCTATTAATAGAAGTGGGGTCTTACCATGCCATTGGTATTTTTGTGCTTTCAGGGAGCTTTATGTTATTCTTTTGGTTATTGTAAATCTAGTCACTGTAGAGTGCTGTACAGAGTGTGCAGGGTTATTAAATATCTATGTGGTTTTGAGACCATATCAAATAGATAGAGAGCACTCAAGTGATATCAACATGTTAACATCCGAAATACTAACAAAGAAAAATTGAAACAATACAAACATGGTAATCATTAATTAAGAGATTTCACAATTTGTGGTGAAATTAGGGTTTGTCATTTTGATCCTTACTTTCATTCATATAAAAGTGATTCTCGGAAACCTTCATCAGTGACTAAAACGACGGGGTGCCAAAAGGAAATTCTCTGAACACCGAACGCGAGAGAGAAGAAGCACCTTCTGTTTCTTTCTATCCTTTTTTTCATCAAGTTTTTTGCTATTATACATTACCTGCTTGATTGGTAATTGGTGTCTCATTAAAATTAAATTAACAGTCAAGATTAAAACGAAGTGAAATAAACTGTTAAGATGTAAGTGGGCAACATACCCACTAAAAATATAAAGGGTACCATGGAATGACCCTAACTAAATGAGGATTTTTTTTTTTTAGTATTCAACTAAAAATTGATCCTAAAGAAATTAATACTACTTCACTTTAGTTTTCCTCGGTTACTGATAACAACAAATGTATTGTCAACCTATATTTATTGATATTCATATTAGGATTTTGTTAACCGCTATTTATGGAAGTTTTTATCAAAAAATAATGAAACTTAAAAGCAGTTGTTTGTTTGTTTGTTTATTTTGTTTATTTTTTTTTTTTTACAACTTATTCTAATTTTTATAGAGTATCAAAATTATCTTAAAATGATTCATTAACAAATGCCTAAGGACACCCATTAACTAGATAAGTTTTTTATTTTTTTCTATTTATTTATTATTAATTTTGAGAAACAAACAAATACACACACACACACAAGAGAGAGGGAAATGAGTATTAACCATATAAGTTGTGATTGTGCCATAGCACAACCAAGTTACTTGCTCAACTTTTTATTTATTATTAGTCGCTAACCCGTGAAAACTATTTAAATAAGATCTGAAATAAATTATTCACAAAATTATGATATTAGAATGTATTAAAATTCATGTAATTTAAGTATCCTCTAAAATAAATACTTAATAAGCACTTTTTTCTACATTTTTTATAACAATATTAATAATGTAAATTTTCAGTTAAGTTCATATATTACCTTCTAGAGAGGTGTATAATATTTGCATTTAGTATTTATACATTGCAATATATTTCTTTATACATTATTATATATCCTACTTAAACACAATCTATATCATTAGGAAATTGTCTAAAAATAAAACTGAATTAGCTATTGTTTTTTGGAGAGAGAGAGCCTCTGGTATTAATGAATTGACAGTAAAGTAATATTAAATTCTTGGTCAATCACATTGACCATTCCACAATTAATTATAACTTGTTTCATGACCATATTTAACAAAAAGAGAGGAATTATGAATAACAAATTTCATAATTTAAATCAAAATTCAAATCTACATATATGCATAGTAATTAAAAAAAAAATCAGAACCAAATACTTTTCACAAACTTCAACAACAAATCTGTTTCTCAAAAAAAAAAAAAAAAAAAAAAAAACCTTCAACAACAAATCTTACAAACCCCAAAACCTCACCATTCATGAGCATATTCTAAAAATCGCAGTTCACGAACATATTCTAACATAAAATTTGTTAAATAAAAGTGTAGAGATTTTTTTTTTAACATAAAAAGCAAACCAGAGCCGTCCTCATAAAAAAGTCAGTATTTTATGCATCAAAGCACCATCCCAAAAAATTTGGTTTGGTTTGATTCTAATTTATTTATTTATTTTGAGAAAAATTGCATTAAGTTTTATTGGTTCTGAATTCTAAACAATGAAAAGGAACCATAAACAGTCACAGGCATAAAATAAAATAAAATAAAATCTTTACAAAAGAAATATAAAGAAAGACATTAGCTTTGAATACAAACGTTAAACCCTAGATCCACTCACACCAAAAATAAAATAAAAATAACAACAACAATAAACAACCAACGAAGAAGCTAAAGCTGTACTCAAAATATGCTGAAACTATTTCGAAAACAAAAGCGTGAATGAGAGAATTTTTACCTCGATGGAGAGATCAGAACACCCAAAGAGAGAGAGAGAGAGAGAGAGAGAGAGAGAGATTGAGAGTGCTTAGTATATATATTGAGGAAACGTCCCAAAGAGAGAGGGATTTCTTTTTCTATTTGGCTTTGGATTTTACTTTGATACTTTTTTTTTTTTTTTTTTTTTTGAATCCTAGGTTTTTTTTTTTTTTTAATCCTAATCCTAATGTGGGTATTTCTAATATTGCAATCTGCCCATATTTCAACTCTCATTTATTGTCCTCCATGGCTCCAGGCATTCGCTATTATTTTAATTTTAATTTTTTTCCTTGTTTTAGCTTATCTCTTCCACCTATTTCTTCATTTTTTGTCTTATCATATTTCATTCTGCTTTTATCTTTTAATCAAAATAGAAGTATTATCCTCTTTCAATGGCCACAAGTTTCTCAAAAAGTAGATTTGAATGCTTCACGTCTTTTACTGAGGAGTCTAGTTTCAACTTTCACATGAAAAAGAGAGAAAAACAGTCAGAGAGAGAGAGAGGGAGGGAGAGAGTATAGAAGAAGATGCAAAGCAGAGCACACCAATGGATGCTGGTGAAAATGAAGAAGTAATGTGAATGCAAAGAAAAAACAAAAAGAAGAGAGAGACCAAAAATCTAAAATCATCACAGACACTGTTAGATCAATCTAACCAAAATAACCAAATCTAAATTTGTCTATTCAAGATACCTTTACCAGTTCCAGTTGTGGGATGCTGGCCCATGCTTGCTTGACGGTTGTAGAGTGCCCTCAGATTTCTCACTTCTTTTTTTCTCTCCTTACGCCTTACTTATGTTTTCTTCTCAATGACAATTTTTTTGTTTTAATATATATTAGTTAGTTACTGAAAATTGAATCAACAAAATGAAAAAGCATAATTGTTCGAGTTAATATCTTGTGAAACGAATTGAACTAAATGGTAAGTTAAAATCTCAAAAGAAACAATTGTTCAGTGTTTTTAAATGTAGACATGTCAATAATTTATGTAGTCACATGGCACAATGAGGAGTGATCAACAAAAAGTTAAACGTTTCGGCTATTAGTTATTAATATAGATATAGATTATTATTGACTCTTAAACTTTTTTTTTTCTTATTATATATATATATATATATATATATATATATAAAACCGAAACTTCTGAAACTCTCACAATTTTCTACGTCACTATTATTTTCTTTTTCTTTTTATTTTAGGTTTTACATCTTATATATTTATTATTTATCTTCAACGTGTAATTATCTTATCAGTGTTACAATAGTTTAGTTTAAATAAAACTCTATTAGATATATATTTCAAGAGCTTGAAATACACAGTTCTCTATTTCTCTCTTTTTGAGAATTCTGTAACAATATCTGAGTCCATACGGATCCTGCTAAAGTCAAGTTGCTAAGGCTTTTACGGCATCTTGATATTGTTGAAATTAAGTGCATCATGTTGCCACCATCAAAGAGGGAGTTCAAAGACATGCATTTACGTTGTCTTTGAGCTAATGGCGTCTGATCTTCACCAAGAGATTAAAGCTAATGATGACTTGACCCATGAACATCATCAGTTTCTTCTTTATCAGATGCTACGTGCATTGAAATATATGCATATAGGTAATTTTCTTAATATCTTATCTTTTTTTTTTTTTTTTTTTTTTTGTGCTTTTCTTTAGTTTTAGTCTTTGTTTAACTCCCGTGAAATTTGTGGTACAAAGTATTTAGAATCATAGGTAATACTTAGCCTCTGATTCAAATTTGAGAGGGTCTTCAATGTTAGCTTTGATTATTTTTATTATCAAGTTGAGATTTTAATTGGTTTATCAAGCATAGGTTAGTTGAGAAATCTGGTCCTCATATGCAATTGGCAGATGATTACTAAGAGAGACAATCACTTATTATAAATAGAGGTTGAGGAGTTTAACAAGGTTTTCGGCATGTGGAAAGCATGGCATAATGAGTAGCAACATTAGAGAAGTCGATGGAGGGGAGGAGACCGGAGAGTTTTTGGACCTTTTTTTTTTTTTTTTTTTTTTTGTGAGTATTTCGTAGTGTATTATTTTGGGTATTGGGTATTTTGTTATCCAAGTAGGAAATAGAAAACCTAGGTATAAATAGTTGATTTGTTATTTGTTGTTTCATACTTTTGAATTGTTTCCGTAGTTTGTAAGTGTATGGAAGGAATTAGGGTTATTTGGAGTGTGGTTTTTGGTGAATAAGGCTAGAAAAATATATAGAGGTAAGGTTTAGAATATATAGCAATGTATATAGATCCTATGAAGTTAGATATGCTATGCATTTTTCTGCAAGGAAATATATGAACTTAACTGAAATTTTACATGATTCATAATGTTATTTATTTCGTTATTTATGGATTGTGGCAACATGGTTGAGACTTCTATGCAAAATACGGATGGAGTAAATACAAAAAAAAAAAGCTAGAGGTAATAGATGCTTGAAATTATTTAACATTTGTTAATTATCTTGTTCGTCGCACGGGTTTGCAACTAGTTATTATTAGTTTTAAAGCATATACAAGGCACGTATAAACTCAAAAACCATAACTTGGATATTTGTATTGTTTAAAGCTTTTGCAGTACGTTTTTATAAAAAGTAAAATATATATTTAAAGCTCGTGTTTACAGAATTACAAAAATAAATTATTTGAGCAATACGTTTTGGTTATATATATTGTGTGTGTTTTTTTTTTCCTAGAAAATTTTAATTTAATCAGAAAATGGGTCACTGTTGCCTTGCCGACTATGCAATATCTAGTATCCATTTCCTCTTTTCACTACAACAAAATGTATTTTTAGTGACGAAAAAATTCGTCACTAAAAGTCCAGTTTTTCGACACTAAGGACCTTTAGTGACGAAATTGGACTTTTAGTGACGAAACTCATTTTGTTATTGAAACCTCATCACTAAAAGTGCTGGTGACGAAAAATTTTATCACTAAAAGTCCGATTTGATTTTTTTTTAAAAACTTTTAGCGACGAAAACGTTTCGTCACTAAATGTTTTCCTCACTAAAAACACTTTAGTTTATTAAATCATATATAGTGACGAATAATTTCGTCACTAAAACTATGTTTGGGTACATATAGTGAGGAAAAAATTCGTCACTAAAACTATTTTTAAGAAAATCCAGGCACATATAGCGACAAAAATTTTCGTCACTAAAATCATTTCTTACAAAATTTTGCTACATTTAGAGACGAAATATTTCGTCACTAAAACAATTTTTTGTTGCTATATTTGTGAAAAAATTCGTCGCTAAAACTTATTTTCTGTTTTTTTTTTTTTCATAGCTTTGATATTAACCTGTAACCTGTCATTATATTATTAAAACCTCACATTTGAATAACACATTTATTTCAACAACACATTTATAAAAAAAGATCCATACATTCCACAAGTAAAAAATAAAACAATTATCCAATTCAAACTCATTCCATACAATAATTGTTTGCAATTATCCATACAAACCAAAAAGTGTTTTAACTTGAAGTTGAACCACCCCCATAGGTAAGAGCATCATCATAACCCTTGCTCCTCAAAAAGTTAAGAATATTCTTTTAGACCTCTTCTTGCTTAGCTTATGCCTCTTGGTCCCTAGCTAGCTCCTCTTGGTCCATAGCTCTTGCCTCTTTGAGCTCAATTATCTCATTTTCTAACCGTTGGATATACTCCACCGAGAAATTAGATGAGGTGGTGGTTACTAGAGAAGAGGAAAGTCTCATACCAAGTCCTTTTACAATACCAAACTTCTTCTTAAAAACCAAGTTTAAGTTCTCCTCTTGCGTAAGGGGAATTGCATTAGGATCTTAACAATGATTCGCTTGCACTTTGAGAATATTTTCCTATCATTTGAAAGAGAAAAAGAAACAAACAATCACAACATTAATACTACATATGTTATAGCTTTACAAACATGATAAGGATTAGCGGTGTCCAGCACAACCGTGACCCGACCCACCCACCCAAACCTGTCCGATCCAGAACCCGAAAACGGCGGGTCGGCTGGCGCGTTTTCTCTCCAAAACCTAAAGAAACCCGACCGAATCGAGATCTTAGCATTCCCGGCGAAGTTTTTTAGATCCGGCGAGATCTCAGCGATTTTTGACGAGATCTCAGATAGATCCATGGAATCTTCACTGGATTTGGCGAGATATCACTAGATCTGGCGAGATCCCAGCCGAACTTGATGAGATTTCGACAAATTCGAAGAAAATCGAGCGAAAAACCGGCGAAAATATCACCGTAATTTCGCTGATTTCGCCGTTAAAGCGCAGGATTTTGGCTGATTTTCAGATCTCCAACTCCGACCAAACCGATTGCCCTCCGATGAACGTCTAATTCGCCTGATCCAATCGTCATACCGGTCGGCGACGGTTTGAAATTTCGACCATCCGATCTGGTCGGGTCGGTTCCGGGTTGGGCACAAACCCGACCCAGACCGACCCGTGGACAGGCCTAATAAGGATGAAATGATAGGGATGGAATGATACACATACATATGTTGCTTCATCCTCATGGTGTATCCACGTATTTGTATTTGGATTGAAATGAACATCTTTGAAGATTTTTGCCAATTCAGGAACTTGACCATCATTATTATTTTTCTGATTAATTAGCATTCAAGTGTTAGATAGATATACCAATTTTTTTTTTTTAAAAGAATGATAGATAGATATACTTAATTAATCACAACATGCAATATACTAAGGTTTAAGAAAATGAAAAAAACACGCACCTCCTCATCAACCCTAATAGCAAGTGCCTTTGTCCCGCATCTATGTTTGCCTGAAGTTTTATTCCTATTTTCAGAGTTCTTTCTTGATTTTTTCTAATAAACAACATTCAAGATATTTATTAGATCATGAATAAAACAGTATACATTTACTTCATCTAAGTATTAATCTAATCAGTTGACAACATAATATAGTAAACATTGGATAATAATAATATACGCATAAATAATTTACCAGCCAATCCTCATTGGTCCATCTCCCATCAATGAGTTCAGTCCACTGCTTAAGTGTGGCATTCATTTGCGGGTGGCTTCTTGCATAGTCAGCACCATGAGATTGCTTAAGCTTTTTATAAGCCTGATGCAACTTGTAGGAGTTGGAACTCAATAATCTTCCACATTTTTTATTTAATGTTTTCGTTACCAAGTTGGAATCTCCTTCTAGCTCAAATTGATCCTATAAAATGAAGTGTATATGTATTATAAAAATATTATTATATGAATTAGACGAGTTAGACGTTATCAATGTAAATTTACTGCGATATTTTGAAGCACCACATCTTCAGTAGCAGCATCAACATTTTTCCAATTTTTCACGTTGTAACTGGACAAATTACTTTGCACTTGTACGCCAACTTGATTGACAAGCTTGCACGCATTCTTCCCAACAAGAGCATCATACTCTGTAGCTATAAGTACTGGCAGCTTACCACTTTTTTCAACAAGTGCCCGTATTACTATACCATGTGTTACTCCACGGGTAGTTCTGCTAGCAGATCCTATTTAAACATTATTAATGTTAAAAAATTATACATTCCATGTACATTATAACTAAATTAAGTGAAGTATAATTTCAATAGTAAAAACATGGTGCAGTTGTAATTAAGTATATTCTATGTTGTCGGACTGTGTGCCTTACCAATCCATCCAACCACCAATTGGTGAAGGATGAGGGGGCACAAATCTTTTATAGCATTCGATCGCAGACCAAGCCCATTGGTATTGGAGCGAATTGTGAAATCCCTCACAATCCCTCCCTCACAATGCGGCTCCAACGACTCGAACCTATGACCTTGGCTCTGATACCACTTGTCGGACCGTGTGCCTTACCAATCCATCCAACCACCAATTGGTGAAGGATGAGGGGGCACAAATCTTTTATAGCATTCGATCGCAGACCAAGCCCATTGGTATTGGAGCGAATTGTGAAATCCCTCACAATGTACATTAGTATGCATGTTTTGTGTGTACGTGTCTATAGATATAGATATAGATTTCCAACCATGCCAAGATTCCCTTCATAATTTTGACATTTAAACTAAAATTTCAATAGATGTAAAATACAAATTTCACTATTGGAATAATATTACTTGTTACTATTGTTTTCTACTAATAAGGAAAAATGTACATCACCATACATGTTTGTGTTTGTTTGTGTGTATATATATATATACACATGCATTTATGTATGTATAATCATTTACCTATATGGTTCCATGATCTAGGAAGCCGAGGTCGCTATGAAAATGAAGGTATCAAATTGCTCTTATGTATAGTACTGCTTCTTGGTTCTAGTATAGGCTCCAATAAAGTAGATGATCATTTTGATTAGTTAGTTACAAATTTACTCAGTGTATTATTGTCAAAACTTATCATCTTCATTTTGTAGTGTTTCTTTTAAGGATAGGATTTCTTACCTCGTCAAAAATAAATAAATAAATAAATTCAAAATGGACAATATTAGTTTTATTATTTGGTATTATTATGTTGTTGATTCAGCGAGTTTGTTAACTTTAATCTTTGGTTTTGAATGTATAGGAGTAGTTGGAATGTTTATTGGAGCCTATATTATTGTGAAATTGATCAACTAACCAACAAAATAGATGATCATTTTGATTGGTTAGTTACAAATTTACTTGGTATATTATTGGAGCCTAGACTAGTAGGAATCAATGCTTTTCAGGTTCCCGCGTCTATCAACTGTAGGTTGCTTGAACATCAAAGAGTAGGCGTGAAGTTTTTATATAGTTTATACAAGAACAACCATGGAGGCATTCTTGGAGATGACATGTAAGTACACAGGATTTTTTGAGTTGCTCATATAGTTCATGTTTTGTTTCTAGATGAGTCATTTCAGAAAATGGGTTTCTCTGAAATTAAAGAAGAAAATGCTGTTAGGTACTGCCCAACCCATAATAATTAGATCTTATTATATATTGTAATAAGATTTAATAATTCAAATTATAGAAAAATCTCAATCAATCAAAAAAATTCAAGATTTTAATACAAATATGAAAGTTTTGATGTTTAATATAAATAGTAAAACATGGAACTAAAAAAATGACTGATAATTTTGTTTTCGTATATAATGACACACCTTAGCAAGGAAAATAATTATATTGCTGATAAAAGTATAAAATTTCAGTCAAGATGAAGTATTTTTGTACATGTATAATGCGGGAAACATTTAATACATGTTACTGGAGGTAATTTGCAGGCTAGCATAGTGAGGAGAAAGAATATAATAAGTTAACTTGCGTTTGAAAGAATTTTGCAAACTAGCATCTCAAGTTCTATAGACTCGATTTCAGTCTAAAACTCGAGGCTTAAAGACTCGATTCCCACTTGCTGAGTTGGAAGTATGATGCCACATAGATCTCAATAGTTCTAAAAAGCAAAACCGAGTCTTTAAGACTCGATTTTTGTCGGGAAAATTTCATTAAACTGGCTAAATCTGAAGACTAGGTTTATAAGACTCGAAGAAGAACAGATCTGAAAACTTGAAGAAGAACAGATTTAAAGAAGAACAAAGGAAGACGATCTGATTGGAGAAGAACAGACGCTGGGTGGATGATCTGCAGCACCAAAGAAGAACGAAGAGACTCTGGGTGGGCGTTGGCTGGAGAAGAATGCTGGGTGGACGAAGAAGAACGAACAGGCGCGAGGAAGAAGAACGAACAGGAGCGAGGAAGAAGAAGGGAAGTAAAATGGTGGAACTCGAGTCTTAAAAACTCGAGTTCCATGTGGAATTTTTTCCACGTCAGATGCCACCACTTACAAATCGAGACTTAGAAACTCGAGTTTTATCTTGGAACTCGAGTTTTAGACACTCGAGATGCTAGTTTCCCAGATTGTTTTGAAATGTGACAACTAATGAAATTGTTTGATATTTAAGGTTAATTGGAAAAAAAATTCTATGTTACTGAGAAGCATGAACATTCCAAAATCCTTGGCATATCCATGTCAGACACATGTTGGACACAAACATGCTGGGGACACTCCTGCATACGGGTCCTTAGTGTGTTGAAAGGAATAAAAACTATTTCAAAGATTCCTTTAATTTAAGATATGTTTTTAAATATTTTGATAGTTGTTATCTATTTTTGAAAATAAACATAAAATATGCCTAAAAATAAATAAAATATACCTTAAGATATTAATTGATCAATTAATTAAATGTCAAATCCTCATAGTGTCATTTCCTAATTTTTGAAGAAGGGTTGTGTCCATATCCGTGTTTCACAGATGTGTTTTTATACTTTTAATTATAGAACACATGTATTTTTGGAGTATTTTTGTTTCCTACAATAAACAAGAGAATTTTTTTTCCCCAAAAACTACATACATACTTGTAATACATGGTATAGTACACATATTTTTTACCAACTATGTGTGCAGGTTCAAGTTTTGAGAGTGGCAACTTTATGGCAAAAATGCTGATGGGTATGACATTATCCAAGCCATACCTCCCAGGACCACACTTCAATGGGATCAACACTATGTAATGATCCTTCTGATATTGTGTGCACTGTAAATTTTGGATATGTTAGATGGTAGGGGTGTATGCGTGCATCTCTTCTTGTATGTGAACATGGGCATATGTATGTGGCTTTGCTGCTTCTGATTACTGCATTAAACTTTCTTGTGGGTAATCAAGTTCTTCTCCCTATTTTAAATTTGAACAGGGGACTTGGCAAGACCATTCAAACAATTTCCTTCCTAGCTGCTGTATATGGTAAAGAAAGAGAAGGTGTTGATTCAACAATAATGGATTAGGTAGGCAAAAAGGGCCCCGTACTAATAATTTGCCCCACTTCTGTTATCCATAATTGGGAGGATGAGTTCTCTAAGTGGGCAACCTTTAGCGTTTCTATTTACCATGGTGCAAACCGCAATCTGATATATGACAAGTTAGAAGCACACGCAGTTGAGATACTTATTACCAATTTTGACACATACAGAATTTATGGCAGCATCTTGTCTGAGGTTAAGTGGGAGATTGTAATTGTTGATGAGGCACACCGGCTTAAGAATGAAAAGTCAAAGCTTTATGGAGCATGTACAATAGTCCTGAGTTAGAGCCTTATTTAAAGTATGTGATTTTATATGCATGTATTGTTTGATCAAGTTTTGAATATTATCTGCAATTCTTAGCTAAAAATAAATCACCTTATTTTTAACAGTGAACACAAAAGCACATTGCATAATCCTACTGGAGAAGCATAACTCAAATCCAATGACAAGAGTTTCCCAAGTGGTTCCAAGAACGTGTAAGACATTTGAAATTTAATCACACACTAATAAAAATTAAATATTTAAATAGTTTTGTCATTGCTTATTACTAATTAATATCACTTGTTGTATGTCATTATAGATGAATAGATTGAAAGTTAACGTGTCACCAGAAGCTACTAAACAGCTATGGTCATTAGCAAATGGTCCTAAGCCACATGTGAAGGAGTACACAGTTTGTATGGTCAATGGTGTAAAGTTCAATACAAGGGACCTAGACAATCGTCGTGTAACCCAGACAATCGTCGTGTAACCCAAAACAATGGTGTATGTACCGAAGGGGACCATGAGGGAGAAATGCATGACTTCTATGGTCATGTGTGCAAAATTTGGGAATTAGAGTATATGTTTCGCCATAAAGTTGTTTTGTTCTGGTGTGAATGTTACAATACTAGTACCAATGGTCGAAAGAGAACGATAAGAACTGATGCACACTGCACAAGCATTGATGTTACAAGTCGGTGGTATGAAAATGACCCTTTTATACTTCCTAGTCAAGCGAGACAAGTTTTTTACCTTCAAGATACCAAATTGGGTTAACCTTTGAAAATTGTGCAATCCATCTAACATAGGGGAGTGTTTGATGTCCCGAAAGTCGGGAGTAGAGAATCCAATGATAATACAGAAGATAGTGACGCATTCCAACAAGAAGCGATTGTTGATGTTGTCTCTATCAATGTTGAGGACAATATTATTGACTATTGTATGAGTGATGTTGAAACTGAGGTTGTTCTTGAAGGTGAAACTTCAAGAGATGCTAATCAAAATGAAGAGCATGACATACCTGATGTTGATCTTGATATGGATTATGATATGTAGAGTTCATAACAATCGTCTTAAATGTTGTGTGCTTGTCTTAAAGTTTTATGCTTGTCTAAGTAGCAATTGTTTTGTACTTATCTTGAACTTGATATGAATATTGATGTGGTTATTTGTTGTGTTGAGGTAGTAGTAATTGTGTTCAAATTTAGCACTTGTGAATTGCTTGATATGGATAATGGTGTAGACTATGATATGTAAAGTTAGTAGTAATTGTTATTGAGATGTTTTGTACTTATCTTGAACTTGATATGGATATTGATGTGGTCATTTGTTGTGTTGAGTTAGTAGCAATTGTGTTCAAATTTTGCACTTGTGAATTGCTTGATATGGATAATGGTGTGGACTTTGATGTTAAGTTAGTAGCAATTGTACTTATCTTTCATGTCAATACACAGTTTCAAAAAATGCCCAAAAAGGCCAAATACACTCATAATATACCGAGGTATGAGATGGCAAGATTGGATAAAATGAGGCAAAACCAAGAGATAATTGATGCTTTAGGATTGAAGCACATCTCAACTTCTCTAAAGGATTCTGCTCAGTCCAATTGTGCAAAAGGGAAAAGAAGTAGAGCTAGTGTTATGGTAGATGATGATTATGTACCACCTATTGGTGACGATGACAATGATGATAAGTCATCTAATTCTGTAATCCATAAGGTACAATAGATGTTTCATAGGGTACAACAGATGATAATAACTTTATTGTTCCATTACTTGTAATGACTTTGTTGTTCCATTATATATATGTTTGTTAGTTACAAATAGCACCAGGAAGACTTACACGCTCGCGAGGTGAGGCATCTATCCCAGTGGTCCAATCTACGGTCCAATCTACGGAAACACCTCCTGAAGCAAATCTTCCCGCCCAAAGTTCTTCTAGTGCGGAGGCGCAGACTACCGGCGCATTAACTAGCATGATTGGTAATTACATATGAAAGCTCGAAAACGTGTTGAAAAACACAAGAGCTGTTTAGACCCCCGATTAAAAATTACGGCTCGATAGATTTTACACAACTTTAATACAAAGTGCGGAATAGTGTAAAAGCGAGCGGATGAACAATAAAGCTACTCTAATCCATAAACTAAACAACACAGCAGTATAATGGAATAAAACAAGAGTAGGGAAGAAAGATGCAAACACAGAAAACACCAAGACGTGTTCTCGAAGAGGAAACCGAAGAACTCGGCGAAAAACCTCTCCGCCGCCCTCCAAGCGGAAATCAATCCACTAGACAATCAGTTGGGATACATGAGTAAGCAAGAGACCCTCCAAGCCTAATCTACCTGATGTACCTAAGCCCTCCAAGCTCCTACTCCAACAAGGCTTCTCGGAACCGTGTCTTGTCTAGCACCCCGGATCCCGCAACAAGCTCCATGTTGCATCTGCCATCCTTGGCTTCTTCCAATGCTTCCCAGCAGCACCAAAACGTCACTCAACACTCTCAAAAGGTGTGGTAAGTGTTTGGGCTATCAACCTCTCAATGGTGTGGAAATGGAGAGGGAAGGGTTGAGGAGATACCACAAGCAAGTGTATAGAGAAAAGTGGGGATGACAATCTCTAATTGCAAATGTGTTTGGCTAGGGTTTTCTCTCTGAAGCATTCCTCAACATTTGTGGGTAATGGGGGTTTATATAGGATAGGTGCAAAATGTGTGAGTCAGTCAGTACAGGCTGGCAGAATAGCATGTCTCGCGAGTGTCTCGCGGGAAGGCCTTACCCGCGAGATACTCGCGAGAGACAGCTGTCTCCACCTGTTCTGACTCTTCGCATTCCAGCATGTGCAAGGCACATGCTTCACTTCGCGGGAAGCTTAGTCGCGACATACCCGCGAGATTCCATCAGCTTCCAAATTGCTTGAGTCTTCACACACTCTCTATCACACACCCCTTACATCAATTCCCACAGCAAATACAGGGTATAAACAATTGATAGTAATTACAATCAAATTTGGCACGGAATAAAAGCCAACAAAACACATAGTTGTAAATCACAACTTTACATACATTCTTCTAGATAAGTAGAAAATCACTAAAGTTCGTACATAGTAACTTTATTCCAAAAGTTTACCATCTATACCCATTAATATTTAGTTGAATTTCATAGACTACAGTGGAATCTCAGCATGTCTTGGAATGTCCATATGTGTACTCCTTATAATTTTACAATAAAATTTGCAGTGAATGTAAGCACAAAAGAGGATTTATATAGCTTGAGTCTCTTGATTTTGCAACTTATTATGAAAGTTGAAGATGTGAATATTATAGAAGCTAAGAAAAGAAAACAAGACATGATCACATGTGTAAGGGAGAAGCTACACACCAAAAAACATGCAGTTCACAAATACTACTAAAAAATGGGTGCACTGAAGAAAAAGCCATCAAAATCACAAACTTAAACTTGTAGTGTGCTGAAACTCATCCTAGGGATGACTAAAAATGGATACAGTAACTAACCTCCCTCAACCAACTTTCATGTAAGCAGTGATTATCCTTCATTGGCTTAGAGATGTGATGACTTACTATCTTTACTATCACCATACCAATCATTCAACTTAGTTTATATGCTAATAATTTTTTTTTAATTACATGCTAATAAGTTTTTTGTTTGTAACTACAGGAAATTACAGGGTATAGCATAAGCAAAGTCTTCTTTTTCCACAACATTGGACCACTTCATGAGTGCTATTCCGTTACACAATTGTTCTTAAGTGCCAAACGTAAATAGGGTACAAGAAAGCACCCTTTTTTTTTTTTTGGTTATTATGTTACAAAATATTGGATTCCATTCATTATGTTATTGCAAAACATACTAGTAGCACTTTTTGGTATCATAAAAGTCACACATTTTTTACTGAAACTGTCAACTGGGCACCATTTGGACTTCCCCTTTCATTTCAGTAAATGGTCGACCAAGTAGTTGGCTCTTCAACCGTTGCACCATCGGTTGGAGGTAGTTCAATTATTTTATAAGAATTTGAGTGCCCAGAAATGCCTCAGTAACATCAATTTTTGGGTCCAAAATATTCTTCTCCTTTGTCTGATGTGGGTTTTGGCACGAATGAGTTTGTGGTTCCTAGACTGATTCGAGATGACTCTTTGCCTTCGGATAGGGTGAGGAGGCCTTCAATTCTTTGGCTCTATGGGGCCCTAACGGTGATCGTGACCTTGTCATAGTGGAAGATGAATTAGATGGGTCATTTACCATTCTACAGAAGAGGCTCTGGAGCCTTTAGAATGGGTGAGAAAGATGATAAAAGGTTTTGGTAATTTTGTGGGATTACGTATAAGTTTAGTAATGTGTTCCAATAAAAGTTCCTACTTGCTTATGAAATAAAATATTTCATGAATCTTCTTTATTAAAGTTCCAATAAAATATTTCATGAATAGTCAAACATGGGAATTGACTTTCTGTAAAACGAATTTCGAGGCAGCCAAATAGTGGAATTCGTTTTCTGCCCTATTTTCCATAGTGCAACCAAACAGCCTGAATACATTTTCCTTACGGGAAAACAATTTCCCCTAAAATCATTTTACGCTCGGAATTGACTTTCCGTTGAAACAAACGCACCCTTAGTGGTAGTGCTACATTCAAGATGCAACTATGACCACCCAAACTTGTAACTATAACCCGTTTTGTCTACCTTACAAAAAGTTATTGAATATTCTAACTTGAAGATGTTCAAGAATTTGGGTTCAACAAAGATAAAGTAATACTATATCTAAACAATTTTATAACAAGAAGTTATAGGTTTACAAAAGTGCCCAATACATACCACCTTGAGTTGGTTATAGCCTTTTCGTTTTGTCCGCCTCCCCCACGTGATTTTAATGAGTTATAAGTTAGAAAGTAACTCTTCAAACCTTAGTCTTATCCCCCACCTATCCATCAGGCCACTTGACCATGTCTTAACCATACTTTATTTTGTTTTATTTTTCAAGGAAAGCATTCAATGTCTTTTTTTTTTTAAGGTTTTTTATTTTTTAACATGAACAATGCAATTTTTTATTTTTTTAAAAAATAGAAACAATATATGCATTTAATTTGTAGTATTTTTTTTTTTAATTTTTAATTTTTTTTATCTTTCTTCTTCTAAAAAAATATCTATAGCATTTGTTTATATATATATATATATATATTGATGAAGCCGAGAAATTCACCAGTGAGCTACACGATACATGTGTGCTCGAACGTGAACCTGCACAAGACAAAGAAGAAAAACCTAACAGAGAGCACCGGTGTGGTGCCGGCCGAATACCCTCCGATGGTTAAGTCAGAAATCTTCTCACAACTCTAGAGTGCTAGAGAGGGTAAATTATGTGTACCTCGATTTATGGGGGTATTGGGGCTTTTATAGTATTAGGGGGTTGATCTCTTACCCTTGGCGCGGAAGTCTTTTCCTTATAGGAAACATCTTGTAGAATCCCAAAACGTGATCTACAAGGTATTTCCTTGCAGAGATGATCCTCATTAATGCAGTATCTTTCGGACTCTATGAAGTGTGTCGCAAGTATCCCATACCAAGGGCCTCTCTGCCTACCTCATGAGCGTTGGACCTGTTACTATTTCATATTGGACCCATTCACGACAGATTTGGTAGGTAATGGGCTCGTCCTCTATCGGCCCACAGTTGATGACTGTCAGGCCCATCTTTAACCCAAATTTTACCTCTTCAGTTGCCCCCTCACCCTATGGATCCGTCATACTTTAGTGGAGGGAAGCATGGGGTGACGGTCTAAGTAAAAAGGGGTGACGGTCCAGAGGCATGTGGGTCGACGGTTCCAAGTCGTATAAGGTTGACGACTCATTTAAGATTGACGGTTTTCAAGTCACTTAAGGTTGACGGTTCATTTAAGATTGACGGTTTCAAGATATATCCGTCAACCATTCGTGCCGCTGACAAGATCTGGAAAGCATTAATGATGTATGACACGCGTCACTCTTTTATCGGCCATTGTATGAGATCGAAGCATCGCTTCGTCTTCTGTGCACCTCTCCTATAAATATCGCCTCCTTCTCCTTTCATTTTTCTACTTTCACGAAGAAGCACATTGTCAGAGCGAGACCGTCACATCTGTCAGAGACTAGCCCGTCCAGTTACTGCAACCATTGTAAAACGCTTTCATCTGTCCACTTTTTAACTGGTAAGTCACTTCTATCCGTCTATATTTCACTCCTTGTTTAAACTTTATTATGCAAAACTAGTCCTTTCTTTCCCGTCATTTGTTCCAACATCTGTCATAGTTTTAGGTTTTGTCGTTACCTGTAGGCAATGTCTAGTGCGTCGAGTAATCAGTCTGTCGTCCGCGACGGGGCGGACTACGAAGAGGTATATCCGTTAGGTCACAAAGACCAAGACGATCTGAGCGAGGATAGGAGTCCGTCTGCATCTTCCCCGTCCTCAACAAATGAGGATACAGAGATTGCAGAGATAGTTGAAGGACCCGTTGAAGACGAACAAGGAATTAGGTCCGTTGTGGGTGCTGATGGACTTAGGCAGTTCGTCATGCTACTAGAGTGGACGGTAAATGCCTTCACGTCCACCATCAAGGAGCCACACTTCAATACTATTAGGGACAACTATCAAATACCTGACCATATTCCAATCCGTCTACCCTTTAAGTCAGAAAAATGCTACTACCAGGGGGTAGACGGCGTTGGAGTATATGAGTAGGTGCTCAAGGCAGGCCTTAGATTCCCACTGAGCTCTCTGCACCGTGAACTTCTCAAGTACTTGGGATTGTCCGTCAGCCAAATATCCCCAAACGCCTAGAGAGTTTTCATAGCAATGAAGGTCTTGTACGGAGCCATGTCAAACGGTAGACGTAGGCTGACGGTGCGGAAGTTCCTTCATTGCTACCGTCCAGACGAAATAGACAAATCAAGGGGAATGTATAGCTTCGTCCCTAGGAGTCCCGTGAAGGTCATCTATGAAACTCCAGATTCAAACAGGGATTGGAAGAGCCGTTACTTCTTTCTAGAAGGAGACGGTTGGATGTGCCGTCCAGGGGAGACAGATCACATGCCCGTCGATACTAATTGGGGCATTTTAGACGAGTCTGGTACACCCCGTCACATGGCATATGAAAGAATTAAGTTATTTTATTTTATTTATTGAACCTCATAAGAATCTAACGTCCGTCTCTTCTTTCTCTTTTTTCAGTCCGACGGCGCCTACAGATAGATCTTGAAGAATTCAGTTTTTTGGAAAAGATTTTTAAAAAGTCCACGTCGGAGGAGAGGACCTGGGCCAAGCTCGTCACCCTTGATACCATCTACTGGTATTGTGACGGACCTGAACCTTCCCCTGCAGCCAAGAAGTACGATAACAGAGTTCGTCAGTGTAAGCTTCTTACCTGAATTCCAACAACTTTATCCGTCTACCATTCTCTCCTTTTTAACTCACTCCGTCTACTTTCACAGAAATGGATGACGCCAATAGGAGGGCTTTAATCAGGGTAAACGCTGCTAAGAAAAAAGAGTCCGTTGAGGCAGACCCCAAGGGAACGGGTTCAAGCCTTCAACTGAAAAGGAAGGCGCCGTCCAGAGGGGACTGTCCTCCAAAGAAGCCCAAGGTTCCCTTGGAACCCGTCCTGGGTCTCATGGCTGGGGGTGCCAAACTGCAACTCCCGTGAAGCATGGTGTCGGGAAAGGCTTTATGAAGGGCCCGCCCTCCCAGTAGGAGAAGGCGCCCGTCCTTCTTCACGAGGACCCCAAGTACGCTCTGGAGAAGCTGTCGTCCGTCATTTCTTCTGATGACTATGAAAACTTGGGCAACCACTCCATTGAAGCGATAAGGGAGACGGGCCTGTTCAGTATAGCTCAGGTAATCGATCCGTCTACTATGCTTCTATCTTTTACTTCAGTAGATGGCTAACTCCTTTTTATTTTCAAGCCATGCTCATGATGAAGGGGCTGATGGGTCGGTGCTTGAGTCATGAGACAACTTTGGACCGTCTTAGAGAGAAAGCCAAGGTGACGGATGATGAGCTAACACAGCTGAGGGCTTGGAAGGTCGTCCAAGAAAAGAAGCTAAAAATGGCTGAGGAAGTAAGGGACAAGTACTTTAAGAGGACGGAGGAGATGTTGAAGGTTCTGGAAGACAAAGAGAAGGAGATCCGTCAGGCAAAGGAAGATGCGGTGCGTGAGTATCGCGACTCCGACGCCCTTCTATTAGAGCTCGGGTCTTCCTACAATGACGGTTTTGACGATGCCCTTCGTCAGGTGAAAAGCTTATATCCAGACCTTAACCTATCCTCCGTCAATATTAACGTTCCTGAGCAAACCTCCGTTCAGCCTGCCAGATCTGACGACACTGACGAGCTGTTTGGTGACGAGGCACAAGTCAACGGGGCCCATGTAGATAGGACCGTCGCCGAGAGTGATCCAACAGATGTGGAGGTCCGTCAAGAGGAAAAAGATGTCCCAGCCGTAAATTGAAACTACTTTATTTGTTGTTGTTGTTGTTTTTTTTTTTTTTTTTTTTTTTTTTTTTTTTTTTTTTTTTTATGTAAAGTTATTTTGAGAACACCGTCCTGTAATGTCAATTTGTTTAACATCGTAGTCCGTCCATTTTGGATAAAAACAAATTTAAATTCGTCTATTTATGAATTACGATTTTGGCCGTCCAGTTGGACATAAGTTTCATTTTGTTGATGATTTTAGTATTATCTTATTGGGATTGGCCCGTCCAGTGTTTTGGGCACCATTTACGCCAATCTGCTTTTGGACGGACCCTTTCAATCCGTCGAGAGGATCCTTTTATTTTTGTGTTTAGACTATATTCGCCTGTAATGGAATACTTTTTATTCAATTGGGGCAGTCCGTCTTACTCTCAGGTTTTTGCCCGTCCTTCATGGGACTTTGCAATATCTTGTAACGGTCTGTCCTGCTTTAGGGACGAATACTACGGGACTTGTGATTTTTCATCCTCACGAATGATCGTCCATCTTGTGGACTAGGTTTTATCCGTCCTCCATTGGACTAAATATTTTTCATCCTCCTGGGATGATCCGTCCATCTTGTGGACTAGGTTTTTATCCGTCCTCCACTGGACTTGATATTTTTCATCCTCATGGGATGGTCCGTCCATCTGGTGGACAAGGTTTTATCCGTCCTCCATTGGACTTAATATTTTTCATCCGCATGGGTTGATCCGTCCATCTTGTGGACTAGGTTTTATCCATCCTCCATTGGACTTAATATTTTTCATCCACATGGGTTGATCCGTCCATCTTGTGGACTAAGTTTTATCCGTCCTCTATTGGACTTTGGATTTTTCATCCTCTTGGGATGATCCGTCCATCTTGTGGACTAGGTTTTATCCGTCTTCCATTGGACCTAATATTTTTCATCCTCTTGGGATGATCCGTCCATCTTGTGGACTAAGTTTTATCCGTCCTCTATTGGACTTTGGATTTTTGATCCTCTTAGGATGATCCGTCCATCTTGTGGACTAGGTTTTATCCGTCCTCCATTGGAGTTAATATTTTTCATCCTCTTTGGGATGATCCGTCCATCTTATGGACTAAGTTTTATCCATCCTCTATTGGACTTTGGATTTTTAATCCTCTTGGGATGATCCGTCCATCTTGTGGACTTTTTGTAACTTATTCACCCCCTTGGGATGGCCCGTCCAATACTGGACTTGGTAAGTTTAGTAGGAACAACATAGTCGTGTCTGAATATTTCTCTTATTGAAAGGAAACCATGTAGAAAAAGTACCTACCCCCTAGGGCTTAAAAAGGCACTTGCAGGAATAATTGTTCGAAAGTAAAACTAGCGATAACAAAACCAAACAGTAGAAAAGATTGTTCGAAGTAAAAGCTAATAAAACTTAATAATAAATTAGAAGCTGGGAAGCGTTGATGCTCTTTATGTCATCCCTACTGGTAGTACCTCCGAAGGTGCCCCGTATTCCACGGGTGCTGCAGCTTCAGTCCGTCCAGGGTTTCGAGGTGGTAGGTCCCTCTCCTTTGCCAAGATGAGATCTTGTATGGCCCTTCCCAGTTGGGGCTGAGCTTTCCTTGTGAAGGATCTCTGGCACTGCCCATGACCTTCCGTAGCACAAGATCTCCAATCTGAAAGTCTCTATGCCTGATATTGGAGTTGTAGTATTTTGCCATAAGGTTCTGGTATCGTGCTAACCTCTATTCTGCTGCTGCTCGAACCTCATCCACCAGGTCTAGCTGAAGGTGCAGGGACTCTTCGTTCTTATACTCGTCGTAGTTCTCCACACGATAGCTTGTGAGTCCTACCTCTGCTGGGATGACAGCATCACTTTCGTATGCCAACCGAAATGGTGATTCTCCAGTAGGTGTTCTTGATGTAGTACGATATGCCCATAAGATGCTTGGTAGTTCCTCAGGCCAGATTCCCTTTGCCCCTTCAAGGCGGGTCTTGATGATCTTTAGCAAGGATCGGTTTGTGACTTCGACTTGCCCATTGGCCTGTGGGTGTGCTGGCGACGAGTAGTGATTCTTGATTCCTAGCTCCGAGCAGAAGTCTCTGAATGCGCTATTGTCGAATTGCTTTCTGTTGTCGGAGATGAGGACCCTGGGTATCCCGTACCTGCAGATGATATTCCTCCATACGAAACTTAAGATGTTCTTCTCCGTGATAGTGGCTAGGGCTTCGGCTTCCACCCATTTTGTGAAATAGTCGATACCAACGACCAAAAATTTCAGCTGCCTTACAGCCGTCGGGAAGGGCCCCATGATGTCTAGTCCCCATTGGGCGAATGGCCAAGGGGCCGTCATGGGTGTGAGCTCTTCAGATGGTTGCCTGATCAGATTACTGAACCTCTGGTGTTTGTCACAGGTCTTGACATAAGCTTGGGCATCCTTCAACATAGTAGGCCAATAGTAACCAGCTCGGATCAACTTGTGAGCTAATGACCGCGCCCCCGAGTGGTTTTCACAGATACCCTCGTGAATCTCTCTCATCACGTAGTCTGCTTCCTCGCTGCTCAAACACCTTAGAGCATCCACATCCGGATGCTATATCTCATCCTATTTTACCATCTCAAAAAGCTACTTTATCTATTATACCACACCATTTTACAATACACCCAACATCCCAAAACTCTATATCTCTTCCTTTTATTAAAATATTATTTTTTTAATCTTTCTTTATTATTACTTTTCCAACCATCATTTTTTTGTTTCAAATTCAACTATTCTACTTTTTCAAATTCATCCATTCCAACGGTTGGAATATCCTCAACAACCTGCCAAAATTTTTTTCTTTTCAATTTCTTTCCAACTATTTAACAACCTGCCAATTTTTTTGCAGAAATTGAAAAGAGTAGCTGTCATTGCATTTAAGTGGAACTCAGCAGCTACGCAGTTGAGTACAGATAATGCTTTTCTTCATCCTGAGTGTTAATATGAATTATTGATTAGGAAGTGTACATAACTGCAGATGGATGTAGTTTCTGAATATTATAATAAATCTAATCTATTTCCTACTTTCTCTGTCCATCCTCAATTCTTCCTTTCATTGTCACCTTAAAATATGTAGAGCAAATCAACTAAAAGCCCACAAAGAAAATCTATGGCTGTTTCTCTATGGAATGTGACCACATAAAAATCAAAAGCTTCAGACTTGGAGGGTATAACAAAAAGCACTTCAATATCTAAGTATTAATTTTGTACCCAATTTACACCACTTTAAACTTCATCTTTCAAAAAAAATAAGTAAATTAACAATAAAGTTATGAAATTTTTTATTTTTTATTTATAAGCAACATCTTTAAACTAACAAAAAAAAACTGTTGGATTTTTCTGCAACAAAAACGAATGATATAAGTACACCTAATCTTTTCAAATCTATATACAAGGAAGGCTTAAATCCATCCATGAAATTATTCAATACAAAGAGAAATATGTTTTTGTTATGCTTTATTCAAGTCATTTAAACTAACAACTGAAATCCAAATCCATCTCTTCAAATACTTCTGTACAAATGAACCATAAATGAATTCAGTATATCAGATTTTAATTAACACCATCTTGTTTAGCTGAATATTATTAGAATACATATATAAAAAATTCATAGCAAACAGAAGAACTAAAAATCAACAGAATCTATTGCAGACCTCTTTATCAATATAAAAGGATAAAAACTCATAAAAAATTCAAGTTAAATCAAAAGCTAAACATTTTAAGATCTATCCAGGGACCCCAAAATTCAACTACTATTAGAAACTATAGAACAGAAACTCAAGTCCTATCAACACCATATATATGTGTATACATATTGGATGGACCAAGTCAAGAACACAACCAGATCAGAGATGTTAGAATTTGATACCCAAGATCATTTCCACCCACCTCTGCAAACATCAACAGCAAAGCAAAGCAAAGCAAAGAAACATCAACAGAATTTGATACCCAACATCATTTCCAAGATCAGAGAGAGAGAGAGTGAATGAGAACCAAATGCAAAGCAAAGCAACCAAGCTGAATCCCACCTCTGCAAACATCAACAGCAATTATTTGATCAAAACCAAAACACAAACACAAATTTTCTTGCAGAAAGAGAAAAGAAACATTATCGGAGAAAAGAAACATAAACTCAAATAAATTGATCAAAACCCACCTAGTAAATTGCTTTGATTTTGATTTACATTTGATTTGAGAGACCGACGGAGCTGAAGAGATTTTGCAAACAAAGTCTTAATCCAAACCCACAAACCCTTGAGATGACTGAATCGGTAAAGGGATGAGTGAATCGGTGAATCCAAAAGGGATGAGTGAATCGGTAATGGAGTGAAAAGTGAAATGAGTATGTAGATTGTTGCATTTATGAGTGCCTGTGAATTGGTAAAGGGATCGGAGCACTGATGCTCGTCGGAATCATTATCGGAGAGAGACGGTCATCGGAGAGAGAGACAGAGGGGCATCGGAGAGAGTTTGGGTCTGAAGAGAGCACAGTCCAGAGGAGAAAGAGAGAACGAAGACAGAGAAAAGAGGAGCACTAATGAGAGAGGAGAGAGAAATTCCCGGTTAAAAATCAACTCACGCATTAAAAAGTTATTTTTTTTTTATCCCATTCAGCTACAGTGCCATCTTACATTTGAGATGGCACTGTAGCTGAATCTCAAAAAAATTTGGCTTTTTAGGATATAGCCTTTCCGTTGTTGGTGAATTTTGCTTTTAAATGCTATATCATTACAGGATTTAGGATGTAGAATGTGGGCTGCGGATGCTCTTAGGTATGGTCGGGGGAACCCTCTTTTGTATAAGACATCTCTGATCAGCACAAATCGTGAGGCTTGTACCTTTAATTTTCTAGCGGTGTCTTTTCCATCTGGCAGAGTACCTGATCTTTGGTACGCTATTAAATGTGTAGTCCAATTGTTCTCAGAACTGACTCCCTGTACGTTTGTTCTGTCATTAATAAGCGAGGAGAGTTGTACAAATGACAATACTTGTTCGGGGACAAGCATAAGTTCTGCCGAGGCTGCTTTTGCAAGACGGTCGGCGCATTCGTTCTCTTCCCTTGGGATTTGGACGAATCTTACTTCGAGGTTGCCGATCCGATTCTTCACTTCTTCCGAGTACTTCTTCATCCTCTCACTCTTGCATTCGTAGCCCCCGTGGATCTGACGTATTATAACCTGGGAGTCGTAGTGTACGACTACATTTTCAGCACCTGCTGCTCTTACGAGGTCTAGTCCCGCTACCAGCGCTTCATATTCGGCCTCGTTGTTAGTTGTGGGGAAGTCGAGTCGGATCATGCACTTGACGATCCGTCCGTGTGGACGCTCCACTGCGCGGCTACTTCAGCCTCCTTACCTTCCGATTGTGCGAATTTGGCAATGAAGTCGGCTACAGCTTGCCTTTTAATTGCAGTTTGTGGGCGATATTGTATGTCAAATTCACTCATCTCAATTGCCCACAAAGCCATCCGTCCGGCTGCCTGGGGGCTACCCAAGGCTCTCCTCAGGGGTTGGTTCGTCAGGACTACAATGGTATGGGCTTGGAAATAAGGCTTCAGCTTTCTTGCCGCAGTTACCAATGCAAAGGCCAATTTCTCTATTTGTGGATACCTCTCTTCTGCTCCTTGGAACGCCCAACTTATGAAGTAGACGGGTCTTTGAGATCCGTCTTCCTCTCTTACCAATGCCACGCTGACCGCCGCTTGTGAAACAGCTAAGTAGAGGTAGAGTTCTTCTCTAGGTCTGAAGGGGCTGAGCAATGGTGGGGATGTGAGGTATTTCTTCAACTCTTCAAAGGCCTTCTGACATTCTTCTGTCCACTCAAACGATTTTCTCAGTGTTCTGAATAAGGATAGACATTTGTCCATCGCTTTCGAGACGAACTTGTTCAGGGCGGCAATTTTGCCGTTCAGTCTTTGCACGTCCTTGATTGTTTTCAGCGGTTCCAACTCCATGATGGCCCGAACCTTTTCTGGATTGACTTCTATTCCTCTGTGGGATACCATGAATCCCAAGAACTTCCCTACCGTCACACCAAACGCGCATTTGTTTGGATTGAGCTTCATATTATACGAGCGGAGTGTGTCGAAAGTCTCCTGGAGGTCCTTCAGGTGATCATTTTCGAGTGGGCTTTTTACAAGCATGTCGTCGACATAAACCTGCACGTTCTGGCCGATCTGGTGCGCGAACATTTTGTTCATCAATCTCTGGTACGTTGCGCCTACGTTCTTGAGTCCAAACGGCATCACTTTGTAGTAAAAGAGCCCTTGGCTAGTGACAAAGGAGGTTTTCTCCTGATCAGCTTCGTCCATCTTAATTTGATTATAGCCCGAGAAAGCATCCATGAAGCTCAGAAGCTGGTGTCTTGTCGTCGAGTCTACCAAGGTGTCTATCCGGGGTAGCGGGTAGCTGTCCTTTGGGCATGCTTTGTTGAGGTCCGTGAAATCGACGCACATTCGCCACTTCCCGTTAGCTCTTTTAACCATTACTACGTTTGCTAACCAGTCGAGGTAGTAGACTTCTCGAATGAAGTTTGCTTCCAGCAGCTTCTTCACCTCTTCTGCTATTGCTTTGTCTCGCTCCTGGGCGAACACTCGCTTTTTCTGTCGGACTGGCGAGTATGATGGGTTTACGTTCAACCTGTGAACTATGACTGAGCTTTCGATTCCGGGCATGTCTTCGTGGCTCCAGGCGAACACATCTTGATTCATTCTGAGGAACGCTATGAGGGTTTGACGGATTGGCTGGCTAGCCAGTGTTCCCATTCTAGTAGTCCGTTCAGGTTTTGACTCATCAAGGGTTATCTCTTCTAGTTCCTCCACTGGCTGTCGTCCGCGTCTCCTCTATGCACATGGTTTGCTGCTGGTCTTCCATCTCCAGCATGGCAATGTAGCAGTCACGGGCGGCCACCTGGTTCCCCCGTAACTCGCCGATCCCGTACTCTGTAGGGAACTTGATCATTAGGTGGTAAGTTGATGTTGCCGCCTTCCATGCATTGAGAGTTGGTCGTCCGATGATAGCGTTGTACGTAGATGAGCAGTCGACCACAAGGAACGTCACATCCCGAGTGATCTGCTGAGGATAATCGTCTACTGTCACTGAAATTGTGACCGCACCCAATGGGAACACTCTCGTTCCTCCAAATCCCACCAGTGGGGCATTCGTCGGTATCAGCCGTTCCCTATCAATCAACATCTGCTAAAACGTAGGGTAATATAGAATGTCTGCCGAGCTGCCATTGTCAACCAGCACTCGGTGCAAATTATAGTCCAAACTCGTAGGGTGACAACCAACGCGTCGTCATGTGGATGGTGAAGACGTCATGCATCTTCTTCTGAGAATCCGACGACTGGGCTATCTCTCCGTGCTATCTTTGGTACTGAGCCCGTTAGTTGGACGTTCTGAACCATTCGGAGGTAGGTCTTTCGAGCCTTCTTGGATGACCCAGTTGTCGATGTTCCCCTTACAATCATCCTTATATCTCCGATTGGGGGTCTCGGATGCTCATTATCCCTCCAGGGCTGCTGTTCTTGAAATGGCAGGTCCATTCTCTCTTTTCTGACGAACTTTTGTAGTTTCCCTTGTCTGATAAGGGCCTCTATCTGTTGCTTTAAGTCATAGCAATCTGCTGTGTCGTGACCATGATCGCGGTGGAAACGGCAATATTTTTCTCTTGATCTTTTGTTGGGATCTCCTTTCAATTTCCCGGGGAAGGTTAGAGCCCCCTCGTCCTTGATTTGCATTAGGACTTGTTCTATTGGAGCAGTCAACGGGGTGAAGCTCGTGAAGCTCCCCCCTGATGGCTTAGGGCGCCGCTTATCCCTTCGGTCTCCTGTTATTGGCCTTTTCAATCCTTGGTCCCGTCGTGTTTCTTCCTGCCGTTCCCTTTTCCTGGGTTTTTCCTCTCGGGCTTGCAATGCGTCTTCCGCGTTCATGTATTTGGTTGCCCTGTAGAGTACTTCTGACATGGTCTTAGGGTCATTCTTGTATAAAGAGAATAAGAATTTTCCCTTCCGCAACCCGTTCGTGAAAGCCGCTACCAGTATTTTGTCGTCCGCTTCGTCTATTGAGAGTGCTTCCTTATTAAAGCGCGTTATGTAGTTCCTCAGCGTCTCGTCCTCCCTTTGCTTGATACTCATCAGGCAGGCTGTGGACTTCTTGTACCTGTGCCCCCCAATGAAGTGCGTAGTGAACTGAACGCTCAGCTCCTTGAAGGTGCTGATGGAGTTTGGCGTCAGTCGGCTGAACCATATCCTTGCGGGGCCTTTAAGTGTTGTGGGGAAGGCCCTGCACATGATCTCGTCTGCTATCCCCTAAAGGTGCATTAGGGTCTTGAAAGTTTCTAGATGGTCCAGAGGATCCTTCACGCCGTCATAGCTATCTATATGTGGCATGCGAAATTTATTGGGTAGGGGGAAGGAGTTCACAGTTGCAATGAAAGGCGAGTCGGTACGGTTGACCAAATCGTCAAGATCACTGGAAACTCGCCCCTTGAGCGCGTTCATCATAACCTCCATTTGTTCCCTCATTGCCTGCATCTTTGCGATAATATGTGGCGGAGTCGCATCCGTGAGGGATGGCATGCTCAAGTTCTGCCTCTCCGGTCTGCTTGGGGTGTGGCTGCCTTCAGGTTTCTCCTGGTTTTTTCTTGCAGCGCTGGTCCCTTCTTGATCTTCTTATTGGTCATTCGGTGCTACATTCTTCTGGCACAACTGCTCTTCCAAGTCGTGGTTTTCTTTGGTGAGACGTTCCACGGTGGCCGCGAGAGTTCGAACTTGTCTCTCAAGGGCAGTCACGGGTTACTCCTCTCCTTGAACGTCGTTAGTGGTTGCCATCGAGCGAGTGAGTACCATGCAACCCTTTAGTCTGGGAAAGGATAGTATGGCTTGTGAATCTCAACTAAGTACTTTCCCACAGATGGCGCTAACTGATGAAGCCGAGAAATTCACCAGTGAGCTACACGATACCTGCGCGCTCGAACGTGAACTTGCACAAGACAAAGAAGAAAAACCTAACAGAGAGCACCGGTGTGGTGCCGGCCGAATACCCTCCGATGGTTAAGTCAGAAATCTTCTCACAACTCTAGAGTGCTAGAGAGGGTGAATTATGCGTATCTCGATTTATGGGGGTATTGGGGCTTTTATAGTAGTAGGGGGTTGATGTCTTACCCTTGGCGCGGAAGTCTTTTCCTTATAGGAAACATCCTGTAGAATCCCAAAACCTGATCTACAAGGTATTTCCTTGCAGAGATGATCCTCATTAATGCGGTATCTTTCGGACTCTATGAAGTGTGTCGCAAGTATCCCATACCAAGGGCCTCTCTGCCTACCTCATGAGCGTTGGACCTGTTACTATTTCATATTGGACCCATTCACGACAGATTTGGTAGGTAATGGGCTCGTCCTCTATCGGCCCACAGTTGATGACCGTCAGGCCCATCTTTAGCCCAAATTTTACCTCTTCATATATATATATATATTTTTTTTCTTCTATGGTATTTGGTAATTTATTTGGTTAGCCTTATACTCCTCATAAAATAAATATAAATTATGTCAAAAGATATTTAATATATTAACATATACCTAAAAATATATAATTAATAATTAATAATTTTTTATTTTTTATACCCCAAATGTGTAGTGTTCTAGTTTTTCATTCATTCACCTTCGTGTGTCTTACCCAATTTCTCCTTCATTGCATTTAAGCCCAATAAATCATCACTCATATAAATAAATAAAGAGTCTCTTTCCTTATTAATGTGGAATTCCAAATTTGATATTACATTAACTCCTCATCTACCATATTAACTCACTTATCTTTAGATTAAATTTGCCAACTTATTATGCATTAAAATATTACATTAACTTTTTAATTAATATTAAAATGCTACAACAAACACCAAAATAGACAAAAGGGGAGACATTGAAATTTGAAACAAAGTTATAACTTTAGAGGGTTAATCATGTATTTTGATAGTTAAGAGGGTTAAGTATAATTAGGGTGAAATATTTTGGTGGAAAAGTATAATTTTTGCCATAATATATCATTTGCCGTAAAAAAATGTTAATTCAAAATTTTTCTATTAATATTTTATTGGCCATGTAAGCTTTAATATGCCAACTATGCAATCCATTTGCCATGTAGTTATTTTTTGTTAGTAAGTTAATGGTAGAGACCAAATTGACTGCAAATTGGAAATAATAGGAACCAAATTGATTGTTATCAAAATGTGAGGACCAAATTGACTGTAACCTCAAAATGTAGAGACCAAAATAGTGTTTTTGCCATTTTTTTAAGAAAAAAAAAATAAAAAATGGATGACAAGATTGGTAAGATCAACATTTTATAATTTCTTTTGTCTAATTACAATTTTAGTCTATAAATATGATTCAATTTTGTTTCTAAATTCAATATTGTTTCTAAATTAACATGTTGAGTAAGGCTTGGATTTAGTACTCTTGTGCACTAAACCCAACATAATGCAAACATGTGACAAGTGTTAAATATGTCTTCATTAATTTGGTTTCAATGCAAAAGAACACTAGTTTCAACTCTCGAGTCATGTCTTTGACTCATCAATTTAATTCATAAAGTTTTTGAAAATAATTTCACTTACCAAGTGTATTTTTCAAGCACCAATGGAAAAAAAAAAGTGTAAACATGCAACTTAACATAGTGGACTTTGAGAGAGAAAAAGAAGAAGAAGAGAAGGAGATAATGTGTATATAAACTATAGAGAGAAAAGGAAATTGTCACACATGACTTTTAGATAGATTTTTGGGTAGGATACTATTTACATTCCTAAACTTTACTAAAAGTTTGTTTTTCGTCCCTAAACTTTAAAAAGTTCTTTTTTCAATAAGTAAAAAGTTCTTTGAAAACAAACTTTTTGTAAAGTTTAAGGACATAAGTAAAACATTTTCAATAATTTAGGTATAAAAGACGAACTTTTCAATAATTTAGGAACGAAAAATGAATTTTTTAAGATTTAGGACGAAAAACAAACTTTTAGTGAAGTTTAAGGACCAAAATAGTATTCTACCCTAGGTTTTTTATTTTTTTAAGAAACATAGATTTTCTATTTTAATAACTTAAAAGTGTAATTTGTGTTGGGACAAATTAGTGCCTGATTGCACCAATTAACTAATTTAAGCCAAGTTTAATTTATTATTTAATTATGCTCAAGGTTTAACTTTATATCAAAACACGCACACCATATCACAATAATCAACATAGAAGAAAATAACATAAGCGATAATGCGATATGGTGATGAAAAGAAAAATCGAATCAAGAAAAACTCTCTGATGACTTAAATACCAACACTACAAGCAAAATAAATCCATTATAAAGAATGGAAGTTTTACAACAGTTTTAACCCTAAATCTGTTAAGGGTTAGTTTGATTTAGCTTTATGTTTCTATGCATTTTAAAATTTTGGAGAAAAATACACTTTACCACCCTAAACTATATTTCAAATTACACATTGCATCATAAACTTTTAGAATACATGGTTAACATCTTAAACTATAACATGTGTTATACTTTGCACTCTGCTGTCAATTCTATCGTTATCTTGGGTACTTAATCATTAGTGAAATCATTCCTACAGGAGAAATTAATTTGGACAATTTAATAATCAAAGCTCCACATATTTTAAGCTCTTGGGCAGTAAATTGGTTAATCCTCCTCAAGGTAAAAGACTTTGTGAGTAAGGTTTGGCTTCTTCTTTGGTTTTGCACCACACACCGCTTAACCTAATAATTTTTTTTTTAAACAAAATGGGTGGAATTACACTTTTCATCATAAACTATCACCTTGATTACACTTCAACCCTAAACTATGGAAGCACATGATCAACCCCTCAATTTCAAAAGTAGGTTACACTTAATCCCTTACCATCTATGTTGTTGTTAATTATAACATAATTTGGTATTAAAAAACCAATTTAGTTTTCTATTTTGTAAAAAAAGGTAAATTGGTCTTTTAATGTCAAGCACATTAGATTTAGTGGCAGTGCTACATGCAAGATGCAACTATGAACACCCAGACTTGCAACTATAACCCGTTTTGTCTACCTTACAAAAAATTATTGAATATTCTAACTTGAAGATCTTCAAGAATTTGGGTTCAACAAAGATAAAGTAATACTATATCCACAACAATTTTATAACAATAAGTTATAGGTTTACAAAAGTGCCCAATACATACCACCTTGAGTTGGTTATAGCCTTTTCGTTTTGTCCGCCTCCCCCACGTGATTTTAATGAGTTATAAGTTAGAAAGTAACTTTTCAAACCTTAGTCTTATCCCCCATCTATCCATCAGGCCACTTGACCATGTCTTAACCATACTTTATTTTATTTTATTTTTCAAGGAAAGCATTCAATGTCCTTTTTTTTTTTTTTTTTTAAACATGAACAATGAAATTTTTTATTTTTATTTTTAAAATAGAAACAATGCATTTAATCTGTAGTATTTTTTTTTTTTTAATCTTTCTTCTTCTAAAAAAATATCTATAGCATTTGTTTATATATATTTTCTTCTATAGTATTTGGTAATTTATTTGGTTAGCCTTATACTCCTCGTAAAATAAATATAAATTATGTCAAAAGATATTTAATATATTAATATATACCTAAAAATATATAATTAATAATTAATTAATTTTCATACCCCAAATGTGTAGTATTCTAGTTTTTCATTCATTCACCTTCGTGTGTCTTACCCAATTTCTCCTTCATTGCATTTAAGCCCAATAAATCAGCACACATATAAATAAATAAAGAGTCTCTTTTCTTATTAATGTGGAATTCCAAATTTGATATTACATTAACTCCTCATCTACCACATTAACTTACTTATCTTTACATTAAATTTGCCAACTTATTATTCATTAAAATATTAAATTAACTATTTAATTAATATTAAAATGCTACAACAAACACCAAAATAGACAAAAGGGGAGAGACATTGAAATTTGAAACAAAGTTATAACTTTAGAGGGTTAATCATGTATTTTGATAGTTAACAGGGTTAAGTATAATTACGGTGAAATATTTTGGTGGAAAAGTATAATTACAGATTCTTTTACTTAATTACTTGAACTGTGAGGATGTTTGGCTATTGCTGATCTTTCATCAGCTACACACTTTGGGATATGGGTGCTGAATAATTGTGAGAACAACGAGTGGGCTAAAGAATACAGAAATTATAATATGGTTAAAAAACTGGTGCGTGTAAATTATGTGATAGGTTTATTCAGAATAGTGCCAGAAAAGTTCCATAACTTAAGAACAAAACTAAAAGAGTAACTACTCTAAATTTCTTGGCAGGAATTCTATAAATTAAAGGCAAAACTACACTGTTGATCCCTCAAGTTTACTTTGTGTGCGCAATTGATCTCTCAAATTTCAAGTGAACGCAATTGATCCCTTAAGTTTTCAAAATGAGTCATATAAGTCATTCTGTTAACTTTCGTTAGTAATGTTACTTATGTGGCTAACGGAATAATGACATGTCATTTTTTTTTTTAATAACGTAGTATTTTTTTATTAAAAAATTACAAAAATGTATTTACAAGTTAAAAAAAAAAAATTGACCCGTTCTAATTCAAGTAAAACCCACAAGAGTGAGATTGAACCATTCCAAGCCGGCCATTATCTTTCAAAGCAAAGACAAAGAACTCGATAACATTCATGGAGGAGATGAAGAAGAAGAAGAAGAAGAAGAAGAAGAAGAGAACGACTACAGTGTTCGCAACAACCAAACGATATAGTTGTTTTCGGTGGCCGGAGATAGAGGAGTTTCCGATGTGGCGGGGTGGTTAGATCTCACTTCGACTTTCAGCAAAGCCGCAGAGCAGAGGTGTGGTGGTGGTGGTGGTGGCAGCAGTGATTGGATTCTATGCATAGGAATATGGTTCTTGTGTTGTTATGCTTTTCAGAGACTTTTTGAAGATTGGAGTGTCAAAAGGCATATGTATGCATAAGAGAGAAAGCAGGGGTTTAGATATGGAGGCTGGGACACAAAGAAAATGAAGAAAATAAAAGTTGCAGAGAGAAAGAGAGAAAGAATGTGTTACATCAGAGGCTATATGTGTCCGTGGCAAAGATTAATGGAAGCTCTTGGTCTCTTTGAGAAGTTGAGAAGCCAGGGTCTCAGGGATAACGCTTGTTGAGTTTGATAGGTTCTTTAAAATGGTATAGGAATATGTTAATTTCTAGTATTGTTTAGATTTCTGATTAGCTAAGCTGTTTAGATTGAAACCAATTGTTTTGGCAATTTCTACCAGTGGTATTGGGGCCATTTTTGCATATAAACTTTAGTAATATATCTTGTCTTGTTCTAATTGTATTTAGACGACGAGAGTGTAATTATAGAATTGATTGCAACGGGTCAGTTTTTTCTTTTTGTGAAATTTTATTTTTATAATTTTTATAATAAAATGAAATGCCATGTCATTAAAAAAAAAATGACTGATCATTATTATTATTATTATTATTTTTTGAGAAACTGACAGATCATTATTTCATTAGCCATGTAAGCAACATTACTAATGGAAGTTAACAGAAGGACTTATATGGCTCATTTTGAAAACTTAAGGGATCAATTGTGCTCATTTGAAACTTAAGGGACCAATTGTGCACACAGGGTAAACTTGAAAGACCAACAATGTAGTTTTGCTTTTAATTTATGATATTGTTTATTAGAAAATTATTGAATACTCCGAGATTACTATAAATGCGTACTCCATTCTCACATGAATTGTGGGTCATACATCATAAATTTAATTGGTGGGACTTACAATTATGTGAGAATGAGGAGTACGCATTTATAATATTCTGGAAGTACTCGATAATTACCCATGTTTATTAGTAGCAACTAGTGTTAGTTTTGGAGTGAGGACATTTATGGATTTATATAATATTGATAATTCCTATTAAATATAAGTAAAATCTTATCTTTATTATGGGTTTCAGTTAGTTTAACTAGAGAAGTCTATTGTTTGAATAAGAGATCTAGAGTTTGAATCCCCATTTACACTAAAATTGATGGTATATTAGTCCGATGATAATAAAGAATAATAATCATAAAGTAGATGACATAAGTTGAAATTCTATTGTATCTATAAAAAAAAAGTTCTTGCCTTTATTGTTCGAGATTTTTACTTATTCTTATTATTTAAGTTTGAGATTTTGAGTGGAGTTATGGTGTGCTTTTGTGTTAGAATCTCTTTCTCTCTCCCTTGTGTGTATGTGTTTGTTTCTAAAAAAAAAGTGTTTGATTATTTGATTTTAGGTTCAAGTGATAACTTAGTGGTAATGATATTCTTTGTAGTGTTCTATGGGTCCGTTTGGATACAGCTGAAAACTGAAAACTGAAAACACTGTAACAAAATAATTTTTAAATGTGTGAATAGTGTTATGGGACCCATTTTAAAAAAAAAGTTGCTGAAAAGTGTAATTTGTGGGACCCGTGAACAGTGCACAAGTGCACTGTTCACTGCTGACTTAGTCAAATGTTGTGGCTGAACAAAAAAAAAAAAAAAAAAAGGCAAAACGCAAACTTGAGGAAACGTGGACGCGCAAACGCGCAATCCAAATGCCCTCTGTGTCTCTAATTTGAACTATACCACACCCTCTCCCACTATCTATGTATCTAAAAAAATGATTATTTAAGTAATCTTAAACAAAATATATAAAACGAAAAATATTATTTCAAATTCATTGTTGTACGCTATGTACACATAACCACCATAATCTAATGCTATAAATTTTTTGTTGATGTTTACATTTAAAATGTGAAATAGGTTCTTCTCAAAAAAAAAAAAAAAAAAAAAAGTAAAAAGTGAAATAGGTGATGTATACGAAGTAAACTAACGAGTGTGAAAGAATCAATGCCCAAAACTTGATGTTTTATGCATGGAAAATTAAGCAATTTTTGAATTAATAATGGCTCAAATTATTTGTAAATCACTAAATTGTACTCTTAAATTATTTGTAAATCCTCGTTCCAGAAATAACAAAAAAGTACAATTTATGTTTTGGACTCTCAAATTCATATATCCGAGGTAATAGCATAAGTTTCACCCTGAACCACTTAATAATAAATATTTAAGGTCAAATTAAATTATCATCTACCAAATAATTACAATTGATACATGGCACCACATTAATTTCATATTCAATTCAGCATAAACAGACGACGGAATTTAATGTAATAATTAAAGTTATTATAGCCGTTATGAAGCAACCAAAAGAAAAAAATTACATGTTCTATTTAATTTGAACGATTTCTGCAACCATAAAATAATGAAAAATAAAAATGAAAATGAACTTATTTTTCGTAAAAGGAAAATATACTTTTTTTCAGTTTGAGACTTGAGAGTACTGCAAGTAGCAACCGGAGTCTTAAAGAAAACAATTAATTTAATTTTTCATTCTGGACGGTGGCCAATGAAAGATTTCCAACCTATAAAGCTCATGAAACACCACTATTACAGCCTAAACCCTTACCTTATTCTGTCGCATAAAACTAAATTAGCAGAACAAAACCTCAAATTCCAAAGCCCTTCATGACCGTTAAGTCTCTCACATGGCGCGACGTGTGAAAAAAACCGTTCATTCCCGCACTGTCATTAGCTGAAATGAAACGCCTACCAAAATTTATTACACGTACCCAAATGCCAGCAAAGATTGCCATAATATTTTTCACCACCACTCTGCATTTTGCATGCTCTACAACGGTCATTTTCTCACCAATCCCTCCATATATTCCTCACTGGCCAGGCTCACATTTCTCTATCTAAGACTTTCTAGCAAACATAGTTGTCTGATATACACTTTGGAGTACTACTACTACTACTCTTGTTTGTGCAATGGGGTCTCTATCATTTCTTGGCTTTCTATTTGGGGTATTAATTATGGGGTCTCTTAGCTCATCCCAAGCTCACAAATTCTTGGTTGGTGGAAAAGATGGTTGGGTATCAAACCCTTCTGAGAATTACAATCACTGGACTGAAAGAAATAGATTTCGAGTCAATGATACTCTCCGTAAGACATAAGCCTCTCTCTCTCTCTCTCTCTCTCAATTTATGATAGACACAATCAACATTTTTTGTTTGTTTCTGACGATGATTTTTAAGTTGTTTGAGTTCTGGGTATATTAATTGTTTCTTCATGTTAATTGGTGCAGTTTTCAAATACAAGAAAGGGTCAGATTCAGTGTTGGTGGTAACAAAGGACCAGTACAATTCATGCAACACCAGAAGTCCCAAACGGTCCTTGACAGACGGAGAGTCAGTCTTCAAGTTTGATCGTTCAGGTCCATTTTACTTCATCAGTGGAACTGGTGATAACTGCAAAAAGGGACAGAAGCTCATCATAATTGTCTTGGCCGTGCGAAACAAAACTCACCACGCTCCTCCGCCTTCTACTGCTCCGGTGCCCAAGCCACCTGTGTCGCCATCCCCGACTGCTGAAACCCCGGCATCACCTCCTACAACGCAGCCTCCAGTAGCCAAGAGCCCGAAAGGAGAGTCACCTCAGCCTCCGGCTCCAGCTCCAGCTCCAGCTAAATCAAGTGCACCAGGTTTTACGGGTTCAGGTGGGTTGGCTTTGGGTATTAGTATTGGAGTGAGTGTGGTTTTAGGCAGCTTTGTTGGGATGGTTTAGAATTTAGAGCCTTGGTGAGGGATCGGGGATGGTATAAGATCAGATTGTTGTTTGGAAGTATAATGCAAATAGGGGTTGAAATTTTACAAATTCTTTGTTTGGAAATTTAATGTGTTATATAAATTTCAATGTTCTTTTTACCAAATGTCATTATTTTTTAGTATTTAGAAAAAATGTCTATTTCATTATTTAAATAAAAGATCGAAGCTTTTTAAAATTATCAAAATCAAAGCGTTTGATTCTTTTTTCGTTTTTCTCCATTTATGAATTCTCCTCCTGCTTATCACATATCATGAACAACACGGTAATTGCCAGATTGGCATAAGGCTTCTTTGAAATCACGTGATAGAGTTTACTGTCCGTTTGAGTATTTTGTAATTTCTAGTAGTTTTTTTGTATATATCAAAATATATAGTTGTTGGTAGATTTTATCCTATATGTGTCCTAACAAGTTAAAAGCTATAACTCATTTTTAAAAAAGTTATAACTTAGAGACCGTTTGGCTTGGGCGGAAAAGCTGAAACGCACGTTTGCGTTTCAGCATTTTTTTTTTTTCACGGGTTTCAGTCTTTTTTTACTGTTTATGTACTGTTGCAGTTACTATTTAATGAACAGTAGCCGCAAAGTTTGACATTTCAACCCAAATTTTACTGTTTACGGACCCACAATTTTCACTTTTCAGCACATTTTTCATTAAAAATGGGTCCCACGATACTATTCACACATTTAAAAATTATTTAGCTACAGTGTTTTTCAGTTTTTAGTTTCAGTTTTCAATTTTCAACTGTATCCAAACGGACCCTTAGTCTATTTTCAAAAAATGTTGAGATAAAAAGCAAAAACCAAAAAGCGTTACTAAACGCATTCTTAGCAGTTAGCACATTTGAGAATTGTTAAAAAAAAGTATTATTTTTTTGCTTTTTGCCTTAGTTTTTTTTTTAAATTTTTATTTTAACTTTGAAAATAATAAAATTTTATTTTTTAGCTTTTTAAAACATATTTAATATAAAAAGTTACCAAAAAATATCTTTTTATAGGCAGATAAATTACTAGAGAAAAACAATTCCTAAATGGACAAAATATCTTTTTATAGGCAGATAAATTACTAGAGATAAACAATTCCTAAATGGATATAATATTTGCAAAAAACAATTAAAGACAAAAAGCAAAAAACCTTTTCCCAAACACTCCTAGAGTCTTTAGAGTTAAACCCTCATCATTTCTTCCTACAAAAGTAAGAGAGAGAAGGAAAAAGAGGCCTCAAATTTTAGAGTTGTATTTATTTATATACATCATTTATAGACGTCATGATTCTTCGCATAAGAACATCCACATATGAAAATGCACAAAAAAAGAAGAAGAATGGCATTTTGCATCACCAAATTAAAAAGTGACATTATTTATTTTTTAGCATTATTCACATCCGAAAATACATGCATTTTGGCATCACCAAAAAATATTTTATTTATTTTACATTTTCACTTTAAAAACATACCCTACATCACATTCTTTATTTTACCATTCATCCCTCTACAATATTTTATTAAACTCACAGCAACAACACAATGGCAACTAAACCTAAAACCAATAGTAGCCAGTGCTACCATTGCTACCCAAATGCACACTGATGGCTCACCTTAGCCATGACAACCACCAAAACCACAATGAGAACAACGACATGATCTGACAGCAGTGATCCACGACAACATACATTCCACTCTTAGAGAGAGTACAAACTTATCAAACTTAAAGATCAACTTAAAACCATTGTTGCTCAATAGTGAGCTAGATACAAGAGAGCATATGCTCAGCACATGCAACACATCATTCAAAGTAAGTTCCTTACTTGAAGTCATCTTCTCTTTCCTTCAAGCTTAGAGGCTGAGGAGTTACCCACCAATATGCACTTAAAACCTACCCAAATTTACTCAAAGCACAAACTACAGCAGACTGCTCGTACAATAGTAAAATAGTTTCCACTAATATAAACTTAATTATGTGATGCAATTGTTGTTGCTAATATCTTATCGCAACTTCCCCGCGTGAAAAAAAAAAGTCTCTCATCATATGAATGACTATTCATAATTTCAACGCTAATATTAATTTGTTTTGTGTATATCAGAGATGGCACAGGTTGTCATTAATATAAGAATCATAAATATTATATTTCTTTTGACAACATATTAGCCTTGACAATATTGCTTGGTGTCGCTAATACTAAACAAAAATATTTATATTTATATTTATTTTGGCTACATATCAACGATGGCATTGTTTTGTTTTATTTTCCTTTGGAGTATTATTGAGGGTTTTTACAAAAAAATTGTTTATATAACAAATATATGTATTTCGAAATTCCAAAATTTTAGACAATGATCTACTTAATTTGCCAACCATGTAAGTTGTAGCACTAATTGATAATACATGTATAAGATGTGAATATGAATATGAATTTATTTAAATTATTTATTATCATTACAAAGCTATGTGTAATATACAATAAAAATAAACATATAATGAAACATATGTATTGGGGATGAAGACTTACTAGTGGTCTGTTCTAGATAATTAGAGGCTTAACGCATATTAGGGATTTTGGCTTAGTCGTCCTTTGGACTCTTAAAGACTTGGAAAAATTGTTCAAGGAATCTGCATTTGCATGGAATTGAAGGGCTAAGAATATTCAAAGTCCAATCAAGTAAGGAAAAAGATAGCAAATGAATTATGAATAGGAAATAATGACAAATTTAAGAATTACTAAGAAATTGAACACAATAGATGGGCCGGACTCATCTCCCCTCTCTTTGGCCAAAAGTCCAAGTAATGAGAAGAGATATTTGTATTGAAACATTAGTAGAATTACAATCAATAAAAAATTCTAATTGATACCTATAAAAGAAAATTCCCAACATACAAAGTCTTTTAACAACTTTAAGTCTTTAAACCCATTTGTGTTTATCGGACGTGATTCAAGCTATTCAATATTTTACTAAAAATTGAAATCATTTCAATTTATCTATTATCATTTAAGTTATAATTTTATTACACTAAAAAAATGAAGAAGGAATCTTCATGCTTAAAATAACTAATCAAAATTCATATAAAATGGGTTTAGATGTCGAAAGTTGGGACATTGAGTTTAATAGCTTTGAAATTTAAAGAATATTATTGATCATTTTCTCTTCGTGTAGCTCTTACCGGATTTTTCAAATGGATATTGGACTAGCAATTCCACGGACTTAGTACACTTAGAGGCTACTGTTAATTTAACATATTTGTGGCATTCTATCCGTTAGGTTCATAATTTTTTTTTAACTATTGGTTTTAAGTAACATTTATATTTCCAATTTTAATTAACAGTTTTCAAATTAATTATTGGATAATTTTATAATTGTTTTGTGTCATTTTGCTTTGGATTGTTATTAAGGTTTTTGATGAAATATTTTTCATTTGACAAATTTTCATATGTCAAAATTCTAGAATTTTAAGCAATGATGCATGTGATTTGTTATCATTTAAATCCTATTAGTAATGATGTATAGTGTAATATACAACACAATATGTATAATCATAAAGATAAACACATAATGAAACAAATGTTTATTGAGTGTAAAGACGTGTTGATGGTCCGTTCTAGATAATTAGGGGATTAGCGCCTATTAGAGGTTTTGGGTGAGTGAACTTTTAGCCACTTGAAGGCATGATAATTTTTTTTTTTTTTTGAGAAACATAAATTGGCAGGTCATTTAAGGGGTGAGAACACTCATAATATAAGGGTTTAAAAAACTCAAACTCTAGTAAAAAAAGGTAGATAAGAGAAATGGCCTGTCGATATTGTATTTTTTTGGGTCTCGATTAACGTGTTAAGAATTTTGATTTAAACCCTAAAAGGGTGAAAATCATGTTTTCAAAAACCAAAAATCAGGAACTATATTAAAAAAAAAAAAAAAAAAAAATCATATTTATCCTGATTGGACGCCGGAACAAACCATTTTAACCATCCAAGATTTCAAAATCTCAAATTTACCATTTCTGGCTAAGTTTGACCAACCATGACTAACCATAATCGGGATTGGTAAAAATGATTACTTTTTGATTCGATCGTTATAAACATTTCATTTTGTATCCCTTACGACTCGAGACCTCCATCCTCAATTATGACATCACTCGAAGGTCTAGGGTTGATTTAGGGTCTAATCTTGTGAATATTTAGCTTGAAGGATGTTTTGGTGAAGAAAAACCTATAGGAAACCCTAAGTATGTGCGCGCATATTTCATGCATGCGCACATATACAAAAAACATGCATACGCATACCCCGTGTATGTGCATGCATGTAGAGTTCCAAAAACACCTGCATGGAAAATTTTGATGAAAAATTGTGTAGAGTGAATCCCACATCTACTGGGAGCCGCCCTATACCCCTCTATGGTCACTATAAAAAGGCCCCAAAGGCCTTTTTCCAAAAACACGCTGAATTCACTAAAAAATAGTGAATCAAAAAGGGAGTTTTTATTCTAAAACATCATCAAGTTAAAGTTTTACTTGGTTGAGACCTATTTTTGTCTTGACCTTCGAGTTTTAAGTTCACTAACCTTCTTGGTTTTGTCTCTTTCATTTTTTGTTGTTTTGTTTGTTTTATTGCTTTATTATTTGCTTTGATATTTCTATTGTTAGTTTAGGTTGTTTAGTTTTTGTATTTGAAGCATAATAGGTTGCTTTTAGTTGTTGTTTTTTGTGCTGTTTTTGGATTTGAGTTTCTAGGTGTGTATGTGTGCGCATGCTTCATGCATGCATACACATATTCATGCCCAAAAACCTATAATTAGGGTTTTTGATGTTTTATTTGTTTTTGTCTTGTTTTTCCTAACCACCTTTTTGCTTCCTTTTTCTCTCACTCTCTCTCACATTTTTTTTTTAAAACCCTAAATTTTAGCTAAATTTATAAAAGTTTTTTCTAACTACTTTCTGCCTCCTCCGCATTAAAAAAAAAAAGCTTTTTTTTTTTTGTTGTTGATAAACTCTCTCTCTCTCTCTCTCTCTCTCTAGTCATCTAGGGAAAAAAAATAATTGTATTAAATAAAGACATGGAGGTTTAACTTAATCCATTACCAAGTAGTTATCTAAAATTTTATCCAAAAAATAAAATGCAGTTATCCAAATTTAAAATTCCACCAAAACCCATTATGGAACACTAAAAATCCAAATTCAAAACTCAAAAATCCATCTCCAAACCCACTACTACAGTTATACGTACTTTTTTTTCCCTTTATTTTTCACTCTACACGTCTCTCCATCTCTATCATCTTCTCTTTCTTTTTCAAATTCTAAAAAATAAATCCAATCCTGCACATCTATTCTCATATTCCCACTAATTTCAAAGGAAGAAAATCACTCAAAACTCAATTAGGAAGGTATGAACATACCTTTTGTTTTTAATAAATTTCATTATATTGCTTTCTCTTTCTCTAATTGCTCCATAAAAGAAAGAGAGCCTCATATGTGAAGCGCGTGTGATCACAACATTAAAATTTAGCCTTATTTTAAACCGAAGGGTTAAATGTATTAGAGAAATTTTAGGAGTTTTAGTTAATATTTCATTAAATTTGAAACAATCATTCCCACATCTAATTTCAGAAGTTGTTAACTTATATAATTGTGAGTGGTCATTGTAAAATAATAGGTTGCACAAGGTAGAAAATATCTACTACTCACAGAGTCACAATCACATAGGTTAGCTACTTGTGATATTGGGTGTATGATTGGTTGTCTCTAGAATTACCAAATCACAATTACCACGACACCATACCACCAATTATCAAATTATTATCATTACTATTATCATCGATATAAAAAATATCATAATATTTTAATTTCTTAAGTTTTAAGTTTTCAACTGTACCCACCGAAAAATGAAGAATTTTAATCTCATCAATTTAATTCATACCATTACGAAAAGTTTTAACAAGCTCACAAATTTTATGTTGAAATAATTTAATGATAATCAAGAAATTAAGAAAATCGGAAAAGCAAAAACCCTTCACTACCCCCGAAGTATTAGTAAATGACGTAAATACCCCTGGGGAAATGAACAGTAGTGTGATACTGACGAGTGAGTGAAAAGTGAAAACTCCTTGAGATCTCAAAAACTTTCCTTGACAATACCTTCATTTCCCTTGGAAAAATCAAATTCTCTCTCTCTCTTCAATTCCAACTACAATCACCAGAGGTAGCACCGACTACATCTCTCACCGCTCGTTCTGGTGTTCTAAAGTTATATTTTTATATGTTTGCATCTAGGTTCTAGCTTTGAACTTATGATGGAAGTTCAAGATCACAATGAGCATAATGAAGAAAAAAAGATGCTTCCACCACCAGTTGGAACCTTTCAAATGCGTGAAGAACTTCTCAAACATGTTCGTGACTTTGCCCTGACACAGGGTTATATGGTATCCATTAAGGATTCTTCAAAGGATAGGTATGAAACCATTGCTTGTGATAAAGGTGGTGTTTATCGTAAAAGGCTTAAGAATGGTGAAAACATGCGTCCAAGAAAGACTGCTTCTCGGCTTACCAATTGTCCCTTCGAAGTTGTGGGCAAAAAGGATGATGACTTGTGGATGCTAACCATTAAGAATGGAGAACACAATCATGAACCTTCAAAAGATGTCTCTGATCACCCCTCCTGCCGTCGTTTTACTGAAGAGGAGGTGTTATTAATAAGAGAAATGACTGCAGCACGTAAAAGGCCACGTCAAATTCTCAAAGCTTTAAGGCAACAAAATCCAAGTCTTGTATCAGATTCAAGGAATGTTTACAATGTCAAAGCTAAGATCCGTCGAGAAAGTGAATCAGGTGAGGAATATCCAAGGTATTTATTCATGATTCTTTCACTCTTCTATCCTTTTCTGTTCCAAATTCAACTTTATCTTGTTGGCTTGACACTTAAGTTTCGATGTGCATAAATCACTCTCAGGCTAAATGGCAAATCTAACTGTTTTATAGGAGTCTACATGGAAAGAAGGGGAAGGTAGTAAGGGGTACTGCATAAGTGCATTTAAGCTTAGGAATAGCAATGGGATGGTCAATGATATAGTTGATAATGTGATTTACTGTATATATCTACACAACAATGTAATGTATAAGTTTTGACTTTTTGTCATTTTTTCAAATCATCATTTTAATTTAATTTTTAAAGTTACAAATAATACTAAAACCATGTTAGTGTTAACAAATTAGAAATTTAGAATTCACTTTCCTTTGGATAAAACAAATTATGATAAAATTAGGTTTCATCTTCTTTAAACTAATTCTAATTAAATTGGGCTTTTTTTTTTCTTTTTCTTTTTTTGTTTTCAAAAAATTATCTAATTTAACTTATTTATAATAATTATTAATTAAATATGTATAATATATAAGAGTAAATATATTTTATTGAATTTTCTCATATGTTGCACAAATTAGCTACTAGTTGTAAATATATATTGGGTTGGGTAGGGATTTGGACTTATAAACCCAAAAGGCGGAGAAAAAAAGTTCCACAGGTTTCAGTTGCTAAAGTCTGTTATAGTCATTGACACTGAAAATAATGCAACAGCCCTTATAAAAGAAGGTAAATTTCATGAGGCCGGGTTTCGCAAAGTTTGTTTCAAAGTTCATAGGCCATGGCCATGAGGCGAGGGACATAAACAAAAGTGTCACGGTTTCGATGGGCCGCCAGAGTTCATCCGGGGCCCAACTAATTGCCATTGATAATATCACCAATCATTTGCGTAATTCTGACTAAAAGAAATAATGGGCCACTTAATATGATTTTTTGAACACCCCAAAAAAGAATTGGGCCCACAAACACCCCTCTCTTCCTTCAAAAGAAAAAGATAAAAAAGAAATATCTCTTATGGATTGGTGAGCATCTCTTTGTGTAAAAAGCTTCTACACATGGGTTGGGTTGAACCCATAAATTGGACAATTTTATTTATTTATTACTATTATTATTAAATTGAGCAGAAAAAAATATATCACATTTGCCATCTGAGTTGATAAACAAAATATACATTAATATATGAATTAATATTTCAACTCAGTTATACATTAACATATGAACTGATATACATTAATATTGGCTTTTATATAGGATAGGAGGAAGAGTTGGTTATTTAAAAAAATTTATTAATTATATACTCCCTTCGTTTCACTTTTTTTATCCTGTTTGAAAAGTTAAACTTTTTAAGGGAACATAATTTATTATTTTGTCTACCTTTTAAAAATGTATAAGTTTCTAAAACTACCATAAAAAAAATTTATCAAAAAATTGAATTAGTAAATTAATAGGGGTATAATAGGAACATTAGTAAATTAATGACTTTTATTTTTAGAAACAGGACAATATTTTAGGACATCTCAAAATGGAATAGAGGACAAAAAAAGTGGGACAGAAAGAGTAATATATTTTAAATATATATTAAATATATGGGTGGGTCAGGTCAGGTTTGGCGGGTTTGGAATTTTATGACCTGAACCTGACTCGGCCCGTTATCAAAATTTTTTTGTAACCCAACCCAACCCACCAAACCCTAAAAATTGACCCAACTTGATGGGTTGGGTTGGGTTGTGTTGGGTCGGGTTGGTTTTGACGGTTTGACAGGTTGGTTGCACACCCCTATTTCATACATCCTTATCTTCTTTATTTTTCTTTTTCCATTTTAAAGTACTCTAAAAACTAAAAATTATTGTTACTTATTAGAGATAATACAAAAATATTATTATTAGTTAAATTTTTTTCCCTTTAATTTGTAATTTTGGAAATGTCAATTTGAATTAAACGATAAAGATCATTTTGCAAGGATAAAACTCAGTATATTTAAACAGTATTTTCTTTTAATCAGGAAACTTAAATGTCTGCACACATTTTATTTTTTTTATAGATTTAAATGGTAAAAAAAGTGGACAGCAAGGAGTGTTCTATTAGATAATGTCAAATTTAATGTGTTGAGGGTTTCATACGTATTGGTTTGACAATAGGATAGTAAGTAGTAACTAGTAAAATAAAAATCTGTACAATTCTCAAAGCGTATTTGAAGCCAAAAATAGTGGTTGTACGTACTTAATTTAAAACCTTGTCATCTACACAAGAAGGACGTTGATACATGCATCCTCCCCTCATGCATGCATAGGATAATTATTGCATGCTTGTACACACTACACTATACACATGTAATGTTAATGCTAGAGGATTTGATTCGTTTTGCTCAGCCCAAAAAAAAAACAAAGAAACTGAAACACTCACTGTCTGGCTCTCTTTGTGTGTATATATATAAATGATAGTAGGCAAGAAAGTGGAGTCATCGTGTTCTTCATCAGGTTCAATGGCCATGAACATGGACGGTTGTGGAAGCGGGGTCACGGGAGTGCAGGTGCAGCAAAATGGTGAAGATGGCCGCGTTAGCGTGTCATCATTATTGAATGAAGAGGTGTACCTGGAGTTGGAGAGCAAAGCAGTGAGTGATACGAAGGCTTTAGCGGTTGAGCTCTGCCGCCACTTCTACTCGCTTGGCTGGCTTTCCGGCACTGGAGGCAGCTTCACTCTTAGAGTCCACCACCACCATGACGCCGTTTCTACACCTTCCCATCTCATTGTCATGTCCCCTTCTGGTATGGAAACACTACTGTAACTCTCTCTCTCTCTCTCTCTCTATATGCAAGCACGTGTGTTTACTGCCCATGTGCATGCACGTTGCGGTTGCATGTGTTTATGGTTGTACTACTAGTTTATTGCTTCATTTTAGAGTATAAGTGCGTCTTATGTAGGCGTTCAGAAGGAGAGAATGGTTCCAGAGGACATGTATGTTCTATCCTCGGATGGGTTTGTATTGACAACACCCGTTCTTAAGTCATATACCCATGCCGCTCCCAAGTGTACTGATTGTGCTCCTCTTTTCATGAAGGTAACTGCTGATTTTTTTTTTTTTTTTTTTCTTTTTCTCTCCCTTTCTTGAACTGTAATCTACTCTAGGGACTTCAATCTCATTTGGAATATTGAATGGATGAAGTTCTCCTCCAAACTAAGTTAGAGGTGTGGTAGCAGTTTATAAGGCTATCCATATGTATTAAATGGCATGATTGATTAAATTATTTTAACTAGTCACAATTTTTAAGTAAGTCATGTAATTAAATATAGATGTAGATAGTCTTACAAACTACGACATGGTTGGAACTTTCCTCCAAAAAAATTTCTGTCCATATTGAATTGAGATTTTATTATTTCTATACCCTAAACAAATCCATGCAGTATAATTTCTTTGTTTTAGGGAAAGGCGTGATATTTTAGAGATCTTTGGCTTGCTTTTATGGTGTTGCAAGCCAAAGATTGTCATTAATCAGGAACATTACAGTAAAAGCACTTGTCAATGCATATGTGACGTAGTCAAGTGTTTATGGAGATTTCCTGGCGCCTACTAGTTTACCTTGCTGAGTTTGGCATGCCTTTTTTGTATATACACCGTTCAATTATGGACATATCTATGCTGTATGAAGTGAAAAAAAAAATGAGGATATGCCCCATTAAAAGATTTAGGTCCTTAGTAAAATTTCTTTCCATGATCTTTGCATGTGTATCATTGTCAACTAGTAGAATAATAGAAGAGGTTTTTTCTTTTTAAATACTTATGCGCAACAACTCTTGAATTGCGTTGGATGTTTGTTGAGAGCCATTAATAAAGCAGGACCATTTTGGTTCTTTTTAGAAATGCAGACTATGCAGCAATTGTGTTCATTTGAGGCAGATCCTATCACCCATTAAGAAATTCTATCAACCATGTTAGAAATACTGAATGTAACTGTATTGTATTTCACAATGAAAGAATGTACATAGGTGCCTTTATATAGGAGGCATATGTGTGCTATACAAGTAACCTAACTGGGCCTAAAGCCCACAATATATTATACACGTTAACAGCCCCCCTCAAACTCAAGGTGGATGTGATACCAGCTTGAAGTTGTCAACCAAAGTACGAAGGCGTCCCTTAGGATGTGACTTGGTGAAGATATCTGCAAGTTGATCTTTAGAGGAGACTGAGATCAGCTTGAGAGCACTATGGACAAGATGAAAACGGATAAAATGACAATCGATCTCGATGTGTTTAGTCCGTTCATAGAAGACATCATTGTGAGCAATATGAATAGCACTTTGGTTGTCACAATAAAGAGGAGTAGCAGAGGATGTAGACACACCTAAGTCTTTGAGAACCCATCGTAGTCAAAGGAGCTCAGATGTGGTATCAGCAAGGGCATGATATTCTGCTTCAGTACTGGAGTAGGCCACATGAGTTTGTTTCTTACTTTGCCAAGAAATCAGAGAAGAACCAAGAAAAAAGCAATAACCAGTGGTGGACCTGCGATTAGTGGGATCTCCTGCCCAATCAGCATCAGAAAATGCACGAAAAATAAGAAGAGACTGAGCAGAGTAGAAAAGACCATGGAAGAGAGTGCCCTTTAGGTATCGAAGAATGCACAAAACTGCAGCATAGTGAGTTGATCGTGGTGCAGACAGATATTGCCTCACCTGGTGAACAACATAGGAAAAGTCTGGACGAGTGACAGTGAGATAAACTAAGCTGCCAATCAAGCATTTGTAAGGAGAGGGATTAGACAATGGTTTCCCCCCTAAGGGAGTCAAATGCGCATTAAACTCAACTGGAGTGTCAACAGTCTTGCTATCAGTGAGTCCAGCTCGAGACAAGAGTTCAGAGGCATACTTGGCTTGAGTAATATAAAGTCCATCTGTAGAATGGGTGATTTCAAGACCTAAGAAGTAGCTGAGATGTCCAAAATCTTTCATCTCAAACTGCTGACTGAGAAAAGCCTTGAGTTCTTGAATGCCACTGAGGTCATCACCAGTTATGATCATATCATCCACATATAGGAGAAGTAATATAGTGCCCTTGTCAGTGCGACGAAGAAATAAGGCAGAATTATAATGACTAGCCATGTAACCTAAGTGAGAGATGGTAGAGTTGAATTTGGTAAACCAAGCTTGTGGAGCTTGTTTAAGGCCATAAAGTGCACGTCAAAGGTGACAAACCTTGTCTGAATCGACAAAGAGACCAAGAGGAGGTTGCATATACACTTCTTCACTTAAATCCCCATTAAGGAATGCATTTTTGACATCCATATGAAAAGGTCTCATTTACTGGCAGCAGCAACAGCTAAGAGGGCACGAACAGATGAGATACGAGCAACCGGAGCAAAGGTCTCTTCATAATCAATTCCATACTCTTGTGTAAAACCTTTTGCAACAAGACGAGCTTTGTAGCAAGACTGTTGACACTCCAGTTGAGCTTAATGCGCATCTGACTCCCTCAGGGGGGAAACCATTGTCTAATCCCTCTCTTTACAGACGCTTGGTTTAGAGATATATTAGCCCATTAGCGTAAGCCCAATCCTAATTCTACTTTGTGTGCAAGCCAAGTCTCCTACTTGTACTAGAAGTCTATTAGTCTAGGGTTTAGTCTATTATATATACACATGTTATGGTTCATTGTAACATGTGTATATATAATAGACTAAACCCTAGACTAATAGACTTCTAGTACAAGTAGGAGACTTGGCTTGCACACAAAGTAGAATTAGGATTGGGCTTACGCTAATGGGCTAACATATCTCTAACACCCCCTCTCAAACTCAAGATGGAAGTTTGATGAAATCTTGAGATTTGATAAGGTTGAGAAGATCTCTTGAATGAAGTTTGGCTCTGTGACGGTAGTTTGAGGAAGGCAATGATCTTGCAGTGTTAATGCGACTTCTAATAGTGGCATGACTATACCGGAGAGTTTTGACGGCAGCAGTAGGAAGGCAAAGAAGATGAACGCAGCGAAAAAACACCGAGGAAGACAAAAATTGCTCTTAAATATACCGTAAGGACAGAAAACTATGGCCACAGGAAGGTGGCTCTGATACCATGTTAGAAATACTGAATATAATAGTATTGTATTTCTCAATGAAAGAATGTACATAGGTGCCTTTATATAGGAGGCATATGTGTGCTATACTAGTAACCTAACTGGGCCTAAAGCCCATAATATATTATACACGTTAACAAACCATATTCAGGAAGGTTCTGATCCCTTATCATCTTTATCGAACAATTGGAATCTCTTGAGCTAACGGTTCAGTTGATGATCCTCTATATTAGTACAAAAACTTGCAACAAAGTCTGCCAAATCTTTAGTTTCTCAACTTTCTCTGTTGAGTACCCTAAAATCCTTTTTTCTTTTTCTATTATTTGGTTGATCTATCTAAAGCTCATTTTTTCTATGTAGAGAATATGGTTTGTATATGGTCATAGTCATTGAACAGTAATTGATGGGCTGATAAATATCACTCTCTCTGTTCCTCAAAGATTGTTTGCGTTTCCCATTTGTCCCCTTTGAATGTTTGTCAAATTGAAAAGTCAAGGCTGATCTTCTTTCAGTTTCCTGCATTCTCTGCATGCCCAAGTCTTCTTATCCTCTGTTTTCATTGCTTTTAAAATTAAAACAATGGGGACAATGTTTTTAAAATCAGTAAATGAGGAAGTATGTTTTTCACATACAATCTCTTCAAAATGTTGACTTTTTTGTACGAGGAAAATATCTTGTAGCATGAAGGGAATATTACTGTTGTTGTTTAATTGTTTTTGCTCTTTGAGCAGTGATTATCCATCTTCTCTATGTTATTCAAGTATATGAGATGTGCAATGCTGGGGCTGTTATTCACAGTCATGGGATGGAGTCTTCTCTCATTACAATGATCAATCCTCTCTCCAAGGAATTTCGAGTAATCTTTTGAACGTTAGAAATTATTACTGGGAGTGAAAAATTCAATTCTTGCTTTTCCTTGTTTTTCTATGACTAATTTTTGTTTTTGTTTTCCCATTCATTTTCATTGATCAACTAATCAAATTGATATATTCTTTGTAGATTGCATTTGCATTTTGTTTGCCTTTGGTTTATTCTGACTTGGCCAAATAATTCGGAGGATTTTGGCAACAGTGTTTTTGCAGAAATAAGACATTTATGTTAAGGAGTTCTGTAATCTCTCTGCTGTATTGAAAAGAGTGTTAATAATGTAATGGTCAATCAAAATGTTAATATTTATATTTTTTGGTTATTAATAAAAAAATACAAATTTCAAGCAATGGATTGATATAGGTTTTGGACATTTATATTTTCGATATGAATAAAAATTTGGAGGGTGAGGTTATGGATTCAAGACCCAAACTTAAAAGACATTTATATTTTAGATATAAATTCAGGTATACACCTTGTTACATTTATCCCAATCTTCTAATGGATACAATCCTTCATTTCCTACCTTGATATTTACTTTATAATTTTAATTTTTACTAATGCTAGTTTTGATATGTAAGAATTTAGTATGTTTTCCTCTTTCAAGTAAGATTCAGATTTGATTCTAATCTCATATTTTGTGTACACATGATCTCATCGCCCTGTCACAATGTTGATTTTATGCATATAGTTACCAGTGATTTTCATTTTGCATATGCGGCATTGATGATTTATACCAATTGGATAAAAAATTTGCTTATGAATTCCATATGCTATTTTAATTATTGTCTGGGAATTGAAACTTGCATGTGTTCTCTGCTATCTTTCCATCTAGTTTTTCAGTTGAATCTTTGAGGCACTGTTTACTAGTTGTGAACTTTTCCCATAATTTTGCAGATAACTCATATGGAAATGATAAAAGGAATTTGTGGACATGGTTATCATGATGAGCTTGTGGTCCCTATTATTGAGAACACTGCCCATGAAGGGGAGCTCTTGGAATCTCTAACTGAAGCAGTACTTTTCTCTCTTTAAACTGAAGCTTCAAAACCATTTTAATAAATTGTGTAAACCACATTTTATGTTTTCGATTCATACTTTCTTGTATTTTATTGATGTCTTAGGAGTTTCAGATAAGTAATTTAGTTTGAAATTTCCTGCTGTCTAACAGTTAGATCTTTAATTAACTCCCTGTAATTGGTCATACTTGCTGATCAAGACTGAGAATTTATATGTCTTACAGATCAGAGCTTATCCCAAAACAACAGCTGTGCTTGTACGCAACCATGGGGTGTTTATATGGGGAGACTCGTGGGTTAGTGCAAAGACTCAGGTCTGTCATAGCAAAAGGAAGATTCTTTAACCACATTGATTATGAATGTCCCAAACCTTTTGTTTAAATCTTCCTTTATTTATAGGTGAAAGATAAAACATTCCTGAAATCTACATATAACATATTTCTCCACTTGCAGAGATGATTTCTGAATGCTTTTGGGAACACAAGCTTATTGACCCTTTCTAATGATTGGAATCATTAGAAGGTTAGAATTATTGCAGATTTCATCAATGAACATGGAGCTTGGTCATGTTTGCCTTCCATGTTCCATGTGTTTTTGTTGTAATTCCAATAGTCTTATTGGATGTAACTCCCCTAAATGCTATGTAGGGGTGCTCACACGTTGGTTAGGCTCTCAACCTGAGCATGATCGGGTTTGAGACTTTAACACTGGATGCTGATCAATATCATCAGGCAATTGACTGATGTTCTATTTGGATTGATTGATGGGCCAGTCAGTTTCATTGGATGCCAGCGAGGGAAGAACAGACGGGCTACTGAACAAACCACCAACATGCTTTCATTTGTGCACAAATGAGATAATCATATCAACCAAGGTGAAAGTTGATGGAATAGAACTTGGCTGGATTCAGCAACAGTTGCTAGGAAATTGGTGGAGATCGTGGAAAAGCATGTTTGACAGGAAGGTGGGGCAACAGAGAGAGTGAGAGAGGTGGGGGTAAATGGAAAGATAAGGATGGTTGGGAGGGACATGTGTCAAAAGATTAGAGGGGGTGGTGAAATCTCATGCACCCAATGAGATTAAGCCATGTTCACAGCAAACAACGCTAAAAGGATTGGTTGGATCAGATTCTTCAGTTCAAATTCCGACATCCGACAGAATTTTGGGTCTCACATTTAAGATTTGTTCCTGCTGACCCATTTAGTAAAACTTCCTAAAATCTATTGGGTTGGGTGGTTTTGTCAGGTGGGGCTAATTGTTGAGCACCCCTAATGTTATGTTAAGATGGATGAGTAGAAATAAATGGAACGATAGGATTTGAAATGAGGAAATCCAATTAAAGATAGAGGTGGCTTCTATTGATGAGCGGAAAAAAAAAATGGTAAGGAAGACAAAAAATAGCATTAAAAGAAGTAGTTAAAAAGGACATGTTAATTAAGGAAGCAACAAAGAGACTCTATTTTGTTAGATTTGATGGATTCTTGTACTTTTCTTTAGATTTGATAGATTCTTGTGCTTTGATAGAACATATTTGAACTAACTATGCTCTGTAACTGGCTCGATTACAACTAAGTTCTTAATTATCAGATCTTGACTGTTGAAAATTGATAGTTATCATGTTTTTTTCCCCTAATTCATAAGTTGCTATATCAGGCTGAATGTTATCATTATCTCTTTGATGCTGCTATCAAGCTTCATCAGTTGGGGTTGGATTGGTCTACTCCAAGTCATGGTCCCATTCGCAATGTCAGTGGATTTTGGGGACGCAGTGGGAATTTTAGCAGAGCACTGAAGACCGGGGCTTTGTTTGGATGACGTGATTGAACCTTCCCAAGTAAGTTTGGGATGCTCTCTCCGTCCAAGAAGGAATATTAGGATTAACAGTTTCCCAATATTGTTATCTTGCATTACGCTAGTAGCACATTGATCAGGTGGGAGATTGTTTTCTTTCTTTCTTGGTATCATATATATTTTCCTTTTAATCTCTGCTATTTATTGTGCAGCACTGTGTGCTTCTTGACATTGAAGGGACAACAACTCCTGCATCTTTTGTTAGTGATGTTCTTTTCCCCTATGCCCATGATAATGTGGGAAAGCATTTAGCTGCCACATATGACAGTGAAGAAGCTCAAAATGATATCAATTTGCCGCGTTCTCAAGTAAGATTCTTCTGCTCTCATTTGTTATCTTAACTTTGTGGTACTTATTCTTTTGCGATGTGGTGCAAATGTGATGGAAATTTAGACCCCTTTAACAACCAGATTGCGTAGCCTAGATTAATTAGCCAAGTTGTTACTTAGTCAAATTAAGCAATTCTAGGTTAAAACAATACAAACAATCATATCAAGAATATAAAGCAGCGGAAAATAAATAACACAAGATATGATCACCCAGGAAACCACACGGTAAAAACCTGGGGAGGATTTGACCCACCGATCCTCAAGGCATAACAGAATTCACTATGAAAGAATTGAAGTTCTTACAAAAGGACTACAAGCTCCCCGCTCGACTTCCTAATGCTACCCACCAGTAGAACTTCCTGACACGACCACGCGCAGGCTCCGAATCCACGGACTACTTCTTTATTGAATTCCTCAATCAGCTACAAGTTCCCCGCTTGCTTTTCTTTTAAGTTCCAATGGTTGCAACTATGTTGATCATCAAGATATTGACAACCCTAAGTTTATGTGAAGGAAAGCTCCTCAAAGATCTCACAAGAGATTCACACAAACAGCAAATATGAGCAACAAAACAATATGGACAACCTTCAAAAACGTGGCTAGGGTTTTGTTTATATACCTAGGGTAAAAACATAAAACCCTAAACGTTTTTAATGAAGTAGGGCTGAGTTGGAAATTCTGCAGAATAATCAACCTGTGCGATTTTCGATCGATCGAGTCTATTCTTCGATCGATCGAGCCAGGCCAAAAGTCCCAAGAACTTCTGCAGCCACTCGATTCCAACTGTACAATAATAAACCAACTTTAAGCAAGCTTAAACAAGACTAAATACAATGTTTTGATCATGGTTTGCCAACATTACAAATTAGAGTTCTAAATACATAAAATCCTAAGACCTTAGAACCTAACAAACTCCCCCTTTGGCAATCCGTGACAAAACCTTAAATAAAAGCTCAAAGTTTTACAAGTAAAAAGCCCTTTACAAAGATAATGCTAAAAAAAAATCCAATTCAGCCTAACTACTATCCATCAGTTGCAAGTGTAGACAGTAGCTTAGTTGAATCAATCTGTATCAACCTGTATATTCCTGAAACACTCAACAAACGCATAAACGCATGTGTGACAGAAAAGAGTAAAACAACAGGTATAACATTCTTGTAAGATTCACACAACACAAAATAAAGACATATATGAATGATCAACTCATAAATATAAATCAATAAGCAGTGAATCATAAATCAACAAAAATAACATGTATATCAATCAATGTTACTCCCCCTAACATGAATATCCCCAAAAATGATATACAAAGTGAAGCACCTAGATACAATCTAAAAACTCCACAAGCTCCTCACAAACAAAAAGTCTCCCCCTAACTACAAAAACTCCTCAACAAGTCAAAAATACCACTCCCCCTTTTTGTGACAGAATGCCAAAGGGCAATCACAAGGCGCCATCAAAAGGAGGTGGTGAGGGTGAATGAAGACGCGCCAAGTCAGCTCGTAGAGCACGAAACTCATCTAGCAAGTCCACCAAAATCTGACCATGAGCCGCCTGAACGGTCATGACAGTCTCCAAAGTACGACGAACATCGAAGTCGGCCGAAGGAGGTGGAGGAACATCAGCAGCAGCAGCATCATCACCAACTGGATCAGGAACATCCTCACCAGCAAGACCTGCAGAAGAAGAAGGAGGAGGTGCGCTACTAGAGGGCTCAGACCTAGGGTGTTTAGAACCAGCTCGAAGATGAGCAGCCCTTTGTCTAAGAAAAGACGCACCTATATGAGCAATAACATGAACGGGCTCAGAGGAAGGGAAGCCACTAAGATCAAGATAAAGGAGAATCCTATGAATGAAAATAGGATGTACAAGAGCATGAGCAGAAGATGAACCCTATAAACATCGTTCAAAGAACGAAGAAAAAGATGAGGAAAACTAATAGGAGCATCAGTAACCAGAGCGTATAAAAATACACACCTCTCAAGAGGAATGGTGTGAACATGGGAAATGGGCCAGATAGAATGACACGCTATCCTAAAGAAGAGATAGTGTAACCCGGAGAGCTCAACAGAAGTGATCCGAGGATCAGAACCCCACTGGACAGTAGTCCCAGTGATGTAAGACAAGACATCACTAATCTCGGGAGACACGTCATATGGATAGACAGGATGTCGAACCAATGGTACCCCTAGAGCATCAGCCACTACCTGAGGAGTAATGGAGTACTCTACGCCTCGTATCCAACTCTTGACTAGAGTGTTGGAATCATAGATGCGGATAGAGATGTTCGAATAGAACTCTCTAATCAAGGCAGAAGGTGGAGGAGGATCAGAAACATCCACCAAGGGTAACCAGCCCCTACGCTCAAAGTTTGCCCTAATGGCAGGATCAAGTTCATCTAAGTGAACAGAACGCTCAGCCCAAATTTTTCTCCTAACATTCAGCTTCTCATAAATCTCTTGGTTTTTCTCACTCGAAAACTTCTCACGGTCATAGGATGGAGGGGGTGAAGGAGAAGGTGAGGGAACATTCCTACGGGCTCTAGTTTTCCTAGGCATAGTGCTAAGGAAAGGACAGAGACACGAGGTGAAAAACCAAAAAGAACAAGAGAAAACAGAACCAATGGCAGACTGCAAATTAGCACAATAAAAAATATAGAACAAAAATCTATATAATGCATGAACATTAATAATGTTGTGATGCATGATCTAATGCAGTAAACAAATAAGTTCAATTGAGATTGAATTGACAAAATTGGCTTGAACATGGAATTTTTATCAAAAATCCCAAAAATTGAAAACCACTTGTTGAAATTTTTACCAAAAAGATGAATTGAGCATTATAAAACACATTACATAGATTATAATGCTTAATTACAACTACACAACAAGCCAATTTCATCAAATTCTTCCCAATTTAACAAAAAGCCCCAATTCGGATCAAGAACAAACCCTAGATTTTTCAATTTTTTACCAAACTCAAAATTGATCCAATTAACAGGTAATAATCATGTTTATGAAGTGTCCCCACAAAAACCCAATGATCAATTTCATAAAATAGGGCTTGAATCAACAGAAAATCCCAAAAATGGCAAAGTGCGAAAATCGCCCCCAAATGCATGAATATATGCATGAAAAGATGAAAATAAATTCAAAAGGAAGGGCACAAGGGTCTTACCGACTTGAGGAGAGAGAGATTTTGCAAAAAGAACGGAGGAAAACGACAAAAATCTCTATGTGGAGCCTTGCCTCGTTGGAGAGAGAAAAGAAAAAGTTTGAAAAGTTTGAAATAGAACTTTGAAAAAGTCAGATCAGAACTTTAAAAAAAAGCTTTTCCACGATGTTCGATCGATCGAAAATCAGATTCGATTGATCGAAACACACAGTCATTTTGAGACAAATGAAAGCACTTTTTCGATTGATCGAAAATCAGATTCGATTGATCGAAACACACAGTCATTTTGAGACAAATGAAAGCACTTTTTCGATTGATCGAAAATCAGACTGGATCGATCGAAATGGGCAGAAGCTCACTAAATTTTGAGAAAAAATCACAGTTTTGAAAGACACAAACCTAATTTTGAAAAACAACTCCTCAAAGCATTAAATTACAGAAATAAAATGTATGAGTATGAGATGGAATGCTTTTTCAAAAACCCAAAATTTTAAACCCAATTTTCTCAAAAACCAAGTTTCAATTATTCTTCCTTTGAATTTTCTCAAGCAACAAATATGTTGTGCACAAATCTCAAGATAATTTCAAACTTGGTTGGTCAGACCAAAATCACACACTAGCATGTACAGTGTTTAACAAAGAGTAACTTGTGTAGTGTGTGATACTAACAAAAACTTGAGATACATGTGAGGTGATATGTGAATAGCAATCAAACACAAAGTCTACACAATTCATCACATAGAATTTAAAAGAGACTATCACCTAAAGAGTTACATCCTATAACTCCCACATCTCCTAGAACAAAAGCTTGCAATCATGTAAGTTTCTTGTATTTTTGCCCCATTATTTAGGTGAAATTTGGCATAAAGCCTAATAGTACACACCAGATTAGATTATGTGAAATGGCATCAAGCCTAATAGTACACACCAATTTTAAGCATTAAGCATTTAAGCATTTAAAGAGGCTACACCTTATGATCTTTTTGTGCATGTGCTACACTTTCTCGAGCACAAAATCTTATGATATGCACTAAGGTGTTCATGATTGACTAGTGAACAGTGGTGAGATGGTTATTTATGCCTTTCTCAAAAGGATCAAGTCTGACAGTCAAATAACATGTGACATCAAGATCAAGACAAAGTGATTAAAAACCACAAACATCTTTCCCACACAACATGCACTACAAAGCTTTAACTAGTCAAGTGCAATATTTAAGCTCATCAACATTAAACAAGGTACACAGAACATGACATGTGTCAAAAGATAGACCAACCTTGTTTTTCAAAAATCAAGAAAAATAGTGTCTAACATAATTTTTGCTTTCTCCTTTTCCCTTTTTTTTTATATTTTATTTAAAAGAGAAAACAAATAAATCCTAGAATGAAATGCATGAATGTAATGCAATGCAAGTCCTAGAACAAAAACAAAAAAAAAACAAAGAACAATGGTCACCAAAGAATAGAGCAATTAAGCACAAGGACCATGTCAGAAAGACTCAGTTAGTTCGAGTCTTTTGCATCCAAAACCTTTTAGATGCACCATGAGCATTGGAGTTCTTATTCACATTCGAGTGATTCCCAACTCCAGGATTGGAATAAAGGTTTAACACCTTTACCAATTCACCAATTAGTGCCATAGGATCTTGTGCTTGAGGCACAGGCACTTTTGGTTTATTTGCTCTCTTATCAGCTTGAAACTTGTAACAGTTAAGACGAATATGTCCAGACTTACCACAATAATGACAAACCCAAGCAGGTTTACAATGCATCTTGTCCTTAGATTTGGTAGGCTCCTTAGGTTTAGATTCTCTTAAGTCTACCCTAATCTTCTTAGGTGGTGAAACTTCTACGGGTTTAACTATCTCACTCACAGGTGGTTTGACAGTTTCACTCACAACCTCACTCACAGAAGGTTCAGAAGAAGAAGAAGGAACAAACTTAGTGGAATGTGGTCCAGAATCAAAGATGCTTTCAATATATCCTAACCCAGTTTTATCAGAAGGATACTTTTGAACATTCAACATGTGATCAAGTTTAGAACTAGCAGATCTAGCAACAGATAAATCATGTTCCAAAGTTCTAACTTTATCAAGCAAAAGCATGTTCTCAGATTTAACATTTTTCAAAAGCTCATTAGCATCAAACAGTTTAACAAGCAAATTTCTCTTTTCAAGCTCAAGAGAATCAATTTTCTTTAGGCCAAGATCAACTTTCATAGCATCCTTTGCAGCAATTTTGCAAAGTTTGTTATAGGCCTCTTGAAGATCTGCATCTTCAGAGAGTTCCCCATCAGAAGGGTTCTCCTCAGCAGATATGCTTTCATTGACTATAGAAGTAGCCGTTAAAGCAATGAAGTTTCCATCGTCGTCACCACCGAACTCATCATCAGAAACCTCATTATCACTAAGGGTTACAGCCATGGCTTTACCCTTATTCCTCAAGAATGTAGGACATTCAGATTTCACATGACCATACCCTTGACAGCTAAAACACTGAGGACCCAAAGAGTTATTAGAAGATTGACCAAAATTTTCTCTAGATTTTTCAAAATTGTTAACCTTAGTGGGATCATTCTTCCTAAAATTTCTAGGTTCAGCAGTGTAAGTACCTCTTGCCTTTCTATTTGTATTCCTAAGAAAGTTCTTAAAGTTTTTGGCAAGATAGGCAATCTCTGTAGCAGAGAGCTCATCATCAAATCCACCACCCTCAACATCATCAACTGACTTAAGAGCCATTGATTTGGATTTGTTCACTTTAGGTAGGTCAGACTCATAGGATTGAAGAGATCCTACAAGCTCATCAACAGGGATGGAGTCCACATCCTTGCTTTCAGTGATGACAGTCACTTTGAGTCTAAAGTCTTCAGTTAAAGATCTAAGAATCTTCCTAACAATTTTAGGTTGATCATAGATTTCACCCAAATTAAAAGCAGAATTGACAATATCATTCAGTTTGGCATAAAATTCATCAAAGGATTCATCATCAGACATCCTAATACTTTCAAACCTAGAAGTCAATTGTTGCAATTTATTAATCTTAACTGCCTTTGTGCCTTCATGCACAGTTTGGAGGATTTTCCAGGCAATATGAGCAACCTCAACATTAGAGATCCTCTTTAATTCCTCCATAGAAACAGCATTAAAGATGACATTCATAGCTTTGCTATTGAAGCTTGCTGCTTCTTTTTCAGAAGTTTGCCACTCACTCACAGGAGTAGCGGGTTTCACCCATCCATATTCAACGGAATTCCAAACCCTTTCATCAATGGATTTCAGGAATGCTTTCATCCTTACTTTCCAATAAGCATAGTTGTTCCCATCAAAATGAGGAAGAACAAACAGAGAGTGTCCATGCTCCATGACAACAGGGGTCAAGGATCAGCTCAGAGATTAAAAATCTCAAACACAAAGAGCTACCCGCTCTGATACCACTTGATGGAAATTTAGACCCCTTTAACAACCAGATTGCATAGCCTAGATTAATTAGCCAAGTTGTTACTTAGTCAAATTAAGCAATTCTAGGTTAAAACAATCCAAACAATCATATCAAGAATATAAAGCAGCGGAAAATAAATAACACAAGATATGATCATCCAGAAAACCACACGGTAAAAACCTGGGGAGGATTTGACCCACCGATCCTCAAGGCATAACAGAATTCACTATGAAAGAATTGAAGTTCTTACAAAAGGACTACAAGCTCCCCGCTCGACTTCCTAATGCTACCCACCAGTAGAACTTCCTGACACGACCACACGCAGGCTCCGAATCCACAGACTACTTCTTTCTTGAATTCCTCAATCAGCTACAAGCTCCCCGCTTGCTTTTCTTTTAAGTTCCAATGGTTGCAACTATGTTGATCATCAAGATATTGACAACCCTAAGTTTATGTGAAGGAAAGCTCCTCAAAGATCTCACAAGAGATTCACCCAAACAGCAAATATGAGCAACAAAACAATATGGACAACCTTCAAAAACGTGGCTAGGGTTTTGTTTATATACCTAGGGTAAAAACTTAAAACCCTAAACGTTTTTAATGAAGTAGGGCTGAGTTGGAAATTCTGCAGAATAATCAACCTGTGCGATTTTCGACCGATCGAGTCTATTCTTCGATCGATCGAGCCAGGCCAAAAGTCCCAAGAACTTCTGCAGCCACTCGATTCCAACTTTACAATAATAAACCAACTTTGAGCAAGCTTAAACAAGACTAAATACAATGTTTTGATCATGGTTTGCCAACATTACAAATTAGAGTTCTAAATACATAAAATCCTAAGACCTTAGAACCTAACAAAATGTTTTATAGGTTTCCCCACCATGTGTGCAGACCATGCATATATAGGAAAATGTTTGCATTACATAGTTTGTGCTACTCCACCTTAATCTATGGTTGGTTCAATGAAATAATAATTTATTTACTTCTGGCTGATTTACTTTTCCTACACACCCCCCACCCCCCACCCCCCACCCCCCACCACAACCCAAAAATAAATAAAAAGACAAACGAGAAGGAAAATCATGGACCAAAAAATCTCAATGGATATAGTAGCATGTTTACCTAATTCCATATATTTGGCATTTCGCAAGTGCATGTGAATCTTTCTCATGCTGAGAGAGAGAGAGTATGGGGTCACTAGTGATAGTTTGTGATGAATGTATATTTGATGCTGGGCCCAAAAAAAAAAAGCAAATATTAGATCAACTTTTGTCAATGGGTTCAGCAAATTTGGCTTTTCTTGGGCAGGTTCAAATTGATTTGGAACAAGGTGTTATTGGTGCTGTGCCAATCCCGCTAGATTATGTTGGGAAAGAGTTGGTGATTTCATCTCTGGTTGCTAATGTGACAGCGATGATTAGGGCTGATAGGAAAGTCACTTCCCTGAAACAACTGCAGGTAAGTTTACTCTAGGTGTAATCTTATGGGTCTCTCTTTTGAACCTAGATTGTGTTCTCAACATGTTACATGTCCAGGGTCATATATTTGGAGAACTGGATTCCAAAGCAATGAGTTTGTGGCTATTGTATTTCATGATGTAGCAGAAGCTCTTGCAGGGTGGCATGCTTCAGGCACAAAGGTGCATCCTGACTAATGAAACTTCTCCTGAATCTAGCATTCTAGCTCTAAGAATACCCAAATTTGTTGTTGAACGGTTTTGACTCCTACAATGATTGTAAATTACATGTCTCCATTAATTCACTTATCAGATTCACTGACTCCAAAAACAGTACTTTTTTTTTTGAAGTGAAAATCATAGGATATCCTTGTTTGTATAATAATGAAACAAGTGTCAATATATATATATATATATATTTGACTTCATTTTCACTGTAGCACTTTGCTGTTCTTCACCATCAGATACATAGAGCTGGAGCTTGTGCTTGAGAACATGCTACTGGTGACTTATAATGCCCTTGTTGGGGTTTCTTGAATAAAATCTGAGCTACACTCACTAAGTTATTTCTGTTGTTTATAAAAGCTGATTATTTACCTCCAGAAAAAGTTTTTTCTTTGGTGTACTAAATTTTAAGCTGCTAATATACTACGCATCATTAAATGTGAGGATAACTATTGTCTCTCTCTCTTGTTTAAGGTGTACATATACTCTAGTGTTATTGGGGAGGCTCAACAGCTTCTATTTGCCAATTCTAACTATGGTGACTTGAAAAAATACTTATGTGGATTCTTTGATACCACAGTGGGGTATGTTTTCTTAATGCATCTTCCTGTTTTCAGATATTGATTTTTTTTTTTTTGTTTGTAATTGAATAGAGTTCATCTCATAAACTTATGTGCAGAAACAAAAAAGAGGCACGTAGTTACGTTGAGATTTTGAAAACAGTGGGAATAGATAGGCCTGCAGACATGTTATTTGTGACAGATGATTTCCGAGAAGCTGTGGCTGCAGCTGCTGCAGGTAATGAGTTGCTTGTGGCTTTAAAATTTACTTTCATACTTGTGCTCTGTGTGGCAAATTGTACTTATTTATATTTAGTTTGCCCGTCTTACTTTATTAGTATGAGACTTGAAAGTTGTAGATCAAGATTGCAAATTCACCTGGTTTTAAGTTTTAACGGGTTGGGGTTTGGCACAGTGAGAGTAATCATTTTTTTATTTTTTTAATTGTTCTCCTTTTGGAAGTACTCTGTATATTATTTTTTTCTACATACTTTTGCTTAATATTAAGCAAAAGTATGTAAAAAATTCTTAATTCTAAATTTTGATTTTTTAAAATAAAAAATTCAGCAGTTTATTTTGTATTAAATAAGGGTTCTCAATATAACTCACTTGATAATATGAGTTCTAGTTTTGATGAGAGAACTTATTCAAGTGAGATATATTGAGGCCCCTTAAGCTTTTGCTATTACTCTTCATCTGTTTTTATTTTATTTTAATTCATCGTTGAGAATCACTAAACACTATCTTTGTTTCACACTATGTTTCAGGTTTGGAAGTGATACTGTCCATCCGACCTGGAAATGGATCTCTGCCACAGAATCATGGGTTCAGAACAATTGAATCGTTGCTAGAAATCCAGCACTGATATAATTGTAATTTTATAAAATAATGCTCAATTTTTATTAGTGCATATATATGTATATATATGTATTCAATTTCAGTTAGCCTTAAACTTGTGTTATGCATGGACATTTTTTTTACAAGAATATAGTCGGCATTCAAATTTGTATATAACTATATATTATCATTAAATTGGAGATTTAATATGATTAAAAAAAAAATGTAGATTTTCCTTCTCAAAAAAAAAAAAAAAAAATGTAGATTTAATATGTTTGTTTTATTAATACAGATTTATTTCCTTGTTATTGTTGCATTCATTATTATATGTGTATGTGAAAGTGCAATGGTGGAGTCAAGATTTCACTTTACGAGGGCAAGATTAAAAGATAAGATCAAAGCAAAATTAATTTAAAGAACATTGACTAATGTTATTAAAAAAATAAATAAACAATTATATACTAATGTAAATGTCATAGAAAATTTAATATAAATGTAAATAACTAGATTAAGAGCTTGTTTGGATAGGCGGTTTGCAAAGCCTTAATGCGCGTTTTAGACAAAACGTGATTTTATAAACCATTTGGCTCCACAAAAATCAACACGTTTGCGTTTTCAAAACCCAGATTTTTTGCGTTTATAAAACATTCAAAACTCTGCTTTTTCAGAAATGCAGATTGGGTTACCGCTATTTTTTTCTTCAGAAAATCAAAATAGCGCCAAAATGATAATCGATTTTACCAAAATACCAGCTTTATCCCTTCCCCATGTATATCTCTTCCTCTATTTTCTCAGTCAGTCTATACTCCTCCATGTATATATGCTACCCTGTTCTCTCAGTCTCCATGAGCTCTCTTCTGCTTTGTTTCTGGTCTTCATTCTTCATCTCACTTGCCAGGTAACAATTCTCCATTCCTCTTTTGCTGAATTTATGTTATAGATTTGGGCTTTTTGCATGGTGGGTTACACATTGTTAGAAATCTAAATGCTAGAACTTATTTTGATTGAAATATTTGTTTTTTCCATTGTTTTTGTTTCTGGGTTGTGGATTTATTTGGGTTTTTGGCTGCGTTTGAGACCTGCCCATTTTGGGTTTTGATTATAATTATTGCTTTATTTGTAGACCCATAGATATCATTGGAATCAGACTCTTATGTTTTTTTTTTTTGGTGGGTTGGGAATAAATTGATAAATGAGTTTTCCTTATTATGTTTCTCATTCAAGAATCAGGATTGTGTTTATGGGTTTTTGATCAAAATTTAATTTTTAACATTCTTTAGTGATAAAAAGCTTAATGGGTATTGTAAATGCACTTCCAGTATAGTGTTTGTGTATCCTTTCTATGCAAGGTGCCCCTCTGAGTTTGACAGATTTTGGTATCTATTTATGTGTGCTGCTGGGGAGTGGGGAGTTGAGGGTTAGATATGTTTATCTCTGTGTGCTTGTAGTGGGCATAGTTCTGATAACAAAATGGAAAAGGGCAAAAATACTATTTATTGAAACAAACAATTTGTTGTTATGGAGAAAATTTGGAATGATAAAGAATTTTATTTGTGGCCTTTACCAGGAAGTCTGCTATTGTGTATGACAGGTTATTTAGACCCCTTAAACAACCAGATTGCGTAGCCTAGATTAATTAGCCAAGTTGTTACTTAGTCAAATTAAGCAATTCTAGGTTAAAACAATCAAATAATCATATCATGTATATAAAACAAATAAAGCAGCGGAAATAATAAAGAACACAAGATATGATCACCCAGGAAACCACACGGTAAAAACCTGGGGAGGATTTGACCCACCGATCCTCAAGACATAACAGAATTCACTATGAAATAATTGAAGTTCTTACAAAAGGACTACAAGCTCCCCGCTCGACTTCCTAATGCTACCCACCAGTACGAACTTCCTGACACGACCACGCGCAGGCTCCGAATCCACGGACTACTTCTTTCTTGAATTCCTCAAACAGCTACAAGCTCCCCGCTTGCTTTTCTTTTAAGTTCCAATGGTTGCAACTAAGTTGATCATCAAGAGATTGACAACCCTAAGTTTATGTGAAGGAAAGCTCCTCGAAGATCTCACAAGAGATTCACACAAACAGAAAATATGAGCAACATAACAATATGGACAACATTCAAAAACGTGGCTAGGGTTTTGTTTATATACCTAGGGTAAAAACATAAAATCCTAAACGTTTAATGAAGTAGGGCTGAGTTGGAAATTCTGCAGAAAATTCAACCTGTGCGATTTTCGATCGATCGAGTCTAATCTTCGATCGATCGAGCCAGGCCAAAAGTCCCAAGTACTTCTGCAGCCACTCGATTCCAACTGTACAATAATAAACCAACTTTGAGCAAGCCTAAACAAGACTAAATACAATGTTTTGATCATGGTTTGCCAACATTACAAATTAGAGTTCTAAATACATAAAATCCTAAGACCTTAGAACCTAACAAACTCCCCCTTTGGCAATCCGTGACAAAACCATAATTAAAAGCTCAAAGTTTTACAAGTAAAAGCCCTTTACAAAAATAATGCTCATAAAATCAAATTCAGCCTAACTACTATCCATCAGTTGCAAGTGTAGACAGCAGCTTTAGTTGAATCAACCTGTATATTCCTGAAATACTCAACAAACGCATAAACGCATGTGTGACAGAAAAGAGTAAAACAACAGGTATAACATTCTTGTAAGATTCACACAACACAAAATAAAGACATATATGAATGATCAACTCATAAATATAAATCAATAAGCAGTGAATCATAAAGCAACAAGAATCAACAAAAATAACATGTATATCAATCAATGTTACTCCCCCTAACATGAATATCCTTGTATTTTCCACACATATCAACATGATTCCCATAAATCAATAATTTCTCCCCCTTTTTGTCACGTATTGACAAAGACAACTCATACAAAGAGTAAACAGTCAACATACGCAATAAAGGATAAGAGAAAATAGAGAATCAAGGGGAACACAAAACAATTCAACTCTATAGAAAATAGAGACAGCTCCCCCTATGAACAACACAGGTTAAAAAAAAAAACTTTTCTCCCCCTATAAAAATAGGAAAAACAAAACAAGTTTTGGGAAAAACAGTTTTGGGGAAAAATAAAAAGGGGGGGGGGATCAGCAGCATCACCAACAGGATCAAAGTTAAAAACACATAATCCAAAGTTAAAAACTAAGGTGAGGATACACATGAAGAAAAAATATTCTCTCTTTCAATAAAATGCAAACATGGCACTATGTGACCCATAAACAGTTGCATGAGTAGAGAAAATATTTGCACATTGATTATCCATCATATCTCTTAAGAAAAATATTTTCTACAGTTCACACATAAGAAATAGCATATACTAGAATGTACAAAACTCAAAAATTAATCAATCAATTTTTAAATCAAGTTGAGTACCCAATGTAGCAAAGTGTATGCATGTTATGTGTGAAAACAAAGAGAGATATGACTGCAAAACTGCAAGATGGATACAGAAATCAATGTAATGCATGTGAATCCTAAACACAAATGATAGCAAAAAAAACATTGGTCAAAAACATAGAAACTGAAAATTTTTCAGTTTCGATCGATCGAGAATCGATCGAACATCAATCGAGAATCGATCGAACATCAATCGAGTCAGGCAGACTCAAACCAAAAATTTTAATCGCAATTTTGATTGATCGAAAAATAGGGTCGATCGATCGAAAGTCTGGAAAAATCAGTTTTTCGAAAAACAGAGCATTTTAATGCAGAAACTCCTCAAAGCACATTGTTTTATAAAAAAATGCATGAGTATGAGACGAAAAGTTTTTCAAAAACACTTGAATTTAACCCAGATCTTCCAAAATCAAGATTTTCAATCAATTTGTCCTCAAAGCGCAAACATTATACATATTTTGCATTAAAGTCAAGGAACTTTTAATCTTGGATGGCCACAACAAGATCACACACAATAAAATGTACCAAGTTTAACAAAGAGTAACTTGTGTAGTGTGTGCAACTAGCAAAAGCTTGAGATACATGTGAGGTGATATGTGAATAGCAATCAATCACAAAGTCTACAAAATTCATCACATAGAATTTGAAAGAGACTATCACCTAAAGAGTTACATCCTATAACTCCCACATCTCCTAGAACAAAAGCTTGCAATCATGTAAGTTTCTTGAATTTTGCCCCATTATTAGGTGAAATTTGGCATCAAGCCTAATAGTACACACCAGATTAAATTATGTGAAATGGCATCAAGCCTAATAGTACACACCAATTTTAAGCATTAAGCATTTAAGCATTTAAAGAGGCTACACCTTATGATCTTTTTGTGCATGTGCTACACTTTCTCGAGCACAAAATCTTATGATATGCACTAAGGTGTTCATGATCGACTAGTGAACAGTGGTGAGATGGTTATTTATGCCTTTCTCAAAAAGATCAAGTCCGACAGTCAAATAACATGTGACTTCAAGATTAAGACAAAGTGATAAACACCATAAACATCTTTCCCACACAACATGCACTACAAAGCTCAAACTAGTAAAGTGCAATAAAGTAAGCTCATCCAAGCTAAACAAGGTACATAAACTAGTTATGTAAAGATAAAGTGGCCAACCTTGATTATAAATCCAAGATCTATAATACAAAACACAAAAATCTTTTTGGTTTTAACAAACTTTATGACCAAAAACAAAAAGCACATATTACAAAATGAACAATGCAAAAGTAATGCATGATAGTGCTTAACTGAGCTATAGAGGGTACACAAACAAGAAATATCAATTTCTTAATTAACCCTTGAGTACATGTACAAACTAGTACATACTCACACAAAATCAAAAATAGCTTAGCACAAACTATTCAAGTTTCTCCACAATGTCAAGCATATTCTAAATCAAGAGAGATATCATAATTCATGTAATCCTCAAGAAAAATAAAACAAGACACAAAATAAAATATTTTTGTCTTTTTGAAATTTTTCAATGTTTTTGGATTTTTCTTTAAAACAAAACAATCAAAGAAAATAAAACAACCAAAAACTAAAACAAAACATGTCCACAATTAATTGAAAGAATTAAATCAAGGACAAGTTAGCAACACTCACCTTGGAGAATCTTTTCTCACCCATATAGCACGATTCTTCGGCTTTGTAGGTGAAAATCCATGAGAAGTGGAGTGTATTTGAGAGATAACACCAATTTTCTGAGAGAGACTGAAATCCTGCAAATTCCTTTCACAAGCCAACAAGCTCAAATTTTTCAAAAGAATATGAAACAATTTATATGGACTTATGGCAGGAGAAATATCATCACATATCCTAGATTGACATACAGAATGCTTAAATTTCAATTTATGACAATTAGGACGAATGTGACCAGAGACACCACAAAAGTGACAAACAGGAACAAATTTAGGAACATCAGTATTCCTAACAGCAAATCTATTCTCAGATTTTGGTTTTTACCTCAACAAAGAACAATTTGGTCTAATATGACCAACAACACCACAACGGTGACAAGTAGGCACAAAAACAAAATTCTTACGCTCTCTAACAGTAGGTTTAGACTTAGGTGTAGAAACTTCAGCGTCTACATCATAACTTTTACCTTTGTCTAACCTAGCAAAATAAGCCTTTTCATTATTATTCCTCTTGAAAGGAGGGATATAAACTTTCTCAGTTTTAGGCTTAAGAGAAACAGAAACACTTCTGTTATCATCAGCAAGTTTGGTATTAGACAAATTTTTAGCTTCAGCCTCAGCTAACTTTTGTTCCAAACTTTTCATCTTCTCATCTTGAGAGGAAATTTGATTTCTCAAAAAATTATTCTTTTTATTAGACTCATCTAATCTAACAAGCAATTCCTCTTTTTCAAGATTAGTCAATTTTAACTCTTCTTTGAATTTCTTAGCAATTTTCAAAGATTTAGATAATTCCTTACGAAGAGTTTCAAAAGCATCAAAAAAATCAGCAGAAACAATAGTGTCCTTTTTATTCAAAACATCACAGGCATCAATAAAATCAGCAGAAGCATGAGCAGAAACATGATCAGAAAGACACTTCAAAATATCCATGACAGCAGGGGTCAAGGATCAGTACAGAGATCAAAAGATCTCAAACAGAAGAGCTACCCGCTCTGATACCACTTGACAAGTTATTTAGACCCCTTAAAATAACCAGATTGCGTAGCCTAGATTAATTAGCCAAGTTGTTACTTAGTCAAATTAAGCAATTCTAGGTTAAAACAATCCAAACAATCATATCAAGAATATAAAGCAGCGGAAAATAAATAACACAAGATATGATCACCCAGGAAACCACACGGTAAAAACCTGGGGAGGATTTGACCCACCGATCCTCAAGGCAAACCAGAATTCACTATGAAAGAATTGAAGTTCTTACAGAAGGACTACAAGCTCCCCGCTCGACTTCCTAATGCTACCCACCAGTACGAACTTCCTGACACGACCACGCGCAGGCTCCGAATCCACGGACTACTTCTTTCTTGAATTCCTCAATCAGCTACAAGCTCCCCGCTTGCTTTTCTTTTAAGTTCCAATGGTAGCAACTAAGTTGATCATCAAGAGATTGACAACCCTAAGTTTATGTGAAGGAAAGCTCCTCGAAGATCTCACAAGAGATTCACACAAACAGAAAATATGAGCAACATAACAATATGGACAACCTTCAAAAACGTGGCTAGGGTTTTGTTTATATACCTAGGGTAAAAACATAAAACCCTAAACGTTTAATGAAGTAGGGCTGAGTTGGAAATTCTGCAGAAAATTCAACCTGTGCGATTTTCGATCGATCGAGTCTAATCTTCGATCGATCGAGCCAGGCCAAAAGTCCCAAGTACTTCTGCAGCCACTCGATTCCAACTGTACAATAATAAACCAACTTTGAGCAAGCCTAAACAAGACTAAATACAATGTTTTGATCATGGTTTGCCAACATTACAAATTAGAGTTCTAAATACATAAAATCCTAAGACCTTAGAACCTAACAGTGTATGTTAGCTTTTATATGACCAGATATTGCATACATCTTTTACACGAACCATATATTTCAATACACGTATATGAACCATATATTTTAGCTGAGTTTGTACGGTTGCACTTGCCCTTGGAACCATACATCTTTTCCAATATTTCAACTTTCATGGCTTTTAGGCAGAGGGATTATATTTGTTATATAGTGGTTGTATAATTATAGTTCTTGAAGCAAACAAATAGCTTTTTAAGCTATGCTACAGCAGCTGAATAACCAGGAAGCAATTTAGCATGCAACTGACTTGTAAAATTGGTCTCTAATAAACGCTTACTGGAGTACCAGTTACATTTTAGATCAATGTACTGAATGATTTCCGAACCTAGTTTGGCAACCTCAGAAAAATAGCACACCAATTTCTTTGCCACTGCTACTACTTTATGTTTATACAAATGTCATGTTTTGTGTCTTTGACAATATACATGTATGTCTACTGATACACACCAGGTAATGCATATGCTATAACAGTTTAAAAGAAAGCTTAATCCTGGTCTAGAAGAGAGAAAAGAAGAAGAAAGAAAACAAGTCAAATTTGAATTTCTTGTAAAACAACGGTAGTTTACTTGTATAAATCAAAGCTAAAGGTCGTTTAGTATTAGAGAGTTGTTGAATTATATATACTTGCCATGTACACATTGTTCAATATAGCAATATATATTCAGTTTTCATACCCTTAGGAGTATAATAGTTACTGGGCCTCTGACTAGCTGAGACGTTGTCTAGGACTAGGATGTGCAGTGGAATCTTAGCTGCTGCTTTCTTTTTCTTTTTTTTTCCCAGGAATTAATTTTCAAATTAAAGATGAAGTAATCCCGATTCCTCTCTCTACCACCTTTATTGATACACTGCACTGTGCTGAGCATCATCGTCATATCTGAGCGTGTAAATTCAGATATGCAGAGAGAGTTTGGGCGGGAGGTCTTTATTATGAGGTGTGTCGAACTCAAAACAAAATAGTTAAGTCATTTTTTGGAATTTATACTTAAAACAGCCATTTTTAAAACAGCTTATCCAAACGATTAATCTTTAAAAATAAAAAATGTAAATTTTTACATTTTTACCAAACGCTTATTTGTGGTTTTAAAAACGCTCGTTTTTAAAACGCACCTTTATAAACAGTCTATCCAAACAGACCCTAAATCGATACTACTTTATCAAATTGTCTTTGTAGAAAATTATGACAATTGGTTAGTAAGGTCTTTGTTAAATTGTCTTTGTAGAAAATTATGATTAATTGGTTGGTAAGATCTCTATACCTTCGAATGTGATTTGTATCATAATGATGGTAATTAAAAAAAAAAAATCTTCTTAAAATGGAAATATGAGTTTTTTTAGAATTATGATCCGTTCTCATTATTGTGATCTAGTCTTTCCATAATCTCAAATAACTACAAGTATATGACTTATATCATTATACAAAAACAATAAATTCATAGTTAGTAACAATCAAACTAAGATACTAATTTAAATACATACAGTCTAAATATATAATTTGATTCCTTAAATAAATTGAGAAAAAAAATTTATAGTAAAAGTATTAAGTATATATCAATATACATTAAAGTTGTATCATCAATGCCATGAATGCCCTTAAAAAAATTATGTAGAATTTAACTTTCTTTCTTTATTTTTCTAAGGAAGAGAAATTAAGAAGTTTTTAGAGAGTTTTAGTGCTATTCAAGAACACAAGTAGTGTTTTTATGTTATAATTATGTGGGACCTTCAAATTAAATATTTGAATGGCCATGAGAAAGAGAAAGGCCTAAAAGCCTGTGAATTGTGATGATAAAACTGTGTTTCAAGTGGACCTGTTAAGCTTTGTTTTGTTCGGAAATAAGCCGAAAATGTGGAATTGGCAAAATGGCATATTAATAGCTCAAAGCTCAGAGAAAATCCAATTAAATTTTAATTGAATTCTCAATTTTGCATCACGTATTTCATTTAATTGTTAATTTTGTGTGAAGTGAATTATTGAGTGTAAAAGTCGAAGAGTCCAAATCCAATTAGATTTTAAATTGGATTTCAATTGGAGTCCATCCAAACAGTCTATCCAAACAGACCCTAAATCGATACTACTTTATCAAATTGTCTTTGTAGAAAATTATGACAATTGGTTAGTAAGGTCTTTGTTAAATTGTCTTTGTAGAAAATTATGATTAATTGGTTGGTAAGATCTCTATACCTTCGAATGTGATTTGTATCATAATGATGGTAATTAAAAAAAAAAAATCTTCTTAAAATGGAAATATGAGTTTTTTTAGAATTATGATCCGTTCTCATTATTGTGATCTAGTCTTTCCATAATCTCAAATAACTACAAGTATATGACTTATATCATTATACGAAAACAATAAATTCATAGTTAGTAACAATCAAACTAAGATACTAATTTAAATACATACAGTCTAAATATATAATTTGATTCCTTAAATAAATTGAGAAAAAAAATTTATAGTAAAAGTATTAAGTATATATCAATATACATTAAAGTTGTATCATCAATGCCATGAATGCCCTTAAAAAAATTATGTAGAATTTAACTTTCTTTCTTTATTTTTCTAAGGAAGAGAAATTAAGAAGTTTTTAGAGAGTTTTAGTGCTATTCAAGAACACAAGTAGTGTTTTTATGTTATAATTATGTGGGACCTTCAAATTAAATATTTGAATGGCCATGAGAAAGAGAAAGGCCTGAAAGCCTGTGAATTGTGATGATAAAACTGTGTTTCAAGTGGACCTGTTAAGCTTTGTTTTGTTCGGAAATAAGCCGAAAATGTGGAATTGGCAAAATGGCATATTAATAGCTCAAAGGTCAGAGAAAATCCAATTAAATTTTAATTGGATTCTCAATTTTGCATCATGTATCTCATTTAATTGTTGATTTTGTGTGAAGTGAATTATTGAGTGTAAAAGTCGAAGAGTCCAAATCCAATTAGATTTTAAATTGGATTTCAATTGGAGTCCAATTTTTCACCACATGTTCATCTAAGTTTTTAATTTTTGCGGCAAGTGAATTATTAGGTGTAAAAACTAAATTCTAAATCATATATATATATATATATATATATATATAAATTGTTTGCTTATTGATTATGAATTAAAAAAAAAAATTGAAATTAACATTTAGAATAATAAACGTAAAAATAGAATTAGTCATGCCAAGACAACATTTCCTAAGGGACCAATCCCTTCACCAAAATAACTTGGAAAAGAGTTTGACAAAGATCATCTTGCTAAGACATGTGTAGCTTTGTTAGCATTCCTATACACCCAATTAAACTCCAGCCGGTCAAATCTTGCATAACAAAATTAACAGTTCTCTAGTGCACTAATTTGGATCTATTGGTCACTACCTCAACTCAGTTTTTGGAATTACCCTCAATTACCACATTCTAAAACTACTTTTGACCTGCTAATTCCACTGCCCACAAAAAAGCTTTGGCTTCCACTTGAATAGGGACCTTAGTATTCACTTTTTTTGAGAAAGCAAATAAGCTACACCATAAGCCACATTCCATGGGTGCATGTAGGAGCTATGCTTCATACATGATTTTGATATCAAGTTCAAAATGACATAAAATGACAACATTCAGGAGACAAAGTTTTGTCTCAAAAAATTTAAAACTTAGAGCTTGCCTTGAACTATGGACAATGACAATGCCTCAAGATTCAAGGTTAAGTTTTGTACATTTGATTTGCGAAGCTTAAGGTCAAAGATACAATTATCAAATGACATGCACCCACTATTATCCTCTGGCTCACAAATCAAACTTTAAAGTATCTTCTCTCTCAACCATGGCATTCACTCACTATTATATTATGCTATATGATTCTCATATGAAATATTTCCAGATTCATTCATACGTGAATCTTCCAAACCAAAATTCGCTCACGAATTAAGACAAATAAATAGCTTTCGTTGAGAGCTTTCATTTGTTCCACTATATTTTCTGCTATATGATGCCATTGTTTCTAGCAATGCTTAACTTTATTAAAAGTTACATATAACTAAGTATATACTTTGAAAGCATTACAAACAAAAAAAAAACCTATTATAAAAGCTCGTAAACTAAACAAATTTGTCTGATAATGGGCTGAATTTATAATTTTCCTATTTTTTTGGTTTGTTTGTTTTTGGATATGATCTTTTCAAAAATAAGTAACAACACTCATTTGGAATGCTATATCTTAGCTATTGATGAATATTTACCACTTTTGAGTGCCATCCCCCATATTGGATCTAAGTAAATACAATCTCTCTATATTTACCTATTGAGAAACTAAATATATTTTAAATTTTTAATCGATAAATATCATCTACCTAACTGTATAAAAAACTTGTGTTAAAGTCTGGTCATTGTTAATTTTTTTTTTTTGAGAAGCGGTCATTGTTACTAATTGTATAACTAAATTCAACTATAGGTTTTTTCATTATAAATCTTATCTCATGCAATATGAAAAATTTCAAGAAATACCACTTTCAACTTAGTGTCACCAAAAAATATGTCATGTACATTGGACTTGGAAGAAAAAGAACTATTCGTCTTGCCCAATCATACCCTTATATTCTTACCACAAATAATTGGATTATTGGCTTTGTTTATTGTTGAGATGCAACCCAAAACAAAAAAGGCATACGACAACAACAAAATTAAAAATAAATAAAATCTCCAAATAGCATTATAATGAAGTATTGTTTCCAAAAGCCATATTTTCAAATTCGTATGGTTGCTTATTTTAATCCTCATACAGGATTTAAGTTTCATTTATACATTTGAATATTGATATTGTTAAATTCAATCGTTAGTTATGAAGCAAAAGAGTTGTTAACTGTAAAAAAATATATGAGAAAAGAAATTGACAATGTTTCATAAGTTAATGAATATGAATAGAAAAGGGGTTGCAAGTTTACTTACAAATTTGTTTTTTGTGCATTGGGGGGTTGTTGGTGTGTTGTTAAGAGTTTTTTGCTGATGGTAGCAAGTGGTTAGGGGTTGAGATTATATTTAGAGAAACATTTAAGAGAGAGAGAGAGAGAGAGAGAGAGAGAGAGAGAGAGGAGCTTGAGAGTCCACATAGAAGTGTCCAGCTGAAATATTCTTGTTTAGGTTATTTTTGTGGTCTTCTTGGTTTTTGTATTAGGTGTTAATGTATTATTTATTTTGGCACAAAAATTTCAAAAATTTAGATGGGATATATGGCGCAAAATTGAGAATCCAATTAAAATGGAAGAGAAATAAAAAATAACAAACTGGAGAGGAGCCCACCCCTTTCATCGGTATAAAAATTGTAGTCTCTTTGGTTTTCACAATTTGGCAGCAAAATCAAGAAAACTTTTAATTATACAGTAACTCACTTGACCCAAAAAAGAAGAAGACACGTGGTGGAATATTGAGAAAAAACTCTCACTTGAGAATACTAAATATTTTAACACGTATGGGGAGATTGAGAAAACAAAAGGTTGATTGAGAATAATAGGTGGAGTATTTATGGTCCTCAACTCCTTTTGGACTTATGTTGTATAGGTAATAAATCAAGTTAGTTAGCATTGATTTTCTTGCCTAGAAATATGTTGACTTGGCACAATGAGAGAGAGATTAACGGATTAAGATTCCCTATAGGACACTCTACAAGATAAATTTTTTAAAATCTCCTCCATTTTAACCTTTTATATTAAAAGAATTTCTTTTAATATAAAAGGTTAAAATTTGCTACATAATTAATCAACTGAACATCCTAACGCTTTGTTTGATTGGAGTGATTATAAGGAGGATGGAAAATGAATGAGAGAAAAGTGGGGAGAAAATGGTGTTTGTGGTTGTTTGGTTGAGGGTGGAAAATGAGAGAGATCTTGGTAGGGCCCACAAATTTTCTCTCTAACCCCACCAAAACACAGTCTCCCCAAATTGGAGAGATTTTGTTTGCCTTTTTCTTAATTGGGCATAATTTTTAATAAGGACATATGAGTAAATTTATACAAACTCTATTTTCTATCCTCCTATTTATTTCTCTTCTCAACCAAGTAAAAAAGTTTTACATCTTTCCACTTTTCCATCCTTCCAACAAACACAAATGAGGGAAATTAAAATCTCTTCTATTTTCTCACTTTTCCATTCTCTCACAATTTTCTATCCTCTTATTTTTTTCATTCTCCTAGCCAAACAGACACTAAATTGGACTTTCAAAAAAAAAAAAAAATCCTATCAATATTAGACTACCTAACTGTATCTAACATCTATCAATTTTTTTGGGCGAAAAATCCATTTTTGTCCCTATATTTTCACGCGATTCCCACTTTGATCCCTAACTTTTATTTTCACCGCTTTTAGTCTCTATCCTGAAAAACGCGTCTCGTTTTGTTCCTGCCATTACATCAAAGACGGAAAATGCACACGTGGCAAATGGAATGCATTTTTGGCACACTAAAAACTGACATGGCAATTAAAATAATAATAAAAAAGTTATTTGGCATTAAAAAATGCCACGTAAGCATCTAAATTAAAAAAAAAAAACTTAATTTATTAATTTTAACTAAATAAACAAAATTAAAAACTAAAAATCATATGAATTGAAATGTAAGTATGTCTTGAACAAGAACAACAAGAACATAAACCCAGATCCAAGAACACAAACCCAGAAAAAAAAAAAAAAAAAACCAGTTAATCTTTGTCGCTGAGAAAGTTTTTGCTTCGCTTGGTTGCAAGAAAACACAGGCGAATGAAATAAGCTATGACTTCTAACATCAATTTATTTTTGTGAGCTAAGAATTCAAAACCTTCACTCTACAAAGCTTAAAGAGGTTTTTACTATAAAGAAAAGAACAAAACTTTCACTTTCAAATTATTTTCCTGCGTTTTCTTAACAACCAAACAGAGAATGCTTTCATTTCTACTCTCTTTTTCCAAATTTCTCGGCTAACCCAGAAAGCGTCCTTACCCGTTTCTGCTTGAGAAATCGACGAGCTACTAGGACTCCCTTCCAGATGTGCCATTGAAGACCCAACAAACAAACAACATCGTACAAAGGAAAACAGTGAAGAAGAAGAAAATAAAACCCAACAAACAAAAGCAAGCTCAAAGGTCAATCCTTTAGTATCAGTAAATCCTTTATTTTTTTGCAACGCCGCTGTTGTCGCTGTCTCCCAGACAGTCACTCAGCTCGGCTTTCTCAGTAGCTTTCTGTCCTATCAGTAAATTAATTTAGATGTTTTGTTGTTGATTTGGCTGAGTTTTGATTTACTGGTTTTGATTTTTATTTTTTAAAATTTTTAGGTTTGTGTTCTTAGATCTGGGTTTGTGTTCTTGTTGTTCTTGTTCAAGACATACTTAAATCTCAATTCATATATTTTTAGTTTTTAATTATGTTTTTAATTTTTTTTATTTAGTTAAAATTAATAAATTAATTTTTTTAATTTATATGTTGACGTGACATATTTAATGCCAAATAACATTTATTATTATTATTTTAATAGTCACGTTAGTTTTTAGTGTACTAATAGTACATTCCGTTTGTCATGTGTGTATTTTTCATCTCTGATGTAACAGCAGAGACAAAAACAATGCACGTTTTTTAAGATAAAGACTAAAAACGGTAAAATAAAAGTTATAGATCAAAGTGAGAATTGCGTAAAAATATAAGGTCGAAAATAAATTTTTTGCTTTTTTTTGGGTTCCTGAAAATAAGGAAACAGTTAGCTTTAAATCTTTAATGCACTGAAACAATACGGACAAGCTTCTTGTCTGCGTACGATGGCGGGAGCGTGACCATTCATTCATTCATTTTGATGTTAAAACGCAGGATGAATTGATTGATAACGCTACATTAAAGTACGACGTAGGAAAAAACCATTCATTTTAAAGCATTAATGTAACCAATGATCCTATTGGTTGAAGCCTTGAAGTTAGTTGGGAGTTAGTTGGGAATTTATGATTAATGCCTTTTTTTTTTTACTTTCACCCTCACAGTCAAGTCAAGCCGGCCCCAATCCGGACAAGCTTCTTGTCTGCATACGATGGCGTGTCCATTCATTCATTCATTTTGATGTTAAAAACTAGGATGGATTGAAGTACGACGCAGGAAAAAACCATTCATTTTAAAGCATTAATGTAACCAATGATCCAGCTCGTTGAAGCCTCGAAGTTAGTTGGGAATTTATGATTGATGCCTTTTTTGTCCTTTCACACTCAGAGTTTTTTTTTTGCTGAACCTTTCACCCTCACAGTTAAGTCAAGACGGCCCCAACTCAATTATGTGTTGGTTCGGATAGCAATTAATCTGGCGTTACGTTTTTTGTTCACGCAATTTCCTTTTTTTTTTTTTTTTTTTGGTTGTATTTGTTGACTTTGAGAGACAATATTTACTGTTTATGAATAGTATATGCACTGTTTATGCACTGTGCATACATTGTTCACGCATTAAAAAATATTAAAAATGGGTCTTACGGTACTATTCATATATTTAAAATTTATTTTACTACAATATTTTTACCAACAATCAATTTTCAGCAACAATAAATTTTATCCACTTATACAGGCAACTTAAGCAATCACAAATGCAGCTTCATGGACTTTCATTTTGTGGGTCCGAAATTCACATGGAGTACGCACTTCGATTTTCACCACACACTTGGATGTCTTCCTCTTAGAATTGGGTAGTAAAAGGTCAAAGCTTAGCAATCTGTATTAAGAAATTAGTAGAATAAAACAACTTAAGGAAAGAAGAAAAAGTTAATAAGAGAGAGTGAGAGAGAAAGGAGAGAAACTGAAAAGATTTTAAAGACCCACCTGTCAGCCCAAATGCAAATCAGCTGGTGTTGTCTTTTTTTTTTTTGAAGACGAAGGAGACAAGTACACGGAGCACAGCCTCCTTCCACCATTAATTTCAAAGTATGCCAAATACATTTTTTTTGTTAACGAGGAAGAGAAAAAATTTGAACCCCTTTTTTTCTCCTTTTTTTCCTCTATTTTATGAGATAATTGTAAAAATAAATTCTACACCTTCACAACACTGTTTTTGTCTAGATAATTACTGTATTTGCATTTTTTTAAATGTGTTATATACACAATATTTTTATAATATTTTCACAATAAATTCTGCCATTTTTTTTTGAGAAAATAGTAATACTTATTAGAACACACAAACACGAAAGTAATATATAGAGTTTTTTAAACAAGTTTATAATACATTACATAATCCGAGTACTACTACAAAATGACCTAACCTTTGTAGTGGTAGCCTAAATTCTGCCATTTAGGATTTAAGTGGTAGGTAAAAAAGTAATATAAGTGGTAGTTTTAAATTAGAACTAGCAATAACTTGCCATTTAGAATTTATTATCAAAATGGTGTAAAAATGTGTGTACCTAACAAATTTTTTAGTCTTTAAATTCCCCCCTCTCTCTCTCCAAAAAAAGAAAAAAAGAAAAAAAAAAAAAGAATCTAAATATTCAACATTCGAACTACAATTTTTTAGTCTTTTTCTCCCAATTTCATGTGTAAATTTTTTTGTTTTGAATATGCTAGATTTGTATTTGTTCTACATTTAGGTAATGTCTTCGTTATGGATGTTGTTGCTTGTAATCAAATGAATGTATTGAATCAGTACACTTGGTTAGAGAAGGAGTAAGGGATCCAACCCTTAATGACTAAATTATTGAGAGAGAGAGAGAGAGAGAGAGAGCATTAGAAATTCTAAGGATAGAGGAACTGACAAAACATATAAAACAATTTTTTTTAGTAAGATTTAATAAAAATATTTTTTTTTTATTATATACTGGTCATGTGTAGTCCACATGATCAATGTAGTCAACAATATTATGAGTCAATAATACAAACCTGATAATATAGAGAGTCTATTTGTAATTAATCCAAAATTCTCAGGGGTCATTTTACGATTCGGCCTAATCTAAAGTCCTAAATTTGGAATTGTTTAAGTTGAGGTTTGTTATTTTTATTTTTGAGAACAGTATTTCAACCAAACCCATAATAATGTCTTTTGGGTAAACGTATAACTTTACCAGGTATTGATAACTCATTTAATCCTTTTGGGTTCATCTTGTTGCTTAGCCCACGAGATATGACTTGTGTAATCTAAGTCATTCCAATCTTAGAGTAGAAGTCATTCCAAGCTTTTGGGTAACATAAAGGATTAAGGAAGAAGAAAGCAATCATACAGAGCATGAAGAAACGACAAGGGCCACTCATGACACTCCTGACTCCTTGTCCTATACACAAAAACAGTAGACAAGACAAAACTTCTCATGTCCCAATATCGAGAGAAGCCCTATTCTCTAGGTTGAGACTCCACATACTGTGTATATGCAAGTGATAAATTTTTTCTTAAACGCAAAGCATCAGAGAAATCTTGTTCACTAATCACTCCTCTCTTAGGAATAGCTCCCACGCTGCAAGTTGCTTGATCCCAGCCAGCGTACACTTCCTCTTCAATAATTGCCAGTACAAATTTTTACTATTTGCTCGTTGATGTTTGGGATTTAAAAAAAAAAATTTATTTTTGAGCTCCGTTAGAAATCCTAATCCAATGAATCTAATATATTACCCCCACCTCTCTCCACTCAGAACCACTCGAACTTGGGTTCTCAAACTCCATAAGCCTTTAAGACTTGGGGAAGTACCACTCTGCTCAACGTGAGTAGCGGTTGATGTTTGGGATTTTAATTACTCTGTTTTCAGCTATATAGGTGCATGTCCTGTAATTTTTATTGCTTTGCTATTTATCTATTCTCTTTACTTGTCTTTGTATATCAATTGTATTTTCTTATTCATCAAAAAATCAATTGTATTTTCTTATGAAAAAGGACTACCGTTTTAGTTAAATGTAATTGTTTTTTCTTATTAGCAAAAGAAAAAGAAAAAGAAAAAGAAAAGGTACTTGTTTCCTTTATTTATTTTGTGAATTTCCACCACGCATGCATTAGCCCTCTCTACTCTGCTACCTGTCTAACCTTTCAATGTGGACAGTAATGCAAATTAGGTTGAGTCCGTAAAAAAGTCTAGCATCACATAAAAAGTTACAATTTTTGTCATAATTATTTTATGTAACAAATTATAATTGACTGCTTGTCACTTTCACATGATTCTCATAGAAATATCTATTTCACCAATTCTTTTTTTGAGAAAGTGCTGATCACCACTTTTTCACCGCCATTTATTATTTAGTACTTGAACAATTGTAACAAAAGTTATGATTTTTTACTTACATCTAAATTTTTTTATTATGAACCTAGGTCAGGGCCCATCTTTGTACCTGTGTATGTCATGAATGCTTTTTGCTTATCATAGTCATAGTTCGGTTTAATATCATTAATTTTTTCTCAAGCTGGGGGAACATATGCAACAACTTGTGAAGCTAAAAACTCATAAAAGAAAAAAAAAAAAAAAGGAACCTGTGTAGCAAAAATTGTTTTCCTTTGTCCTGAGTGATCGCATTACAAATAATGGAGTTCGAGGAAGGATTGGAGCCAGTAAGTCCTACTGGACAGTACTTCAACAGCTCTGTGCTATCAGTATCCATTATTGCTGTTATGGAATTTGAGATTCCAATCAACAACCTGCCCTCCATAATGTCAGTGTTCAAAGATGTGTTCCTCCCCATCAATCCTCGTTTCTCCTCCATTATGGTGCTCATCTCTCTCTCTCTCTCTCTCTCCCCTTTTATATTACACATAAATTTCTTAATTTCTCAGTTTGATTAGATGAAGTTGTTATTCGCGTGCAAAAGCTATATATGGTTAACTAGCTATGAGAAAGTATTAAGGCTATAGCATATTTACGAAGTTGTTTTATTCATGATTTTGTAATTATTTACCTTTCTTCCAGAATACTATGTTCTTTAATTTAAGTAGTATTTAAGCAAAAAGAAGAAGTTATTTTAGCCTATTTAAAAAACGAACTAAGTAGTGAGAATTTGAAAACAGGTTACAGGTGAAAAAGGTGAGAAACAATGGAAAAGAGTAGAAGTGAAACTTGAAGACCACATTAACGTTCCCATTTTCCCTATTGGATTGTCACCTGATTCATATGACGAATATTTTGATGACTACATATCAAAGATAGCACTGAACCATTTTCCACAGAACAAACCACTATGGGAGATTCACATTGTTAAATATCCAACAAGCAATGCAGCTGGTACTATCATATTCAAGCTTCACCATGCTCTTGGTGATGGCTACTCTCTCATGGGTGCACTTCTTTCTAGTATGCAAAGAGCTGATAATCCTTCTCTTCCGCTAACATTTCCCTTTCGCCAACGCTCAGAGTCAAAAAGTGACAGATTAAGCAGAGGGGTGTCCCAACTCGTTTCCTTGATCTTTAACACTATACATGATTTTGGATGGAGCATATTAAAGAGCAATTTGATTGAAGATGATCGAACGCCGATAAGGTCTGGGGAAAAAGGAGTGGAGTTTCGACCAATTACAATATCAACTACGACATTCTCTCTGGATCATATCAAATTTATTAAGGACAAGCTTGGAGTGGTAAGATCATAAGATCAACATATATATATATATATATATCAGGTTTTATTGGATTCCCACCAATTCGTCATTTAGCACAACTATAATGGGTCGTAGAATTTCAAACCCATTGTTAATTAGTGAAACTCGAGTTACCAATTAGTAAGAGCAATGACATCAGTTTACCTAAAATTTTCTCCTCATTTTAGAATCAAAACTTATTTTTCCTATTTTAATTAATCAATTTTCAAAACAGCCACATGAAATTTCCTATTCTAAACCCTATTTTATTTAAATATTATTTCATCATTCATTTTATTATTATTTCTCTCACTTTTCAAAACACCAATTTTTCTTTATCACAATTACCGCAATACAAAAACTACTAAAATCTTGATTTGGGGAATGAACATTACTCCCTAAAGATAGGGAGAAATTTGTAGCAAAACCCCAAAATATATAGAAGGGATAGGAAAGCTAATGTGGGGAGCGGGAATGGGTTTTCTTCCCTTACCCTATTTTAGAGAGACTTATGCCATTGCTCTAAGCTATCAGATTTTTGATGGCAAGATCAAATTTTTGATTGCTCTTGCTCACCTAGAAAACACTTCATTTTCTTATTCTTTTCTTCATATTTTTCCATTCATTCAATATTGTCAGATGATTGGACTAAAACTTGAAGAGCTTGTTTTCATTTGGTTCTTTGGTTAGAATTAGTTTATTTTTGCTTAATTGAATAATATATTCTCAAGTGCAGACCATAAATGATGTAATTACTGGTATAATCTTCTTTGGCACCCGATTATATATGCAAGAGGTTAACCAGAAATCAAGCAAAGCGGATTCCACAGCAATAGTGTTGCTCAGTACAAGGACAGTTAAGGGCTACAAGTCAGTCAAAGAGATGATCAAACCTGAATTCGATACACCATGGGGGAACCAATTCGGTCTCTTACATGTATCAATACCAAAGTTTACAAATCTTAAATCCTCAAATCCCCTTGAGTTTGTTTTGAAAGTGCACAAAATAATCAGGGAGAAGAGAAACTCTTCATCTGTATACTTCACTGGTTGCCTATTGTCGATTATGAAGAAACTAAAAGGCCCTGAGGTACATACACAATTTTACTCTTGACATCTCTAGATTTTTCAAATTAAAAAAGACCCTATATAGTTTAAGATGAAGTTGCTTGATTTGAAAGTCTAATACTTGTCCACCATGACTAAGGTTTTTAAATTGTAATTCTTTTCCCCCCCAAGAAGTCAAAAGTTTTAAACCTTAAGGACGGTTTATAAATAGTTAAGCAGCCACATAATTAAATTCAGTGATTCTAACATTACATTCAAAATTCTTACAATTTTTCTCTTAAAGCAACATAAAAAGTATTTAAGAAGTTTGCTTCTTTAGCTCCATGTTTTTTGGCTTTTGTTTATGTGGGATGCTATAGTTTGCCTCTTTAGCTCCTTGTTGGTTGTATTATGAAAGCAACATAAAATTACTTAGAGGTTTAAGTTTGCTTCTTTAGCTCCTAGCTGGTAGTACCATGAAAGCAACGTAAAAAGTACTTAAAAGAAGTTTGCTTCTTTAGCTCCTAGCTGGTTGTACTACAGGCTTTGGTCCTTTCATGGATACTGTAACGTTTCTGGTTTTCAGTATATATATCCTTTATCTTAGAGGGGGAAAAGTACTTAAACAAGGAGTAATTATTAGTTAATTTTTTGTCTTATAAAGAACAGAGAATGTTTAAAATATATACCAAGCTATATTTTGAAGAGCCATTTCTGAATTTTTCTTTGCTATGGGCAATGGGCATGCGGTGGTGGCAGGCAGCATCTAAATACATCCATAGAGCATCAAATTACTCGAGCATGTCGATCTCAAATATGATAGGGCCAGTGGAACAAATGGCTCTGGTTAAACATCCAGTTAAAGGCTTATACTTTATGACCCTTAAAGTACCTCAGGTATATAAAAATTCTCATAAATTAACTACATTCGGGTTTTCAAAGTTAGCTACCATCTTATGACAATGCTTTGTTTATTTCTTTTTGAGATCTCACATTGAAGTTTTTATATTTTGTTGTTAATTTTGAACGAAGTACTTAAAACTCTCTTATTTTTAACCCAACCCAATCTCCTCCCCCAGAAAGAACAAGCAAAACAATATATATACACACACACACACACAAACCCTGTGTATTTGGGGTGTATGACTATGCATTACATAAGTATCAATTATTAGGAGACTTCTGATTTTACATTCTTTTTAGCTCTTCTTTTACACAAGCATTACCAATAATTTTGTGCTCCTGGTGTATGTTTGGATGTATCCTTTTGGCAATTGCTTATATGCTAATTGCTGAAAATTCGTTTAAGTATAGTTGTCTCTTAATAACAGAAAAAAAAAAAAAAAAAAAAAAAAAAAAAAAAAAAAAAAAAAAAAAAAAAAACAAAGAGAGAGAGGAAGACCGAAGACTTTAAAAAGATGTACATAAACAGATAGGCTAAAAAAGTTAAAAGAAAAAAAGGGTTATAGTTCTGTTGATACTTATGTATAACTTGATTAGGTTTTCGAGTTGTGACTTACCATGAATATAGGATTGGTAAGGATTAGAGATTCATCTAATATTGGGGAAAAAGATGTTATCAGTATGGTCAAGAAATTGAAGATAAACAATGCGGTAGCGTCAGAATAATGGCTTCCATTGTTCATAATTTTAGATAATTTCATATATTTTCTAGCCACTATAGCATATGCTAATTTTGATGGTTTTGCAGAGTCTTACAATTACAATGGTAAGCTACATGGGAAATCTGAGGGTTGCCGTTGGCTCAGAGAAAGGGTTCTTAGATCCCCACAAGTTCAAGTCGTGTGTGATCAATGCCTTTGAGATGACACTCCAAGCGGCACATGACATTCCCACGTGAAAATATATAATTTGATGGGCAAATTACATTATTATTGGAGCTAATGAAGTTGCATTTGGTTTTGGATTCTACACGTAAGTGTCTTGTGAAAGTTTTTAGTTAAAGCCGTAGGGAGGGAGGTTAGGGGCAGCATTGTATTTTTCAAATCTCTTTTAAAACTAATCTATATATTATTATGTAATAATAGGTGAAGTTGAGACAAACTCAAATTAGAATTCCAAATTAGAGTTTCAATGTTGTGCCATGTGTCCTAAATTATTTATTTTTAAATATTTTTATTTCTTAATTTTAGAATCAAATGTGAGACCACATCATAAATATTCATCCAAGTGAGTTATTAAGTACAAAAACCAAAGAGTCTAGAATCAATGAATCATTAAAAAAAAAAAATGCTTCACAATAATTAAAAAAAAAATATATATAGACAATTTACATTTTATACTTAATAATATCCTTAAATTTTTTTTTAAAGAGTTAACAAAATATAAAAATGACTATCAATAGTATTTAAATTATATATATAGGAATTATATAATACATTTTATTGTATATTTTTAAGTGTATCCATATATATGCATGGGGTTACAAGTTAGTAGTTAATAATTTTTTATTTGGACAAGAGTTTTGTAACTCAACTAGCACTTCCCAGCGTTTCTAATAAAATTGTTTAGGACTCAATTTGTCATTTGAGATTATAGATGTTATAAATTTTTATGTCATGTGACTAATAAATCTATAGACATACAAAGGTAGAGCCAAGGGCGAGGAAACTCCTCCAAAAACTTCTTATATTTATATATTGAAGGAGTTTGGTAATAAACTTGGTCGTAGCCTAAGATTACAACTGCATTCAATATCTTTTTATTGAATGTGAATTTTTGCAAATTCATTATTGGATTACATTTTTTTATATCCTCCATGCTTGCAAATTTCTGAAAGATCAAAGATCAATAGCTATGTTATCAATTATATGTTTAAATTTCAATTTTTTGTAGTCTAAAATTATGCATAAAAAATAAGTTTATAGATTGAATAGTAAATTACATCTGATTGACATGAGATTTGATATGTCTATTCTGAACATAAAGAACATATAATTCAATGATTATATTTTAAAAATATATAATCATGTTTATATTTATAGTGAAAGTTGTAGTTTTAGGTTACAGTTAAGTTTATAGCCAAATTTTAATCTATATTGAAAAAGTTATTTTAGTACTTTTGCCCCCTAACATAGGAAGGGGAAAAAAGAAAACAACCAAAGTTGACATTACAAAGCTCCATAATAGGTACTTAATAGTATATATCCTCTTTTGTCTCAAAAAGAAAGAATAAAACAAAAGGTGAAAAACAATTGATTGGGTTGTAAATGAGTGGAGCTGAGCTTATTACTAAAAGTATAAGCTTGTTTATTTAATTTTATTTCAAACATGAGCTCAGCTCGAGTTCAATACCAAACAAGATTACATGTTTAAACTTGGTTTATTTTCTTGTCGAATAAGCTACTTGATTAATTTATTCTTTTCCTACATATTGTAAAACCACGAGTAAAGTTGTTTACCACTTTACAAATCTATGAATTTTTCCTATGAATAGACTATTTACATCATCAATAAATTAGAAATAATAACTTGATGTCATATGAACCTATTTAAATGAAAATCTAGTATTATATACAATTAAATTGAGCTTCATGGTTATGAGCTCGTTCACAAATACACTATCATATTTGAACTCGGCTGATTTAAAACGAATATAAATAAGTTTTTTCTCAAGCTGAACTAAAGTTATTCATAAATAGCTTAGTTCATTTACAGTCAAGGGGGAGGGAGGGTAGCAATTGTCCCCCGATCAACCCAACAACAATAAAGCAATGATGTGTCACATTGTACAAGTTTATGGGTTTGATATTTTAAGGATAAACGTTTTTTCCATTCATTCAGGGACATTGCTTGTGTCTAGTGCACTGGACACGTTAAGATATGGACATGTATCTGCATCTTAATGTGTTTAGTGCACTGATGCGCTGTACACAATCCCTACCCTTCAAATTCAACTAATAGCCATCCTTTTCCCTAGTAGCAAGTATTCACAGTAAAGTTATGACTTATGCGCCCTTTTATTGCTACATTTAGTAACCATTAGAAATTGATTGCTTAGTCAAATCCTTTTAGCTAAGCCTGTGATGTTTCATTATAAATAGGGGGGGTAATTCTATGATACCCCATCTTTTTTTTTTGGGGGCGTACAATACCCACAAGTAGTAAACCTGCTATAACAGGTTACCAAAACATCATATTTAATGGTTTTATCTTCATATTGGATAGTACCAACATCACATATGACTGTACTTTTGTCACATTTGGTGATTCCCTTATTTTTTCTTACATTTGATAGTTCCATGGTCACATTAGGCAGTACCAACATCACATATAAATAAACTTTTGTCACATTCGGCGGTTTACTTATTTTTTTACTCACAATTCTATCGTCACATTATGCAGTACTAACATCACATATGATTGTACTTTTGTTACATTCAGTGGTTCCCTTATTTTTTTACTCACATTGGATGGTGGCCAACGTTATACTAGGTGGTACCAACATTACATATGACGATATCATTGTCACATTCGGTAATTCACTTATTTTTCAGTCACATTGAATGGTGCCAATATCACACTAGGCAATACTGAAAGTTCAATATGTGTATAAAACACCCTTGAACGTTTAGACCCCCAATTACAAAGTTACCAATTTAAGCTTTATATCAAACAATTAATGTGCGGAACATGATAACAAGCTAATAACAGAATTGATAAACAATCTAAGCCAAATATAAACACATCCATAGCAGTAAATATAAGGCAAAGATAAAAGGAAGGAAGATGCAAACACACGGACAACACACGATGTGTTATCAAAGAGGAAACCGAAGTCCTCGGCGTAAAACCTATCCGCCGCTCTCCAAGCGGTCAACAATCCACTAGAAAATGTAGTTGGGATACATGAACAACAATAGACCCTCTAAGCCTAATCTACCCAGGTACCTAAGCCCTCCAAGCTTCCTGCTCCAACGAGGTTGCGCCGAACCTTTTTCTTTTCTAGCTTACCGGATTCCGCTACTAGACCATAGCCTCAACCAATGTATATTGGTTCTTTCCAAATTGCTTCCCAACAGCACCAAATAAACCTTCTCACAGACGTGGGTGTGGTGAGATAAGGATTTGGCTAAAGACCTCTCAAGAATGTAACAATAGAGAGAAAGAGAGTAGAGGAATTTGTAGAGTCTCTAAGGTAAAGATTGGGGATAAGGCAATCTTGTTTTTCTCTCACAAAATTCTCTCTGGAAGCTCTCTCAATTTAGTGGGTATAAGGGTCTATATATAGTGGTATGTGTTTGGAATACGAAAAGACAGTTTTTGCCAAACAGGGCTGGTTGGCGGCTTGGCCTCGTGGCTTGTCCAAGTCGCGAGTTCAAGTCGCAACGTAACGGCCTGGCCAGCCTGGGACTTTTGTCCTGTAGTGCGACAGCTGGCGCGATCCTTCAGCTCCCCTGTGTGCATCTCACGTGCCAGCATTTGGTGGCTTGCCAGTCGCGAGTCAGCCGCGAGTCCTAGCCGTGAAACTCTGCCTTCTTGCACATACTTGAGCTTTTCTTCACATCTTCACACACACTACCCTCACAATGATCCCATCTAAATACAGGGTTACTAAGTGCTAAATTACAAGCAAATTGACACGGAATAAAGCCAACAAGATGGTTGATAAATTTCAACCTTACAAATACCATCACATATGATGGCTCCTTAATTTTTTTTAGTTGCACTGGATGGTACCAAAGAAACTGTAAAGTTGAATTTAATCAATCATCTTGTTGGCTTTATTCTGTGCAAAATTTGCTTGTAATTTAGCACTTAGAAACCCTGTATTTAGGTGGGAATCATGTAAGAGTAGTGTGTGAGAGAGTGTGAAGAAATGTTCAAGAATGTGCAGTGAAGCAGGGACTTGCGACTGGATCTCATGGGTGGCTCGCGACTGGCAAGCTGCCAGATGATGCACACGAGCGAAGCATGCAGAGAAGCTAAACCGTCATGCCAGCTGTTGCACTACTAGACAAAAAGTCCAAACTGGCCATTCAGTTAGCTCACGGCTTGAACTTGCGACTCAGTCAAGTTGTGAGGCCAAGTCGCCAGCCAGCTCTGTTTTGGAAAAACAAACTCTTCGCATTCCTTTCTCACCCTAGTATAAATACCCCTTATACCCACGGAATGTAGAGAGCTTCCAGAGAGAATTTTGAGAGAGAAACCCTAGAGAAAAACAAGATTGATTCATCCACAATCTTCACATAGAGACTCTTCAAATTCCTCTACTCTCACCCTCTCCATTGTTACATCCTTGAGAGGTTCATTACCCAAATCCTTTTCTCACCACACCCATATCTGTGAGAGGGCTATTTGGTGCTTGGGAAGCAGTTAGAAAGGGACCAATGGTTATTGGTTGATGCTATGGGTTATAGTGGAATCCGGTAAGCTAAAGAAGACAAAGGTTCGGCACAACCTCGTTGGAGCAAGAAGTTTGAAGGGCTTAGGTACACTGGGTAGATTAGGCTTGGAGGGTCTTCTGCTGTTCATGTATCCCAACTTCATTCTTTAGTGGATTATTGACCGCTTGGAGGGCGGCGGAGAGGTTTTAACACACATGGGGAGATTGAGAAAACAAGAGGTTGATTGAGAATAATAGGTGGAGTATTTATGGTCCTCAACTCCTTTTGGACTTATGTTGTATAGGTAATAAATTAGGTTAGTTAGCATTGATTTTCTTGTCTAGAAATATGTTGACTTGGCACAATGAGAGCGAGATTAAGATTCTCTATAGGGCACTCTACAAGATAAATTTTTTAAATCTCCTCCATTTTAACCTTTTATATTAAAAGAATTTCTTTTAATATAAAAGGTTAAAATCTGCCACATAATTAATCAACTGAATATCCGAACGCTTTGTTTGATTGGAGTGATTATAAGGAGGATGGAAAATGAATGAGAGAAAAGTGGGGAGAAAATGGTGTTTGTGGTTGTTTGGTTAAGAGTGGAAAATGAGAGAGATTTTGGTAGGATCCACAAATTTTCTCTCTAACCCCACCAAAACACAATCTCCCCAAATTGGAGGGATTTTGTTTGCATTTTTCTTAATTGGGCATCATTTTTAATAAGAACATATGAGTAAATTTATACAAACTCTATTTTCTATCCTTTCATTTCTCTTCTCAACCAAGTAAAATTTTTTTACATCTTTCCACTTTTCTATCCTTCCAACAAACACAAACGAGGGAAATTAAAATCTCTTCTATTTTCTCACTTTTCTATTCTCTTACAATTTTCTATTCTTTTATTTTTTCTTCCTCCTAACCAAACAGACTCTAAATCTCTTTACATATTTTCACTTTTCCATCCTTTCAACAAACACAAATGAGAGAAACTAAAATCTCTTCTATTTTCTCACTTTTCTATTCTCTTACAATTTTCTATCATTTTATTTTTTCATCCTCCTAGCCAAACAAACTCTAAATCAGATTTTCAAAAAAAAAAAAAAAACTCCTACCAATATTAGACTACCTAACTGTATCTAACATCTATTTATTATTATTATTATTATTTTTTTTTTGAAGGTGACACAGGTTAGCTTTAATGCACTGAAACAATACGGACAAGCTTCTTGTCTGCATGCGATGGCGTGACCATTCATTCATTCATTTTACGTTAAAACCTAGGATGAATTGATTAATAACAGTACATTGAAGTACGACGTAGGAAAAAACCAGGAAAAAACCATTCATTTTAAAGCATTAATGTAACCAATGATCCTATTGGTTGAAGCCTTGAAGTTAGTTGGGAATTTATGATTAATGCCTTTTTTGTTCCTTTCACCCTCACAGTCAAGTCAAGCCGGCCCCAACTCAATTATATAGGCAACTTAAGCAGTTATCTAACCCCAGTTGTGAAGAAATAGTGCAGATGGCTTGGAATTCCATGGTTGATCCAAGAGTGGAAAGGCATATCTTGGCCAAGTTGGATAAGTGCAGTACGAGTTTAGTGTGGTGGAACCAAAGTGTTTTTGGCAATGTCAAACATGAATTGGAAAAGAAGAAAGCTTTGCTTCTCAAAGCTGAAAATGAAGCTATGCTCAGTAGTGACAACAATCGGGTTAGACAGTTGAAGGCAGAAATTAACTTACTGTTGGATAAGGAGGCTCGGACGTGGGCACGACAATCTCGACTCCTGTGGGCAAGCTAAGGTGATAAAAAAAAAAAAAAAAAAAAAAAAAAAAAAAAATTCCACAATTGTGCTACAAAATAATACCGGAAAAATCTGATTGCAAGAATTAGAGATGATCAGAACATTTGGAGAGATAAACCCGATGAAATTGCTTCAATCCTAACAAGCTACTACCAGGAACTGTTCACTTCCTCTAGACCAATTGCCTAGACAAATGTCCTAGATCGAGTTCCTCATGTCATAATTGAGGAGATGAACGCCTCCCTAAATAGTGAGTTCATGGAATGGGAGTTCTCTGTTGCCTTGAAACAAATGGCACCACTTAAAGCACCAGGTCTAGACGGCATGTCTCCCCTCTTTTATCAGCACTTTTGGACTATTGTGAACCATGATGTTACCTCTTCTATTTTGTCTTAGCTGAATACAAGTACCCTACCTCATCATTTGAATCACACCTTTATTACACTTATTCCCAAGACCAATTGCCCTGAATATGTGCACCATTTTTGACCAATTAACCTTTGTAATGTGCTGTATAAATTTTTTTCAAAAGTTCTAGCCAATTGGTTGAAAAAATTACTCCCGACTATTATCACTGAACACCAATCAGCTTTTACTAAAGGCAGGTTGATATTTGATAATGTTTTGGTGGCTTTTGAGATGTTACATTGCTTGAAAAAAATATAATTCTGGCACATCTGGATTTTTGGCTCTTAAATTGGATATGAGCAAGGCGTATGAACGGGTGGAATGAGTTTTTCTAGAAATCTTGATGCGCAAGATGGGTTTCAATGAAAGGTGGATCAATCTGATTATGGTTTATGTGAAAACAGTCACTTATTCAGTCTTGTTTAATGGCGAATTGTGTGGCCTGATCCAACCATCCAAAGGTATCAAACAAGGTGACCCTTTGTCCCCCTTTTTGATATTCATGGTTTTTCTCTATGCAGGAGGGGGCCAAAACTAACACATCTGCTTTTTGCAGATGATAGTGTAAAGTTTTTAGATCCCTGTAAACTAGATTGTTTAACCTAATTAATTAACCAAGTGAATACTTAGGTTTATTATTCAGATCTAGGTTAAAACAAAACAATCATATCATGTAAAGCAGCGGAAAATAAAGAATACAAAGATCTGATGACCCAAGAAAACCTAACCGGCAAAAACCTGGGGAGGATTTAACTTAGCTATCCTTAAAGTAAAAACAGATCCACTATGAAAAAATTGAAGTTTTTATAATAGAACTTAGACCACTAACATCCTATTACTATCTCATGTAGAAAACTTACTACCACGACCACATGACAACTCCGAGTTCACGGACTACTTCTTTCCTTGATCTTCAGCAACCACAAGCTTTTCTTCTTGGGACTTTGAGACTCCACTCGAAGGTTTAAGATCTTCTTGAAAGTTTTTTACGCAACAACTGAAACAACCATCAAGTTCTTGATGCAAATCTTGATCTTGATAGCTATATGTGTGTATGAAGGTAAACACCTCTCAGATCTCACAAAAGATTCATCACACAACTTAACAACAACTTTAGAGAGCTTTTGGGTACAAAACCCTAGATCTACAAAAGAGGCACACTCTTCTTTCTCTGAAAAGCCTTATAAAAAGGTGCTTACGGTTTCCTTTATATACTAAGAGAAGTAGACTTGAAACCCTAATTCTTTTTGGGCTTGAACTGTTGTTGGGCCGAAATTAAAATTCTGCAGATACATGTTTCGATCGGTCGAACCAGACAGATTTTGAACTCTTCTTTTTGCAGCTTGTATATTCTTGAATCTTGACTTGTATCATCTTGAGCATTGTTTAACAATATCTATAGAGTCTATGATCTATATCTAGACAAATTTATGTTCACGATTTGCCAATTGTTCTAAACTTTTAGAACCTAACAAATAGTCTTCTCTTTTGCAAGGCAACATCTGAGGAATGCGATAAAGTGCTCAATATTCAGGAAACTTATAAAGGGGCTTCAGGCAAAGAAGTGCAATTTGCTTGTAATTTAGCACTTAGTAACCCTATATTTAGGTGAGAAACTTGTAAGGGTAGTGAGTGAGAAAGTGTGAAGAAATGCTCAAGATTGTGCAAAGAAATAGGGACTCGCAACTGGATCTCGCGGGTGGCTCGCAGCTTACAAGTCGCCAGAAGTTACACACGTGCCAAGCATGTTAGAAGCTGAAGAGCCGCGCCAGCTGTTGCACTACACGACAAAAGTCCCAGGTTGGCCAGGCCGTTAGCTCGCGGCTTGAACTCGCGACTCAACCCAGTCGCGAGGTCAAGTCGCCAGAATGCCCTGTTTGGGAAAAACTGACGTTTCACATTCCATTCTCATCCTAGTATAAATACCCCTCATTCCCACGAAATGTAGAGGGCGTCTAGAGAAAATTTTGTGAGAGAAACCCTAGAGCAAAACAAAATTGCCTCATCCCCAATCTTTACCTTTGAGACTCTACAAATTCCTCTACTCTCTTCCTCTCCATTGTTACATCCTTGAGAGGTCATTGACCAAATCCTTTTCTCATCACACCTACGTCTGTGAGAAGGTTCATTTGGTGCTAAGGGAAGCAGTTTGGAAGGAACCAATATTCATTGGTTGATGCTATGGTTTAGTAGCGGAATCCGCTAAGCTAGAAAAGAAAAAAGGTTCAGCGCAACCTCGTTAGAGCAGGAAGCTTGGAGGGCTTAGGTACCTGGGTAGATTAGGCTTGGAGGGTCTATTGCTGTTCATATATCTCAACTACATTTTCTAGTGGATTATTGACTGTTTGGAGGGCGGCGGAGAGGTTTTACGCCGAGGGTTTCGGTTTCCTCTTCGATAACACATCGCGTGTTGTCCTTGTGTTTGCATCTCTCTTTCCTTTATCTTTACCATTTAATTACTGCCGTGTTTGTGATTATTTATGGTTTAGATTGTTTATCAATTCTGTTATAAGCTTGTTATCATTTTCCGCACATACATTGTTTGATATAAAACTTGAATTGGTAATTTTGTAATTGGGGGTCTAAACGTTCAAAGGTGTTTTACACGCATTTTGAACTTTCAGACAATACTTCAACAGCTCTGTGCTATCGATGTCCGTTATAGTTGTTTTGGAATTTGAGGTTCCAATCAACGACCTGCCCCTCATGTCATTGCTCAACGGTGCGTGGCTTCCCATCAATCCACGCTTCTCCTCTGTTAAGGTGTTGATCTCTCTCTGTCTCTCTTAAATTATAGCTATTTATATTTTTTATTTTTTATTTCTCAGTTTTATTAGATATACTAATTATAGGCCCGTGCATTGCATGATTTTATGAAAAAGCTTATAAAATAAATGTATAAATAGTTATATATTTTAATAGATTTAATAAAGAAAAAAGAAAAAATTATCAAGTGTAAATAATTATCTCACTAAAATAAGGGGTAAGATTTCTCCCTAAAAATAAATTAAATTGATAATTCCAAATTGAATTTTAAATTGATAATTATTTAAAAAAAAACGTACTAAACAATTGATAAATCTAAAATTAATATTGTAAGGTATAAGAACCCCATCTGATTGTATCCTTACCGCGGTGCCTGGCGCGGTGCGGTTTTGCCCCTCGTCCCCGAGTGCAAGACCAAGCAAGGGCTAGACCTTGGACTTGTAATCCCACATCGGTTAGAGAGAGCGCCCCACTACCCTTTATAATGCTTCAGGAGCTTGGGTAGTGTACCACTACTCACGCGTGAGTAGTGGTACACTACCCAAGCTCCTGAAGCATTATAAAGGGTAGTGGGGCGCTCTCTCTAACCGATGTGGGATTACAAGTCCAAGGTCTAGCCCTTGCTTGGTCTTGCACTCGGGGACGAGGGGCAAAACCGCACCGCGCCAGGCACCGTTGTAAGGATACAATCAAATGGGGTTCTTATACCTTACAAAAAGCGCTTTTTGGGGTTAGGATGAGCCTTAGCTTGCCTCCGCCCCGTCTAATTGTTGTCCGTCCGCGGTGCCAGGCGCGATGCGGTTTTTGCCTTCGCCCCGAGTGCAGGACCAAGCAAGCGCCTAGCTTGGACTTGTAATCCCACATCGGTTAGAAGAGCGCTTCCACTAGCCCTTATATGCTTCTGGAGCTTAGGCTAGTGTACCACTACTCACGATTCTGCAGCCCAAGCCCAAGAAGGTATGGATTTTGAGCCCAGTGAACCCAAAACAATAAATTTGTAGAGAATGGGTGAAAGAGCTAGGCTAATAATGAAAATAACAGTATTAAACGGCAATGTTAACGGGAAGATTTGAATTAATATGTGCTCGGACAGGTGTAAATGTCTCGTCCGAAGAGGTGATTTTCATTGATTAACTTGGGTTACAATTGTTGGAGCTACAGTAAAGTAATACACTCTTTTCTCTCTCTTCTTTTTCGATCCCCTTCTATCAGAGACCCCTCTCTCTTATATAGTACTGCCTTTCTACATCTTCACCGTCCACTTGTTCATCATCTAGGCGCCCACTTGAGTGCATGTCCCATCACACTCCCCCTTTAGCCCTGTCTGAGTGGCAGTAGCTGAGGATGCACTGTTCAGGGGTTTTCTCCACATAAATACGGCCAGGAGGGTAGGTGCAGTGCATTAAATGCGGTGGTTGAAGTCTGTCTCCTTGATATTTCTCCGTTCCTGTTACCTTCTTGTGTGTCCGAGGCCCCTTTCTCCCTTAACACTTGTCAAACAGATCATTTGAACCTCCCATACACGTGTCGGGCAAAAACCTCGTCGGATCCGAGGGTATCGGGCTTCTCGGACATATGAACATCTCCTCAGACAGTGCACGTACTCATCTCCAGACATTCTCCTTTTACATGGGCCTCTGACTGAGTGTCTTGGTCTCCTCGGACGAACAGTATTCCTCATATAGGGCCTTGGGCCCAATACGTTGGGTTGGGCTTTCTCCCCCCCACATTAGCCCCTCGAAATTGTAGTTTTTCCCTCGCATCCGAGGAGAAAAAGTAGGATTTTGACTTGCCACGGAGCAAAAGCTTGGAAACACGCACAACCGAGCTGGCACGTGTGTAAACGTGGGAACAGACGCCTCATTAATGCCGCTGCGGTTTCCTTATTCCCAAGGCGCTGCATTAACTGCACCAGGCGGCGTTTTGTCCTTCGCATCCAACGGTGGCTGATTGATCCAATGGCTGTGGTTTTTCTTCAGGATTTGGGCGGGAGTGCCCCTGACCCTTCGCTTGACCCCGTATAAAGCTTCAGAGGAAGTCATTTCTTCCTCACTTTGTAAATCTTCAGACGCTCCAGCAAGAACAGACGCGCCACTCCGTCCAAATCTCTTAGTCGCTGATTTCAGGCCTCCCCAGAATCATCACAAACCCTCTTACGAGCCTGAAATCTTCTCCCCGATTTAGTCCTGGTGAGTTATCGTCCACCAAATCATTTAGTTCTCTCTTCGGCCAACCGTTTCATTTAAGCACCATGGGAAAACTCGAGTACATGGTGGATAGCCCTGAGCAACTAGAGGCGTTTAGGACCGCGTATCGCATACCCCCTAACGTGGGTGTGAGGTATTGCCCCCCAGAAAAGATACTAACAGACCGGCAGACGGGAGAGGTGGTTATCCCCCTCATCGCCTTCAAAGAAGGGGGAATGACAATCCCCATGGGTCCCATCACCACCAATTACCTTCGGAACCATAGGCTTACTCCCTGGCAGTGCGCGCCCAATATGTTTAGGATCCTAGGAGCGATTGAGGACCTTGAGCGTCACATGGGGTTGGGACTCACCTGGCTTGATGTGGTACATATGTACGAATGCCACAGCCAGCAAGATGCTAGGTACTACTTAAAATCCCGGTCGGATGTTATCAGGCTCATTTCCTGCCTTCCCAAATCCAACAAAGGGATGAAAGACGACTATGTGATCGTCTCGGGCGCCTGGCGTGACGGCCATAGTTGCCCAACCAAGCATGGGAAGCCAGGTGGGACATGTTAGATTTAGGCACACTAACCATAGGCTTAGGGCTCTCGTCTTTTAACGGTTTTTGATTCCTCTTCGGTTTCTATTTCTGAGTTTCTAACCATTTTTTTTTTTTGCTGACTTGCACCAGATAAGAGACAAGTTTCTCCTCGGCTCAGCCTAACGAATATTGCCGCCCTCAATTACCTTTTAAGGTCGGAGATCTTCGTAAGCGAGGACGGGCAACTACGATCTGCTCCCCTTATTCTTGGATATACAGGGAAGCCAAAAGGTTTTCAACCGGTCGGCAACGCAATCGTCCAGGGAGACCATCGCCTTGCGCGTATTGACGTTGGTCGGAAGGGCTTCTTGGCGCCAGACGATCTTGAGCCTGTACCCCGTCCAAACCCTCGGGCTATACCTCCCCTTGTCCAACCACTACAGCAAGTTCCTCTCGGACAAGAGATTGCAGGTGAGGGGGCTGGCTCTTCCACTTCCTCGCTAGAAGAACAAATAGACGGATTTCAGTTTGAGGGAGAAGCTTCAGGAGTAAACCAGGTGGTAGAGGTCTCAGACACCGAGGAAGAAGCCAGCGAGCAGTCAGGCGCCCATCTTAATTTATTAGCCACCCATTTAGAAGACTTCTCCGACGACGATATGGATCTGAGGAGTTTGATGAAGGGCAGGGGTAAAAAGCCCGATCTGAAAGATGCTGGGACATCTAAAACAGGGGTGACACTTTCTTCAGTGCCTATCCAAGTCCCTGACCCAAATTTGAAACCCATGCCAAACCTGCAGAAGAAGAGACCCCACACTGAGGTTGGGGAAAAACAGGTGCCACCAACCAAGGGGGCTAAGCAGCAAAAGGTGGCGAAAGATAACCGAACCCACAGGGCCTCATCAACTGAAAACCGAGAGGAGGCTTTAGTGGCAGATGTACGCCGAGGAGGAGGACCGCGAATCTGGTCTCCAAAGCTGGAGCTGGATGGCGTTCCAATCCTGTGGGATACCTCCCTCAGGAATTATGACGGAGGGAGGGAGGGCAGGCTACGTCGCCGAGGCCCTGCAGCAACCACTCCTTCTCCCACATGATATGGCCTCCTTCAAGCGCTTCACCCAGCAAGAGCTATTCATGTCCCTTAAGAGGGATTTAGCCATGGTAAGTGCACCATTCCTGAGTTTAGGTTTTATCCTTAATTGGCTTTGCCTCTTTTCTTAACCTAATACTGGAGATGTTATTATGCAGATTACTCAGCAGGTTTACGTGGCCGAGGGGTTGAACAAGGAGTCCTGGCTCAAAGCCCAAGCAGCGACCCAGTCCCAGTTTGAGGCAAAGGCATCTCTTGGCAAGCTGAAGGAGGAACATGCTCTGATGTCTGAGGAGCTTAAAGAGGTGATCTCTCAGAAGCGAAGCCTCGATGCCGGGATCAAGAATGCTGAAACACAAGCCGAGGAGCAGCGTAAACAATTGCGCATGGCAGAGATCAATCTGGCAACCGAGAAGGAGCTGGTGAAGGGTCTCAGAGCTGAGCTGCAAAAGGCCAGGTCGAGCGCCCAAGTGGCTGAGCAAAACGCTAGGCTGGCCAAGGAGGCGGTTGAAGCCGAAAGGAAGGCGGCGTACCAGCTGGGGGTAGAGACGACCACATCCCAGCTTCTAGAGCAATTCGCCTCGGTCAGCCGAGACTACTGCGTCATAAGTTGGGGCAAGGCCCTGGATGCAGCTGGAGTCCCTGCCGACTCGGAGCTGAGGCTGCCTGGGAGCGTATATTATGATCCTGATATCCAAGAGCTCCCAGGGACCGATCCCCCTCCCGTTCCACAGCTTCCAGAGGCTTCAGAGCCAATCTTGGTCAATCATGCTCCTCCACCTACTCTTGATGCACTCCCAGGGGCTAGTCAGCCAGGTGACAAGGGTGCACCAGTTGAGCCAGCCAAAGACAAGGGCCAAGGTTCGGGCACAGAGAAGACACCTGCTGAGCCCAAGGACCAAGCCCCTGAAGCACCTGATCGGACAGGCCAGGTTGCTGACCCTGTGCTTCCTCCAGCGAAAGAGTAGATGCATAGGACTTTTATTTTGCACTTGTACTCTTGTTTTTCTGTCTGAGGAGTTGTAACTTTTCCTTTTTGGTTTTGTTGACCCTGTATATATACTCTCTTTTTTTTTTAATGGAATGGCTCCCTATTTGTCTTTGATGCTTTTGATACATGTTTTATTACTTATTATTGCCGCACATATAACTATACATTGCAATTATGACATAATAATGCAAATAACTTGATTGATACATCATACTGATGGTGTAAGTAATCGAAATTAATATTGAAAAGGATAGGCCGACTAAGAGTTATTGATGAGTTGCATGTCTTTCCAAGTTAAACATAAGTTATTATCCCTCGGCTTCAAACTAAACATAACTAAGGGAGACATTTATAAATTAGAATCAATTTAAACGCAATTAGGAATTTTAGCACTAAGCCCCAGTGACACTAGCTGCGTGGGGGTATTGACTAACCTGTCGTTTGGTTCAAGGATTATAGGATTCGAATGTACTCGAGTGTTAACTAACCCTAGTCATCTGGTCCGAGGACTGCAGCCATGACTGGATTTAAGTTTAAACACTAGAACTGCACCAGAGTGTTAACTAACCCTAGTCATCTGGTCCGAGGACTACAGGCATGACTGGATTTAAGTTTAAACACTAGAACTGCACCGGAGTGTTAACTAACCCTAGTCATCTGGTCCGAGGACTACAGGCATGACTGGATTTAAGTTTAAACACTTAGAGAACGGTAACTGAGTGCTAACTAACCCAAATCATCTGGTCCGAGGACTACAGGCATGATTGGATTTAAGTTTAAACACTATAGAACTGTAACTGAGTGCTAACTAACCCAAATCATCTGGTCCGAGGACTACAGGCATGATTGGATTTAAGTTTAAACACTATAGAACTGTAACCGAGTGCTAACTAACCCAAATCATCTGGTCCGAGGACTACAGGCATGATTGGATTTAAGTTTAAACACTATAGAACTGCAACTGAGTGCTAACTAACCCAAATCATCTGGTCCGAGGACTACAGGCATGATTGGATTTAAGTTTAAACACTTGAGCTAACGGTGTTAACTAACCCTAATCATCTGGTCCGAGGACTACAGGCATGATTGGATTTAAGTTTAAACACTTAAGCTAGTGGCGAATGAGTGCTAACTAACCCAAATCATCTGGTCCGAGGACTACAAGCATGATTGGATTTAAGTTTAAACACTTGAGAGAAAGCGGTGAATGAGTGTTAACTAACCCTAATCATCTGGTCCGAGGACTACAGGCATGATTGGATTTAAGTTTAAACACTTGAGAGAAAACTTTACGCAGCGAATTGGTATATCAGTTGAAGAGAAGACTTGATTAATAGAAGTACCTCTTGAGGTTATTTACATTCCAAGGGCGAAGGATTACATGACTATCCAGGTCTTCTAAGAAATATGCTCCAATACCAGTGCCTGAAGTGATACGATATGGTCCTTCCCAATTGGGCCCTAGTTTCCCCCAAGCCGGGTTCTTTGCGGTGCCCACAACTTTCCTCAACACTAGATCACCAGGCTCTAGAGGCCTTAGCTTTACGTTAGCATCATAGCCTTGCCTGAGTTTCTGTTGATAATGTGCCAGCCGAACCATTGCATTCTCTCTTCTTTCCTCAATCAAGTCCAAGCTCTTCTGTAGTTGCTCATCGTTGTTGGCTGGACTGAATGAGCTAGTTCTTATCGTTGGGAACCCGGTTTCCAAAGGAATGACGGCTTCAGCCCCATAGGTCATTGAGAAGGGGGTCTCCCCAGTAGACCTGCGAGGCGTAGTCCTATAAGCCCAAAGTACGTGCGGCAGTTCGTCTACCCATCTGCCCTTTGCATCATCTAGCCTCTTCTTCAAGCCATTCAGTATGACCTTGTTGACGGCTTCTGCTTGTCCATTACCCTGGGGATAGGCTGGAGTGGAGTATCTGTTCATAATTCCCAGCTCACTGCAGTAATTCCTGAATGCCCTGCTATCAAATTGCAAGCCGTTGTCCGAGATGAGAGTGTGAGGAACTCCAAACCGTGTGACAATATTCCTCCACACGAACTTTTGCACATCAACGTCTCTGATATTGGCTAGTGGCTCGGCTTCAACCCACTTGGTGAAATAGTCTGTTCCGACCAGGAGGTACTTCTTGTTTCCTGCAGCTTTGGGGAAGGGTCCCACAATATCCAAGCCCCATTGGGCGAAGGGCCATGGGCTAGATAGCGGATTAAGATTTCCCCCTGGCTGGTGAATGTTTGGAGCGAAGCGCTGACATTGATCACACTTTTTGACGTATTCGTGCGCCTCCTTTTGCATGTTAGGCCACCAATAGCCTTGGGTGAGGGCTCGGTGAGCCAAGGACCTACCTCCAGTGTGGCTCCCACAGATTCCTTCGTGCAGCTCTTCTAGCAATGTCTCAGTCGCCTCGGGATGTATGCATAACAAATATGGTCCCGAATAGGAGCGTTTGTATAGTTTCTGGTCCTCGGATAACCAGAACTTAGTCGCCTTCCTCCGAACTTTATCAGCTTCTCCCTTCTCTTCGGGCAATATATCTTCTTTGAGAAATTTGATTAAAGGGTCCATCCAGCACGGCCCGGCCCTGATCTGGTGAACCTGGACTCCCCCTGACTTCGCCTCCGTAGGCCTGTGCAGGTCCTCGACGAGGATGACCCTCGGCAGGTCTTGTGCCGAAGAGGTGGCAAGCGTGGCCAAGGAGTCAGCATGTGAGTTGCCACTCCTGGGGATGTGCAGCAAACTGAAAAATTCGAACTCTGATTGCAGATGTTTAACACGACCCAAGTATCCCTGCATTCTTTCGTCCTTTGCCTCGAACTCGCCTTGTACTTGACCTACTACCAATCTTGAGTCTGAGAACAACTCCACAGACTTCCCACCCATTCTACGGACCATAGTCATCCCCATCAGTAGGGCCTCATACTCCGCTTCATTATTTGTTGCCGAGAAGTCCAGCCTTAACGATTTCTCGATAATGATTTTCTCGGGGGATATCAATACCAGCCCAACTCCAGAGCCTCTTTGGTTTGCCGCGCCATCGACGTACACTTCCTAATGGGAGGGATTCTGTTGGGAGATCATGCCAACTGATTTTTCATCCATGCCCGACGTGGGCTTTACCTCTTCTAGCTGGGGCTCCGTGAACTCAGCCACCAAATCTGCGAGGACCTGTCCCTTGACCGATGTGCGGGGCATATACCTTATATCGAAAGCCCCTAAGATTGTACCCCACTTGGCAATCCGACCAGTGTAATCAGCACTTCGGAGTATAGCTTTGAGTGGGAGTTGTGTGAGAACGATCACCGTGTGGGCTTGGAAGTAGTGAGGTAGCTTCCGTGTGCCCAGCACTACTGCTAAGATAGCCTTCTCCAGTGGCAAGTAACGAATCTCAGCCTCATGCAGCGACTTGCTTACGTAATAGACGGGCCTTTGTACACCAGAGTCTGACCGTATCAACACCAGGCTCACCGCATAGGGAGCTACAGCGATGTAGGCGAACAGTACCTCATCTGGCTCAGGACTGGACATGATTGGTGGCCGAGCCAGATAATCCTTGAGTTGCTGGAACGCCAAAGCACATTCCTCAGTCCATTCGAATCCCTTCCACTTGTTGAGTAGAGAGAAAAAGGGGCGACACCTGTCTGCTGACCTAGAGATGAACCGATTGAGGGCAGCGGTCATTCCGGTTAGTTTCTGAACCTCCTTGGGATTTCGAGGAGCTCGTAGATCGTTGATGGCCTTTATTTGGTCGGGGTTGACCTCAATTCCTCGGTGGGTGACCATGTATTCTAAAAACTTTCCGGACCCTACCCCAAACGAGCACTTAGAAGCATTTAGTCGTAGCTTGTATTTCCGTAGAATCTCAAAGGTACTTTCAAGGTCTTTCACATGCTCGGCTATAACTTTGCTCTTCACCACCATGTCATCTATGTAAATCTCGATATTCTTGCCCAGCTGTGGCTCGAACATCCTCGTCATCATCCTCTGGTAGGTAGCTCCTGCGTTCTTTAAGCCAAACGGCATCACTTTATAGTGGTAGTTACCAATAGGAGTGACGAAAGCAGTTTTCTTCTGGTCCTCCAGGGCTAATGGTATCTGGTGGTAGCCTTGGAAGGCGTCTAGGAAGCTCATCCGAGGGTGACCGACAGTGGCATCAACTAGCTGATCGATTTTCGGCATAGGGAACGGGTCTTTGGGGCATGCCCTATTCAGGTCTGTGAAGTCTACGCATACTCGCCACTTCCCACTCTTCTTCTTTACCACCACGGTATTCGCTAGCCATTCGGGATAAAAAACCTCTTTGATAGGCCCAGGTGCTTTGAGTTTCGCTACCTCGTCTCTCACTGCGTCGGCATGTTCCTTGGATGGGCGCCGAATAGGTTGTTGCTTGGGGGTGACCAGTGGATTCACCTTCAAGTGATGGCATATAAACTCTGGGTCCACCCCTAGGGCCTCGTAAGCACTCCAGGCAAACACGTCGAGATTTCGCTTGAGGAACTCTATCAGCTCTTCCTTCTCTTGAAGAGGCAGCTGAGATCCGACTTGAAAGAACCTGTCAGGATCATCTCCAATGATCACTTTCGTCAGATCCTCACATCGAGTGCTTTCATCCGGTTCTTCAGAAGGCACTCCCCGAGACTGTAGTTGCTATAAATCCCTCCCAGCCACGTCCGAGGACTCGGCTGGGGCCTTATGCTGAATGGCGGCTACCAAGCACTGTCTAGCAACAGACTGGTCTCCTCGGATCTCATGTATCTGTCCTCCTGATGGATATTTGACCTTCTGGTGCAAAGTAGAGGGGACAGCCCCAAGTGCGTGAATCCAAGGTCTGCCTACGAGTGCCGTGTAGGGCGAATATGCGTCCACAACGATAAAGTCCAGCTCCACCACCTCGGAGCCGGACTGCACAGGTAAGCGTATCCGGCCTTTCGGGATGACAGGCCTTCCTTCAAAGCTAAAAAGGGGGGAATCGTATGGCGTTAGGTCCTGGGGTTTTAGGCCTAGCCTTGTAGAGGTCCGGGTACATTATCTCCACGGCACTGCCCTGGTCCACCATCACCCTCTTTACATCGTACCCTCCTATTCTGAGGGTGATGACTAGTGCATCATCATGGGGTTGGATGGTGCCGATCATGTCTTCGTCCGAGAATCCCATAACCAGCGGGGCACCAGACTTAGCTCTCTTCGGTCCTCGGCTCGACTCCCCTGCGGATGGTCGACCTACCGACATAACTTTCAATGGCCAGGACCCTGTTCTCCCCGGCGCAGCGAAGACGACGTTTATAGTCCCTAGCGGTGGCTTTGAGGGGTCGTCCCTGCGTGGCCCCGAGCCTGTCTACCCTCGGCCGCTGGAGGGGTGCAGAAGGTGTTTCAGTTTACCATCGCGAACCAATTGGTCCAGGTGATCCCACAGGCTCCTACAATCCTCCGTGTTATGCCCGTGATCTTGATGGTACTGGCAGTAGAGATTATGGTTGCGTTTCTCGGGGTTTCCTATCATCTTGTTCGGCCACCTGAAGAATGATTCGTTCTTGATCTTTTCCAGGACTTGGTGTACTGGCTCTTTGAACACGGTGTTGACCGATTGAGGATTCATCGATCCTGATTGTCCGGCAAAATCCCTCCGCGGTTTATTGTAATTGTACCGGTCCGACCGTGAATCTCTCCTCTCCTGAGGGATAATCTTATCCTTTCCCTTGCCCTGCTGCTGATCTTCTTCAATCCTCTTATACTTCTCTATGCGGTCCATTAGTTGACGCACGTTTGTGACTGGTTTGCCAGATAGGGATGCCCTCAAACCGTGGTCAGTAGGGAGGCCGAGCTTGAACGTGCTGAGGGCCATTGCATCGTTGTTGCCCTCCACCTCATTGAACATCTCCCAGTATCTGTCTGAATATGCCTTCAAGGACTCGCCTTCCTGCATGGACAAGGATAGCAGTGAAGAGAGAGGCCTGGCCACTCTTCGGCATGTAACAAAACGGGAGCCGAATGCCTGAGTGAGCTCTTTGAAGGAGTTGATGGAGCCTGCCTTCAAACCGTCAAACCACCTCATGGCAACGGGCCCAAGACTGGAAGGGAAAACCTTGCACATCAGAGCTTCATCTCTGGAGTAGACAGCCATCCTCTGGTTAAAATGACTCACATGCTCCACGGGGTCAGTTTTACCATTGTAGACGGTGAACGTTGGCTGGTTAAAGCGCCGAGGGAGTCTGGCCTCCTCTATCCTGCGCGTGAAGGGTGATTTAGATATCTGATTTAGAGCCCTGTTCATGGCATCGTTCTCCACGTCCTCGCGTGATGGGCTCCTACGCTCCCTTTTACGATGGGACTCCTCTACATAGGTGTAGGACTCGCTAGCTGGTGTCTTAGACTTGCGTTGATAAGAGACGTCCTGCTCGTCATCAAGATCATCTTCAGAGTACGAGGAAGCCCGCTTCCTCTTTGCGTGGCGCAACTCCCTCTTTAGTTTTTCCACTTCCAGTTGTAAGTCACGATTCTTCTCTGCATGGGACATGTGACTTCCGCTTTGTGATTGGCCCTGGCTAAGGCGCACAGTGTGTACACTGCCCTCACGGTTTTGTCTCCTCTCTAAGTTGACGAAATGATCCACGTGTTGGGATGCCCTAGATTCTGCTTGTTGTTCACCTTGTCCTGCCATTATCAACTGTTGTTTTCACTCTTGCACAAGCTCTCCCCACAGACGGCGCCAATTGTAGGGTCAGATTCTGCAGCCCAAGCCCAAGAAGGTGTGGATTTGGAGCCCACTGAACCCAAAACAATAAATTTGTAGAGAGTGGGTGAAAGAGCTAGGCTAATAATGAAAATAACAGTATTAAACGGCAACGTTAACGGGAAGATTTGAATTAATATGTGCTCGGACGGGTGTAAATGTCTCGTCCGAAGAGGTGATTTTCATTGATGAACTTGGGTTACAATTGTTGGAGCTACAGTAAAGTAATACACTCTTTTCTCTCTCTTCTTTTTCGATCCCCTTCTATCAGAGACCCCTCTCTCTTATATAGTACTGCCTTTCTACATCTTCACCGTCCACTTGTTCATCATCTAGGCGCCCACTTGAGTGCATGTCCCATCACACTCCCCCTTTAGCCCTGTCTGAGTGGCGGTAGCTGAGGATGCACTATTCAGGGGTCTTCTCCACATAAATGCGGCCAGGAGGGTAGGTGCAGTGCATTAAATGCGGTGGTTGAAGTCTGTCTCCTTGATATTTCTCTGTTCCTGTTACCTTCTTGTGTGTCCGAGGCCCCTTTCTCCCTTAACACTTGTCAAACAGATCACTTGAACCTCCCATACACGTGTCGGGCAAAAACCTCGTCGGATCCGAGGGTATCGGGCTTCTCGGACATATGAACATCTCCTCGGACAGTGCACGTACTCATCTCCAGACATTCTCCTTTTACATGGGCCTCTGACTGAGTGTCTTGGTCTCCTCGGACGAACAGTATTCCTCATATAGGGCCTTGGGCCCAATACGTTGGGTTGGGCTTTCTCCCCCCCACAAATATAATCTTGATAATATTATAAATTAAAATTAAAGTTGGTAATTCAAGAATACATGTGTAGAACATCTTGATAATTTGATGTAACATAAAAATCAAATAAGAAAATTGTTAAATTAAATTAATCTATTAATTCTAACCATATTTAATCATTAATTCTAAGACCCTAACCCTAAGCATATAAATTAGATCAAAGCTAAGAAAATTAGTTTAAACAAAAGGCAACCAATACACAAAACCTAATCAATTTAATAAAAACAAAATACAAAAACAAAGAAGGAGCCTTTAGAAACTTGACAATGTTTTCGAATGTTTTGAATTCATTAATTAAAATCACATGAAGACAAAAAAAAAAAAAAAAAAAAAAAAAAAAAAAAAAAAAAAAAAAAAAAACCAATAATAACACTAAAGACAATAAACAAAATGAAAATAATAATTATAAAAGAAGAAAGAATGCATACCTGCATTGTCATGAGATTTAGACATTCACATATTAAAATAAGCTTTACTCCAAAAAGGATATATAAGGTTATATATATTGGTAGAGTTCCATTTGAAATATAATTCATTTAAATCTTATTGAAATTAAAGATATCTAATCAATGTGTTTGTTTTTATCCCATAAAAATTGGAATAAAAAAAAGGTCATATGAATAGAATGAAAAAAAGAGAGTTGATTCAACATAAAGTAACATATAAAAAATAAAAAATAAAAGAAAAAGAAGAAGAAGAAGAAGAGAGAAACAGAACATGGTTAATAGCTATAAGGAATTTTGATATATATATATATATATATATATATATTAAATGTCATCAACATAGATATTATCAAATTAATGGAGATATATATTGTTTTTTGGGATAGATAGAGATTATCAAATTATTAGAGATATATACTGTTTCTTGGGATAAATTTATATTAATCACCTCTTAAAGAGTTTGGATTGTGCTTATCCCTTAATAATCATGTTTTGTAGCTTGATATTCTGATAAAATAATATTAGTTTAGTAATATTAAAATTTTGAAAATTTAGATGATAAATATTATCTAAATTAAATTTTTGTATGTTAAATATTATCCCCTAATTTAAGAAATATATCCTAACAAATAAAAAATAATGTTAATTAGATGATAAATATTATATAAATTAAATTTTTGTATGTTAAATATTATCCCTTAATTTAAGAAATATATCCTAACAAATAAAAAATAATGTTAATCTAATTTTATTTAATGATAAGAATAAATTAGAGTCCTGATAGTATACTATTCTTTTTTAGTTCTTTAAAAATTTAATAAAATTTCAGCAATTTGGTGAAGCCACGTGGCGCAACCACGACGTCTAAGCCTGACTTTTATTATATATAATATGATTTCAAAGTAGATAATACTCTCGTTTAAATTAGAGTTGTTTGAACGGGGTTGTGTTTTTAATTTCCTCTATACAAACCCCCCCCCCCCCCCCCAAAAAAAGATGGAGGGTAAAGGGAAGCATTTTAATGCCTCCTAAATTTTGTGAAAGCACAATTTGGTCAAATATGAGTGTGAGGGATTTCACAATTCGCTCCAATACCAATGGGCTTGGTCTGCGATCGAATGCTATAAAAGATTTGTGCCCCCTCATCCTTCACCAATTGGTGGTTGGATGGATTGGTAAGGCACACGGTCCGACAAGTGGTATCAGAGCCAAGGTCATAGGTTCGAGTCGTTGGAGCCGCATTGTGAGGGAGGGATTGTGAGGGATTTCACAATTCGCTCCAATACCAATGGGCTTGGTCTGCGATCGAATGCTATAAAAGATTTGTGCCCCCTCATCCTTCACCAATTGGTGGTTGGATGGATTGGTAAGGCACACGGTCCGACAATGAGAAAGCAAAGGCCAAAGCATGCATATATTGAAATTAAGGTTGTGTTTGGTTCATGTAAAATATTTTCCGGAAATGCTATTTTTGGAAAAGGAAAATATTTTCAAGTGTTTGGCTGTATTATGAAAATTTTTCTAAAAAATGTTTTCATGTGTTTGGTTGCATTCTGAAAATGCTATTTTCCTACTACTTTCTCACCCATTTTCTTAGTTACCAAACAAATTCTATAATAGAAAATTTCAACATATAAACTTAAAAAAACAAAAATCACAACAACACCATTCGATCAAATCCACCATTCGGTCAAACTGAGAGAGCAAGGAAGAGAGAGTGATAAAACATGGAGGGAAAGGGAGAGATCGGTCATGGGTAATGACGAGAGGGCGACGAGATCAGTCATAGGTAACGACGGCGCCGTTGAGATTGGTGGTGATGCGATCTTGGTGGGGTGCGATCAGTCTGGGGTGATGCGATCTTCGGTGGATCGGTCTGGGTGCGATCGGTCTGGGTGGATCAGTCTTCGGTGGGGTGCGATCGGTCTGGGTGGATCGGTCTTTGGTGGTGATGCGATCTCGATGGTGGTGCTGGGGTGCGATCGGTTCAGCCTACCCGCGGTAACTCTCTCTCTCTCTCTCTCTCTTTGCGCATTTGAGACCCGAAAATGGTTTGAAGTGAAAATAGAAAAGGAAACCAATTTCCGGGTCAAGGGAGTAAAACACACGGTCAAAGGAAACCAATTTCCGGAAAGTTTATTATCCATGCGCAACCAAACACCCGCATTTACGGAAAAGTATTTCCGGAAGTGATTTGAAGCCAAAACAAACATAGCCTAAGTTGTTATCTTCATCTTTTATTATCGTTCTTTCAGCATGCATTACATTCTTCATTAATTCTAAAGAATATTTGAGCACAAATAATGTTATTTTAGCTTCTTCAAAAAATGACACTAATTAGTGAGAATTTGAGAACAGATTAGGGGTACAAAAGGTGAGAAACAATGGAAAAGGGTTGAAGTGGAGGTCCAAGACCACGTTAAGACTCCCATTTTCCCGACTGGATTGTCACCCGAATCATACGACGAGTATCTTGACGACTACATCACAAACATAGCAATGGACCAGTTCCCACAAAACAAACCGCTACGGGAAATTCATTCTATTCAATATCCAACAAACAAAGCAGCTGGTAATCTCATATTCAAGTTTCACCATGCACTTGGTGATGGCTACTCTCTCATGGTTCTACTTCTTTCTTGTCTACAAAGAGCTGACAATCCTTCTCTTCCCCTAACGTTTGCTTCAAGCCAACGCTTAGGAAAAGAAAGTCATGACCAAAGAAGTATTTATAGGATGGTGCCTCAATTTCTTTCCTCCATCTTCAACACTATATATGATTTTGGATGGAACGTGTTAAAGAGTAATTTTGTTGAAGATGATCAGTCACCGATAAGGTCTGGGGGTGAACGAGTGGAGTTTCGACCAATGACAATATCAACTATGACATTCTCTCTTGATCATATCAAATTTATCAAGTCCAGACCTGGAGTGGTAAGATTAGCATATTTTTATACAAATTATCGATTAATTGTAATTAGAAGCCTACATTTTTATTTTCATATTTACTATACTAACATGCATGACTCGTTGGGTAGGAAGCACGGACACTGTAAAAGGGTTAGTGTATCAAACATGTATTGGATACGGCTAAATGCATGTCCAAAACTTAACTAACCAAAAAAAAAAAAAAGATTTTTTAATTGGGATATGACTGGAACACAGTTAGGACACGAAATTGAAAAAAAGGTTTGATCTACACTCATGACCATTTTTGATTCTTGAAAAGATAGATAAATCATTTTTGCTCTTAAATATATATATATATATATATATATAACAATATATTAAAAAAATAAAAATATATTTAATAATTATTTAGTACACATATCCCTACCATAGTTGTATTCTTCAAAAACTTTGATATCGTTGTATCATACTTGTACCCGTACTTATAATCATACCCCTATTGGTGCCTCCTATCTCATGAGTACTAGGTTTTGAATGGAAGTCTTGACTTATGAGTCATGAGTGATGCGTGAGGTCTTCCCCCTATGACCCTACCTATAAGGACAAGCTAGTTAGAAGAAGTCTATTTCCACTACATGATGATTTATAAGACTATATCTATATATATTATTTAAACAAATCACATAATTTATAAAAAAAATGTGATGTAATTAGAAGTACACCGCTATACAGGGTCCGTTTGAGATCTACTTATTTTGCTGAAACTAAAATTTTTTTGCTGAAAGTACTGTAAATAAAGGTAAAAGTTTGCTGAAATAGTATAGTAGGACTCATGAATAGTATCAAAAAGTGAAGTGGAACCTATAAATAGTACCAAAAAGTGCAGTGGAACCCATGAATCGTAGCAAAAATAAGCTGAATAGTAAAATAAGTTCGCAAAAATAATCTTTGTCAAACAGTTAAGCAGTAAGTTGGAAGAAAAATCCTCCAAACCGACTTGGAAGTAAACATTTTTCATTTTTTATATGAAAGTTTTCATAAGCTAGCATTATTATTAGAATAATTTTCTTATATTTGAACATAACTTATCTTTCTATTATAAATTCTCATGTGGAAAAGAAAAAAAAAAGTCTCATATATAATAACAAAGTGGAAAGATTTTTAACATAGAGAATTTGGATCCGTTTAGGCATTTTAGGGCTACTTCCTTTATAATACTTATAATACGTAGCTTGAACTTGATCCAAGTACATATATGGCACCTCATGTGGTTAGTAACCTATCAATTTGCAAACAATGCCATGCGGGGCTCTTGCATTGAACTTAACATAGTTCGAACCCTTTCCCCTTTAGACTCTCTAGTACTACTTTATGCATGGCAATATGCCAATTCAGTTACAAGGCCCTTAACGAAATTAATATAATTTGGATTATATATATACATATAAAATTAATGGCAAATATCACAAAGAATATAAAATTCTGGACTCATTTTATTATGATTTGATTTCTCTATTGAATGTTATATTCTCAAATGCAGACCATAAACGATGTAATTACTGGTATAATCTTCTATGGCACCCGACTGTACATGCAAGAGATAAGCCATAACTCAAGCAAAGCACAATGCGTAGCAGTTGTGTTGCTCAGTACAAGGAAAGTTAGTGGCCACAAGTCTGTCCAGGAGATGGTCATACCTGACTCAGATGCGCCATGGGGGAACAAATTCAGCTTCTTGTATATACCAATACCAAAGTTTACCGATCTTAAATCCTTGAATCCAACTGAGTTTGTGTTGAGAGCACACAACATGATCAAGAAGAAGAAAAATTCTTCAGCTATTTACTTCACAGCTGGTAGCCTGTTAATGATTTTGGATAAACTTATAGAGGCCTTGAGATAGATACAATATAGTATTCGATCTTAACATTTGGTCATGGATTTATTCTTTTCAATATAAAAAACTTATTTATTTTTATTTTTTAAAAACCCTATATAATTTAATATATCCTTAATACTAGTTACTTGATTTGATATTCTCTATTACTTGTGAGCCACGATTAATGTTTTTTTTATTTTTTATTTTCAAAAGAAGAAAAAAGTTGTAAACCTTTAAAGTAGATTAATATATGGGGTTTATAAATTGTTAAGCATGCCACATATTTAAGGGGTAATTACATTTTACTACTCTAAACTATTTCTCAAATTACACTTTACAACATAAACTTTCAAAATGCATAGTTAGCACCCGGAATTATAATCTGTGTTACACTTTACACCATGCTGTTAATTCTGTCATTATTTCAGATGGAAAACTAAAGTTTATGATGCGAAGTGTAGTCGGGAGTATGATTTAGGGTAATAAAATGTAATTTCTCATTTGTTTTTAAGAGATTGAGAAGAAGGGCAATTGAATCTTTTTTTTATAGTGCCATCCAAACTAACAAAAAAATTGATGGCAGGGTGCAAAGTGTAACACGAGTTATAACTTATGATGTAAACCATGCATTCTAAAAGTTTAAGATACAAAGTTTAAGATACAAAATAGAATTGGGGGTATAATTTAGGGTAGTAAAATATAATTTTTCTGACATTTAAATTTAGTTATTGTATTATAACATTCAAAACTCATACAATTTCTATCTCAAAGAAAGATAGAAAGTAGTTATAACTGTCCTGTTAATTTGCAACTTTTATGTCTCAAAATCAACATGTATATAGTATGTTTGAACTGTATTAAGCTATATGTTAATTCTCGATGAACCTTTTCCGAACTTTTCTTGCTATGGGCATGCTGTAATTGCAGGCAGCAGCTAGATACATTTATAGGTCAACAAGGTCCTTGAGCATGGTGATGTCAAATATGATAGGGCCAATGGAACAAATGGCTTTGGCTAGTCATCTCTTCAAAGGCTTCTACTTTATGACTACTGGAGGACCTCAAGTATCTTATGTTTTTATGATAAAGTTAGGTCTTAAAAATTTAAAAGAATATTAAAATAATTAACATTAGTAGCTATAATTAAACTCCTTATTGTCAAAGTCCCAAAATTCTCAAAAAAAAAAAAAAAAAAAAAATTATTCCCATTAAAAGTAATATTTCATTTGTATTTAAAAATTTAAAAGAACTTTTATTATTTATTTATTTTTAATAATTTACCATTATTATTTTTCTTTTAAATGATAAAAGTTGAATCCTTCACATTGTGCTTCCATGATGTGACTCATTATAAGTATATTAAAATTACTAAAATAATTTACTTTTATGTAAACTTCATTACCAAAGTTTAAATAAAAAAATATTTTAATACTTAAAACTCAAATATAAATTTTTTAAAGATATATAAAATTCGTCTAATACTATTATTTAAACAATAATTTTTATCATTTAAATATCACAATACATATTTTCATAACATTTTAATCGATGTAAAATCCCTTATCAAACCGGTAAAGAATACCTGACTTGGAAAAGAGTTTTATGGGTCAGCCGGCCTCAAGTAGGGGCATAGATAGAGCACTGCATAGTGTGACAGTCAAGGATGAGGGGCTAGGGCCCACAACACAGCCACAGCCGCACAAATTGAGGGGCCCATGACACTGACAAAGTCAATGGCGAATCACAAATTGAGCCACTCTTTTTTTTTTTTTTATTGAGTTGAGCCAATCTTTCTTCTTTCTTGTCTGGTCGTAGTTTGAATACACATTACAAATAATAAACAATATTAAAAATCTATTACGTACCAAACCTGGGAAAGAGTACCTAACCTGGAACAGAGTTTTTATGGCTCATTAGAAGTAATATAAGTGGAAGTTTTATCATTAAATGGTGTAAAAATGTGGTGTATATAACAATTTTTTTTTTTAAATTTTTTTAAAATAAAAAATTTAGATAGAATTATAATTAGGTGGTGGCCCCCTTTGGCTCTGTATGTAAAGTTGTATACTCTAAAATGTTCAGAGTACAGATAGAGTGAACATAATAATATCCCGTCCTTTTTGGGTGTGGATAAACTTATTTTCATTAGTGCTTGTGAAGATGCTATTAATGACTAATAATGTTGTTGTAGAAGTAGTTTGGTTCAATACAATTTGATTCATAACCAAACTGGATTGAGACTGTTCAAGCATAGGGACTCAAAGCCAAGCCCCCCTACGCCAGAAATTGTGTCAGTAATCATTAAGACAATTAAGCATCTTGGGTCTTTATGTTATAAATTATTATATTTATTATATACAATTCAATTGTGAGTAGAAAATGAATTGTTTCTGCTTCCACATTAACATGAATAAGTAAAGTTAACTCAAGGTAATATGTTGGTGGAGACTTGCAGAGTATTGTAGAAACTTTTATTGATGAATAGTAGTTTTATTTGGTTACCTGTCAAGGTACTATTTACGCATGCTGATGAATAGTGGTTTATCATAATTGTCATTCTGTCCTCTACTGTCTTGTTCTGTCATATTCCATAGGGATCTTGAACAGTAGTCTGTCAAGATCTATTTGGACCGTCTGGATCTGTCTGGATCTGTCTGGGAGCTATTCACGCATGTTGGTGAACAGGTGAACAGTAGTAACTTTTGGATTTGATCTAACACGCGTGCTAATGAATAGCAGCCTATCATAAATGATTTCTAATCTTTCTGGATTTGTCTGTCTGATAGTGGCTATAGTTGGGCTTTGCTTGTTGAATACGCTGTTATTGCTTGTTCTTTACCATGTAAATACATTGTTAGTGCTGTCATTATATTCTGAAGGGATAATGTCTCTATTGAGACTGAACGGTTTTTAGACCCCTTAACACAACCGGATTAACCTAGTTAATTAGCCAAGTGATTGACTTAGTCAAATTATGTAAATCTAGGTTATCACAATCAAACAATCATATCAAGTATATATAGCAGTGAAAAAGTAAACAACACAAAGATATGATGACCTAGGAAACCACACGATAAAAACCTGGGGAGGATTTAACGTAGCTATCCTCAAGGTAAACCTGAATCCACTATCTTGAAAGAATAGAAGTTCATACAATAAGACTTATAAGCCCCCACGCTCAACTTCTTATTGCTACCCACCAGTAGAACTTATTGACACGACCACGTGCAAGATCCGAAACCACGGACTCCTTCTTTCTTGGATTCTGCAGCAAGTACAAGTACACCCACTTGTGTATCTTTAAGTTCCAATGACAGCAACTGAGTTGATCATCAAGGTGTAGATAACATCTTCTCCTTGAAAACCCTAAGTTTTGTGTAAAGGAAAGCTCCTCTAGATCTCACAAGAGATTTACACAAAACAACAATATGAGCAACATCTAAAACGTGGCTAGGGTTTGCCTTAAATACCTAGGGCAAAAACATAAAATCCTAAACGTTTTAGGAATTAGGGCTGAGTTGGAAAAACTGCAGAAAAACGCATTTGTGCGAAATTCGAATGATCGAGCCTAAGCTTCGATCAATCGAGGCAGGCCGAGATGCACAATGAATTCTGCATCAGCTCGATTCCAACTTTACATAAACAATACAACTTTGAGCACATCTAAGCAAGATTAAATAACCTGTTTTGATCATAGTTTGCCAAGAATACAAAATAGAGTTCTAACCACATTAAATCCTAAGTCTTTAGAACCTAACAAACTCCCTCTTTGGCAATCCATGACAAAACACAACTAAAAGCTCAAAGTTTACACAATAAAGCCCTTTACAAAGAAAAAAAGCTCATAACAACAAATTCAATCCGAACTACTATCCATCAGTTGTAAGTGTAGACAGCAGCTCAATTGAATTAACATGTATTTCCTGAAATACTCAACAAACGCATAAATGCATGTGTGGAAAATACAAGTAAACAAAATAAATTCTTGACTTCACCAAAACACAAAATAAAGACATATAGCAATGAATAACAAAAAATATAAGTCAATAAGCAGTGAAACAAGAAACAAAATAAATGTATCTCCCCCTAACATGAAAAACCCAACAAAAATACATCAAGAGCCAAAGAAAAGTAAATACAAGATATAGCTCCTAGATACAATCTAATCTCCACAGGCTCCAAAGAATCACAAAACTCCCCCTATCATCAAAAACTCTACAGGCTAATCCAAAAACTACTCCCCCTTTTTGTGACGGAATACCAAAGGACAATCATAATCCATCATTAAAAGAAGGTGGCGAAGGAGATCGTCTAAAGTGGGCCAACTCTGCACGCAAAGCACGAACCTCAGCGAGCAAGTCCACCAAAATCTGTCCATGAGCTGCCTGAACAGTCAAGACATGATCCAATGTACGTCGAATGTCTGAATCATCCAAAGTAGTCGGTGGAGGAACATCAGCAGCAGTAGCACCAGACACCTTAGCCAGTGCATCACCTGTAGAAGAGGAAGGAGGGGGTGCAACACCAGAAGACTGAACACGAGGAGGCCTCAAATGTGCAACCCTTAGACGAAGAAAAGAGGCACCTATGGGACCAGTAATACAAACGGGCTCAGAAGCGGGGAAACCATCTAGTCCTAAAAACAACAAAACTCTATGAATGAAGATAGAATATACAAGAGCGTGACCAACAACACTACTCCTATGAATCTCGTTCAAAGAACAAAGAAACATATGAGGAAAAGAAATAGAAGCACCAGACACAAGGGCATACAAAAACACACATCTCTCAATAGGGATGGTGTGGAGATGAGAGATAGGCCACAAAGAATGACACGCCATCCTAAGAAAAAGATAGGTAGTCTCAGGGAGCTCAGCGGACGTGATCCGAGGATTAGAACTCCACTGGATAGAAGACCCAGTGATGTATGACATAACGTCATCAAGGGGTGGAGACTCCTTAAAAGGATAGTCAGGCTGCCTCATGACCAGGACTCTAATAACGCCTTAAAATGTGTACTTGTTATATATTTATATGGGCGTTATCTACTTATTACTATGCTTAATTTGTATAATTAAGTCATGATTTGCATTAGTCCCTATTAATTATCTTTTCATAATTTCTTGAATAAGATGCTATTCATTGTGTGTAATTTTCTACTTTCAGGAAATCATGTGAGAAAGATAAGTTTACAAGAATTTGTGAGAGAATGGAGGCCAAACTAGAATTAAAGTGGAGCTAAAGGACCATGCTTAAATGTCTAAGGAGGTGCAGCTGGAGTGCTTGGATCGTCTACCATGATTGGAAGCTTCAAATAAGGAAAGAAATCAAAGAGGCAGAATCTGAAAAGGAAAAATCTGATTTGAGTACTGATCAGTATTTTGGGCGTATCTATCTCCTCAAAAATTCAATTGACACAATGCCAGATGGGTTGGAACCGTGACTTAAATATCTACAACTTTCCAGTTTTGAGTTTTCCGAAATTCTCAATATTTGAAGGCCGAAATTAACTCACAATTTACTGCTGTAAACCTGGACGGAAATTAAAATAGTATAAGTTTTATTTTCTTTGGACACTTAGACATTAGGGTTTTGAGGGGAGGCTGTGAGAATGAATTTTGGGCAGAGAAAACCTTGAATTTTCCTTTCTCTAATGGCAGCCTAAACTCTTTGCTAGGACTAGGGGTTATGTTTCTTCTATACGGTATGAATATTCAATGTGATTCTTTCTAAGATTTTATCAACAACATATTTGATTGTTCAATTAGATTTCTTTTGATGTATTAGTTCTTCCATGCTTTCAATAAGTTCAATCATGTTTTTCTTATTGTTTAGACGAATTTCTAATAGTTTCAAATAGAAATCAGGTTTTAAAGTAAATGGGTTTTTCTGAAAACTTTTCTAACCGCATTATTAATCGAGGTTATCATGCGTTCTTGAATTGTCTCAGTTCAACCAAATCATAAGTTTTTAATTTTATAAGAACAATCAATTATGAAATATATAATTTCTTAGATCACAAAGAATTTCATATCGATATAGGGAAACACCCCAATGCCCTAGTATTTACATTATTGATTTAAATCAGTTATTATTCTTGTTAACAATCACTAAGCAAAAGTATTTTTCTTCTTCACCCAAATTGTTATTTAATTATATTGTCTTTGAATTTACTCTGCTCCTTGTGGTTCGACCTCGGTACTCCGAGAATTATATTGTTACGATCTCCTGCACTTGGGAGTGAGCAAGCAATTTTGGCGCCGTTGCCGGGGAGCTGCTGCGTGTTCAGAGGCAATTTTTGGGAGCAAAGCACAACCGGTGGAAATTCTTCTATTGGTAACTTCGTTCCATTTTTTTCCCTTTTTTTTGTTATTATTTTTTTGTTTGTTTTTAATTTATTTTATTTGATTGGCATTCATTGTTGCATGAGCATTTGGGTTAGAAACAAGAGAGGCAGATTAGAAAATTTTGAAACTTACTTTGGTAATCTTTTTGACACACCTTTGCCTTCACCTTCTTCATCAATCATGGGTGATGAAACACGTAATAATCATGAGGAGAATAAAAGAACTATGTATGAATTGTTGCATCCCACACAAAATTCTGTTCCTTCATGCATCATGTTTCCACTGAATGCACCACATGTAGAACTGAAACAAGGTTTATTAGCAATACTTCTTGACTTTAGGGGACAAGAAAATGAAAATCATTATGTCCATGTTAGAGCTTTTGAAGAGGTAATTAGTAGTTTCTATGCACAAAATGTTATTGAGACTGCTAAGTTACGTTTCTTTCCTTTTTCTCTTAAGGATAAGGCAAGAAGTTGGCTTTACACCTTGAAACCTAGGTCTATAGGTAGTTGGGGGGAGATGGCCAAAGAGTTTTTTAAGAAACACTTTCCTCCCCACAAAGTCCAGCAAGTAAAAAGAAGGATAGCTAGTTTTGTCCAAGGAGAAAATTAGACCTTATACCAAGCTTGGGAAAGGTACAAAGATCTTTTCAATTTCTGCCCAACTCATGGGTATGAAGATTGGAGATTAGTTAGCTATTTTTATGAAGGACTTACACCTAGGGGCCGACAGTTTGTTCAACTCTCATGCGGAGGGGACTTTTTACAAAAAGAACCCGAAGATGCAATGGATTATCTTGATGAGATAGCTGAAAACTCTAACACATGGACTGGACCTAGCCCTATGGACTCCACTGATAGGACTAGAACTAACACTACCACTTCTAGTGGAAGTGTTTTCAAGTTGAGGGAAGATGAAACATGAGTGCAAAAATCAGCATGTTAACTAAAGAAATTGAAGCACTCAAAATGAAAGGAAGTAGGAATGTTAGTGCTATCTTTAGAGAGGACCCAATGGAGGTGTGTAAAATCTGTCATGAGATAAACCATGCTACAAATGAATGTGCATCACTTTCATCATTCTTAAATGTGCCAGAAGAACAAGTACATGTATTTAATTCATATTGGCCAAATAATTCTTCATATTCTAACAATTATAACCCAAATATGCGAAACCATCCGTATTTGAGTTATAAGAGTGACAATGTGTTGAATCCTCCTGCTCCAAGGAATTTTAATTCACCACATGCAACATCATCATCATCATCATCATCATCTAGACCTTCCTTGGAGGATGCACTTAGTACTTTCATTCAAAGGCAAAGTGAGCAAAATCAAAAGTTTGAATCCATGCTCACTAGGCTAGATGAAGAGGTAAGAGAGACCAAGAGTCATATAACTAGGCTTACAAATTCATTGAGTGGGACAGAGAGAGGGAAGCTTCCTTCCCAAACTCAACCCAATCCCATCAATCAAAATCTAAAAATTGGCTTTAAGGATAAATATGAGGAAGTTAAAGCTGTGACCATTTTGAGGAGTGGTAAAGAGCTTGATAAAAGTTCTCCTTTAGTAACTAAGAAATCTAAGGAGACCCCAGTTGAAAAAGAGAAGGATGAAACTGAGTCACTTGAATTTGGTGAAATTGAACAATGCCCAATCCCTCCACCATTTCCACAAGCCTTAAAATTACCTAGGAAATTGGACACTGCATCTGAGATATTAGAGCATTTGCATCAAGTCAAGATAAATTTACCATTATTGCATGTTATCAAGCAAGTGCCTGCATATGACAAGGTAATTAAGGACTTATGCACCATCAAGAGAAAGCATTATGTGAAGAAGACCACATTCCTAACAGAACAGGTAAGTGCAATTATTTAACATAAGACCCTACCAAAGTATAAGGATCTAGGTTGTCCTACAATCTCTTGTACTATTGGAGATTACATCATGGAGCATGCATTGCTAGATCTTGGGGCAAGTGTTAATTTGATCCCTTTCAGCGTATATCAAAAACTTGGACTTGGTGAGTTGTGAACGGTTTTAGACCCCTTAACACACAACCAGATTGAGTAGCCTAGTTAATTAGCCAAGTTGTTACTTAGTCAAATTAAGCAATTCTAGGTTAAAACAATCAAACAATCATATCATGAAAATATATAGCAGCGGAATAAATAACACATGATATGATCACCCAGGAAAACCAAACTGGTAAAAAACCTAGGGAGGATTTTACCCACCGATCCTCAAGGCAAAACTGAATTCACTATGAAAGAATTGAAGTTCTTACAAAAGGACTTACAAGCTCCCCGCTCGACTTCCTAATGCTACCTACCAGTAGAACTTACTGACACGACCCCGTGCAAGCTCCGAATCCACGGACTCCTTCTTTCTTGAATTCTTCAATCAGCTACAAGCACCCACGCTTGATATTCTTTAAGCTTCAAAGGCAGCAACCAAGTTGATCATCAAGATGTTGAAGTAATCTCCATCTAGAAAACCCTAAGCTTTGTGTAAAGGAAAGCTCCTCTAGATCTCACAAGAGATTTACACAAAACAGCAATGTATGAGCAACAATACAACTGGAGCAACTCTAAAAACGTGGCTAGGGTTTTGCCTTATGTACCTAGGGCAAAAACATAAAACCCTAAACGTTTAATGAGTTAGGGCTGAGTTGGAAAACTGCAGAAAAACGCAGTCTGATCGATTTTCGATCAATCGAATCTATTCCTCGATCGATCGAACCAGACCGAAATGCCCCAATGCATCTACAGTCTCTCGATTCCAACTTTACAATAATTAATCAACTTTGAGCATACTTTAACAAGTCTAAACATGTTGTTTTGATCATGGTTTGCCAACATTACAAATTAGAGTTCTAAATACATAAATTCCTAAACCTTTAGAACCTAACAAACTCCCCCTTTGGCAATCCGTGACAAAACCCTAATTAAAAGCTCAAAGTTTACAAGTAAAAAGCCCTTTACAAAAATAATGCTCATAAACTCAAATTCAAACCAAACTACTATCCAACGGTTGCAAGTGTAGACAGCAGCTTTGTTGAATCAACCTGTATATTCCTGAAATACTCAACAAACGCATAAACGCATGTGTGACAGAAAAGAGTAAAACAACAGGTATAACATTCTTGTAAGATTCACACAACACAAAATAAAGACATATATGAATGAACAACTCATAAATATAAATCAATAAGCAGTGAATCACAAAGCAACAAGAATTAATGAATATAACATGTATATCAATCAATGTTACTCCCCCTAACATGAATATCCCCAAAAATGATATACAAAGTGAAGCACCTAGATACAATCTAAAAACTCCACAAGCTCCTCAACAACAAAAAGAAACAAAAAGTCTCCCCCTAACTACAAAAACTCCTCTACAAGTCAAAAACTCCACTCCCCCTTTTTGTGACGGAATGCCAAAGGGCAATCACAAGTCGCCATCAAAAGGAGGTGGTGAGGGTGAATGAAGACGCGCAAAGTCGGCTCGCAAAGCACGAAACTCATCTAGCAAGTCCACCAAAATCTGACCATGAGCCGCCTGAACGGTCATGACAGTCTCCAGGGTACGACGAACATCAAAGTCAGTTGAAGGAGGTGGAGGAACATCAGCAGCAGCAGCATCATCACCAACTGGATCAGGAACATCCTCACCAGCAAGACCTGTAGAAGAAGAAGGAGGAGGTGCGCTACTAGACGGCTCAGACCTAGGGTGTTTAGAACCAGCTCGAAGATGAGCAGCCCTCTGTCTAAGAAAAGATGCACCTATGGGAGCTATCACATGAACGGGCTCAGAGGAAGGGAAGCCACCAAGATCAAGATAAAGGAGAATCCTATGAATGAAAATAGGATGAACAAGAGCATGAGCAGAAGATGAACTCCTATAGACATCGTTCAAAGAACGAAGAAAAAGATGGGGAAAACTAATAGGAGCATCAGTAACCAGAGCGTACAAAAATACACACCTCTCAAGAGGAATGGTGTGAACATGAGAGATGGGCCAAATAGAATGACAGGCTATCCTAAAGAACAAATAGTGCAACCCGGAAAGCTCAGCAGAAGTGATCCGAGGATCAGAACCCCACTGGACAGTAGTCCCAGTGATGTAAGACAAGACATCACTAATCTCGGGAGACACATCATAAGGATAGACAGGATTCTGGACCAAAGGTACCCCTAGAGCATCAGCCACTACCGTGGGAGTAATAGAGTACTCTACGCCTCGTATCTAACTCTTGACTAAAGTGTTGGAATCATAGATGCGGATAGAGATGTTCGAGTAGAACTCTCTAATCAAGGCAGAAGGTGGAGGATGATCAGAAATATCCACCAAGGTAACCAGCCCCTACGCTCAAAGTTTGCCCTAATGGCAGGATCAAGTTCATCTAAGTGAACAGAACGCTCAGCCCAAATCGTTCTCCTAACGTTTAGCTTCTCATAAATCTCTTGGTTTTTCTCACTCGAAAACTTCTCACGGTCAAAGGAGGGAGGGGGTGAAGGAGAAGGTGAGGAAACATTCCTACGGGCTCTAGTCTTCCTAGGCATAGTGTTAAGGAAAGGATAGAGACACAAAGTGAAAACCAAAAGAACAAAAGAAAACAAAACCAAGGGCAGACTGCAAATTAGCACAATAAAAAATATAGAACAAAAATCTATATGATGCATGAACAATAACAATGTTGTGATGCATGAACTAATGCAGTAAACACAGTTCAAATTAAGGTCAATTATACAAAATTGGCTCGAACATAGAGTTTCTAACAAAAACCCTAAAAATTTGAAAACCACTTGAAAATTTTGCAACAAATTTGATGAATTGATCATTACACAAGGTTGAAAACAGATTATAATAACCAATTTCATCAATACAACAAGCCAATTTCATCAATTAAACCTTAATTGAACAAAATTCCCAATTCGGATCAATTAGAAACCCTAGAATTTGAAAATTTTCACAAAACCCAAAATTGATCAAATTAAACCATTAAGAACATGTTTATAGTGTGTCCCCACAAAAACCCATTGATCAATTACACAAAATTGGGCCTAAATCAACAACAATCCCAAAAAGAAAAGGGTCCGAAATTTTGAGCATAAATGCATGAAAAATGCATGAAATATGTAAATAAACTCAAAAAGGAGGGGTAAGATAGACATATCGGCATGAGGAAAGAGATTTCTTGCAAAAAATCTGGAAGAAAACGACAAAAAATTGGAATAGTTGAGCTTGCCAAGTCGGAGAGAGAGAAAAGACTTTGAAAAACTTTTGAAAAAGTGTTTGAAAAAGTCAAGAACAGTGTTTTTAAAAACCTGATTCGCGACTCTCGATTGATCGAAAATCACATTCGATCGATCGAAACAGACAGTCATTTTGAGACAAAATAGAGCACTTTTTCGATTGATCGAAAATCAGACTGGATCGATCGAAATGGGCAGAGGCTCACAAAATTTTTGAGAAAAATCACAGTTTTGAAAAACAGAAATCCCATTTTGAAAACTAACTCCTCAAAGCATTAAAATATGAAAACAAAATGCATGAGTATGAGATGGAATGATTTTTCAAAAACCCAATTTGAATCCTAGTTTCTCCAAAGAAAATTTCAGCCATTCTCCTTTTAAATTCTCAAGCAAAAGAAAAATGTTTTGCATAAGTCTCAAAGTATTTTCAAACTTGGTTGGTCAGACCAAAAACACACACAATAACATGTACAAAGTTTAGCAAAGAGTAACTTGTGTAGTGTGTGCAACTAGCAAAAACTTTGAGAAACATGTGAGGTGATATGTGAATAGCAATCAATCACAAAGTTTACAAAATCCATCACATAGAATTTAAAAGAGACTATCACCTAAAGAGTTACATCCTATAACTCCCACATCTCCTAGAACAAAAGCTTGCAATCATTTAAGTTTCTTGAATTTAGCCTCATTATAACGTGAAATATATTATGTGAAATGGCATCAAGCCTAATGGTACACACCAATTGTAATTATGTGAGATGGCATCAAGCCTAATAGTACACACCAATTTTAAGCATTAAGCAATTAAGCCGAGGCATCACCTTATGTTCTTTTTGTGCATGTGCTACACTTTCTCGAGCACAAAATCTTATGATATGCACTAAGGTGTTCATGATTGACTAGTGAACAGTGGTGAGATGGTTATTTATGCCTTTCTCAAAAGGACCAAGTCCGACAGTCAAATAACATGTGACTTCAAGATTAAGACAAAGTGATAAACACCATAAACATCTTTCCCACACAACATGCACTACAAAGCTTCAACTAGTCAAGTGCAATAAATAAGCTCATCAAAGCTAAACAAGGTACATAAGACATGATATGTGTAAATAAATTGACCAACCTTGTTTTCAAAAACCAAGAAACATAATGTCAAACAAATTTTTGCTTTCTCCTTTTCCTTTTTTTTTTTTTTTTTTTTATTTTTTATTATTATTAAGGGAAAACAAATAAATCCTAGAATGAAATGCATGAATGTAATGCAATGCAGATCCAAAAGAACACTAAAACCAAAGAATAATGGTCACAGAGGAATGAGCAATGAAGCACAAGGACCATGTCAGAAAGACTCAATTAGGTCGAGTCTTTTGCATCCAAAACCTTTTAGATGCACCACGAGCATTGGAGTTCTTATTCACATTCGAGTGATTTCCAACTCCAGGATTGGAATAAAGGTTCAACACCTTTACCAATTCACCAATAAGTGCCATTGGATCTTGTGCTTGAGGCACAGGCACCTTTGGTTTAGTTGCTCTCTTAGCAGCTTGAATCTTGTAATAGTTAGGACGAATGTGTCCAGACTTTCCACAATAATGACAAACCCAAACAGGTTTACCATGCATCTTGTCCTTGGGTAGGGTAAGTTTAGTTTCTCTCAAATCAACCCTAATCTTCTTAGGAGATGAAACTTCTACAGGTTTGACTACCTCACTCACAGGTGGTTTGACAGTTTCACTCACAACCTCACTTATAGAAGGTTCAGAAGAAGAAGCAGGAACAAAGTTCGTGGTATGTGGAGTAGACACAGAGATGCTTTCAAAATATCCTATCCCAGATTTATCAGAAGGATACTTTTGAACATTCAGCATGTGATCAAGTTTAGAACTAGCAGTTCTAGCAACAAATAAATCATGTTCTAAAGTTTTAACTTTATCAAGTAAAAGCATGTTCTCAGATTTCACATGGTTCAAAAGATCATTAGCATCAAATAATTTAACAAGCAAATTTTTCTTTTCAAGCTCAAGAGAATCAATTTTCTTCAGGCCAAGTTCAACATTCATAGCATCCTTTGCAGCAACTTTGCAAAGTTTATTATAGGCCTCTTGAAGATCTGCATCCTCAGAGAGTTCCCCATCAGAAGGGTTCTCCTTAGCAGATATGCTTTCATTGACTACTGCAGTAGCAGTGAAAGCAATGAAGTTTCCATCCTCGTTACATTCAGACTCATCATCAGAAACCTCATTATCACTAAGGGTTACAGTCATAGCTTTACCCTTATTTTTCAAGAATGTAGGACATTCAGATTTAACATGACCATACCCTTGACAACCAAAACACTGAGCACCCAAAGAATTGTTTGAAGATTGACCTACTCTTTCTCTAGGTTTTTCAAAGTTATTAACCTTAGTGGGATCATTCTTCCTAAAGTTTCTAGATTCAACAGTGTTTGTAGCTCTTGCCCTTCTATTTGTATTTCTCAGAAAATTCCTAAAATTCTTGGCAAGGTAAGCTATCTCTGTAGCAGAGAGCTCATCATCAAATGCACCAGCCTCAACATTATCAACAGACTTAAGAGCCATTGATTTGGATTTGTTTGTTTTGGGTTAGTCAGACTCATAGGACTGAAGAGATCCTACAAGTTCACCAACAGGGATGGAGTCCACATCCTTGCTCTCAGTAATGGCAGTTACTTTGGGTCTAAAGTCTTCAGTTAACGATCTAAGTATCTTCCTAACAATTTTAGGTTGATCATAGATTTCACCCAAGTTAAAAGCAGAATTAACAATATCATTCAGTTTGGCATAAAATTCATCAAAGGATTCATCATCAGACATCCTAATGCTCTCAAACCTAGAAGTTAATTGCTGCAGTTTGTTTATCTTAACTGCCTTTGTGCCTTCATGCACAGTTTAGAGGATTTTCCAAGCAGTATGAGCAACCTCAACATTAGAGATCCTCTTAAATTCCTCCATAGAAACAGCATTGAAGATGGCATTCATAGCTTTGCTATTGAAGCCTGCTGCTTCTTTTTCAGAAGTTTGCCACTCACTCACAGGAGTAGCGGGCTTCTCCCATCCGTACTCAACGGAATTCCAAACTCTCTCATCAATGGATTTCAGGAATGCTTTCATCCTTACTTTCCAATAAGCATAGTTATTCCCATCAAAGTGAGGAGGAACAACAAGAGAGTGTCCATGCTCCATGACAACAGGGGTCAAGGATCAGCTCAGAGATCAAAAAATCTCAGACAAAAGAGCTACCTGCTCTGATACCACTTGAACGGTTTTAGACCCCTTAACACACAACCAGATTGAGTAGCCTAGTTAATTAGCCAAGTTGTTACTTAGTCAAATTAAGCAATTCTAGGTTAAAACAATCAAACAATCATATCATGAAAATATATAGCAGCGGAATAATAAATAACACATGATATGATCACCCAGGAAAACCAAACCGGTAAAAAACCTGGGGAGGATTCTACCCACCGATCCTCAAGGCAAAACTGAATTCACTATGAAAGAATTGAAGTTCTTACAAAAGGACTTACAAGCTCCCCGCTCGACTTCCTAATGCTACCTACCAGTAGAACTTACTGACACGACCCCGTGCAAGCTCCGAATCCACGGACTCCTTCTTTCTTGAATTCTTCAATCAGCTACAAGCACCCACGCTTGATATTCTTTAAGCTTCAAAGGCAGCAACCAAGTTGATCATCAAGATGTTGAAGTAATCTCCATCTAGAAAACCCTAAGCTTTGTGTAAAGGAAAGCTCCTCTAGATCTCACAAGAGATTTACACAAAACAGCAATGTATGAGCAACAATACAACTGGAGCAACTCTAAAAACGTGGCTAGGGTTTTGCCTTATATACCTAGGGCAAAAACATAAAACCCTAAACGTTTAATGAGTTAGGGCTGAGTTGGAAAACTGCAGAAAAACGCAGTCTGATCGATTTTCGATCGATCGAATCTATTCCTCGATCGATCGAGCCAGACCGAAATGCCCCAATGCATCTACAGTCTCTCGATTCCAACTTTACAATAATTAATCAACTTTGAGCATACTTTAACAAGTCTAAACATGTTGTTTTGATCATGGTTTGCCAACATTACAAATTAGAGTTCTAAATACATAAATTCCTAAACCTTTAGAATCTAACAAGTTGAAACCTACTTCAATAACTTTACAGTTGGCTGATCGCTCTGTAAGGGAACCGAGAGGGATTGTTGAGGATGTGTTGGTGAAAATTGAACAATTTTATTATCCTGTTGATTTTATTGTTCTAGATTACCAACCTGTTTTACATCCTAGTGTTCATACCCCTATTATTTTGGGTAGACCTTTTCTTGCCACAGCTAATGCTTTAATTAATTGCAGGAATGGAAGGATGCAACTCACTTTTGGTTCCATGACTTTGGAGCTAAACATATTTCATGTGGCTAAACAAGCACATGAGGATGATGACTGTGCTTATGTGAACCTCATTGAGGCGGTGGTTCAAGAAGAGTTTAATAAGAATTGTTTTTCTGATCCTCTTGAAACTCTTCTTAATAATTCTGTTGGTTCTTATGATTTAGAATGTGATATTCATGTATTTGAAAATTTTTCTTTGTTGGATTCCTCACAGGTTTTGGAAGAACAACAGATGATGGCAATTAATAAAGGATGGAAGCCTTGCTTTGAGGAGCTATTAGAAAATGAAAAAAAGTTTGTGCATTCAAGTGAAGAGGCATTACAGCTGGAGCTTAAGCTGCTGCCCGGTGGTCTTAAATATGCATATTTAGGCCCAGGTAAGTTTAAACCTAGGTGGGATGGCCCTTTCATTGTAAGGGAAGTGTTTAACCATAGAGTTGTAGTAGTTGAGGACCCTAGAGATGGTAGGATTTTGAAAATAAATGGACGAAGGTTAAAACCATTCTTAGGGGGAGTTATATTTGAGGAGGAGACTATGTCACTAGAGATCCCTGCCTATTGGGATGCTACGTGAACTTTGAAAAAGCCTTTTGAAGTTGTACCATATTTGTTTTAATTTTTTTTTCTTTTTGCCTTTTGTTTTTGTTTTTGTTTTTGTTTTTGTTTTTGTTTTTGTTTTTGTTTTTTGTTTTTGTTTTTTTTTTTTTGTTTTGTTGTTATTTTTCTTTTGCGAGCTAACATTTGCAGGTGTGAAAGAAATTTCAAAAAAAAAAAAAAAAAAAAAAAATTCAAATGCTTAAGGTAACTTCTTCCCTTTATACTTGAATTTATTTTGGCTTTGATACATTGAGGACAATGCAATATTTTAGTTGGGGGGAGAGGTCTACACATTTTGTTGCACCTTGCATGATTTTTTTTTCTTTCTTTTTGGTTGCAACTTTTCAATTATTAAAAAAAAAAAAAAAAAACCTTGAATTTGAATGCAGAAGAGTTATAAGCTTTATTTTTATATCATGTGATGGAATGTGTAAAGTTGTGATTTACAACTATGTGTTTTGTTGGCTTTTATTCCATGCCAAATTTGATTGTAATTACTATCAATTGTTTATACCCTGTATTTGTTGTGGGAATTGATGTAAGGGGTGTGTGATAGAGAGTGTGTGAAGACTCAAGCAAATTGGAAGCTGATGGAATCTCGCGGGTATGTCGCGACTAAGCTTCCCGCGAAGTGAAGCATGTGCCTTGCACATGCTGGAATGCGAAGAGTCAGGATAGATGGAGACAGCTGTCTCTCGCGAGTATCTCGCGGGTAAGGCCTTCCCGCGAGACACCCGCGAGACATGCTGTTCTGCCAGCCTATACTGACTGACTCACACATTTTACACCTATCCTATATAAACCCCCATTACCCACAAATGTTGAGGAATGCTTCAGAGAGAAAACCCTAGCCAAACACATTTGCAATTAGAGATTGTCATCCCCACCTTTCTCTATACACTTGCTTGTGGTATCTCCTCAACCCTTCCCTCTCCATTTCCACACCATTGAGAGGTTGATAGCCCAAACACTTACCACACCTTTTGAGAGTGTTGAGTGACGTTTTGGTGCTGCTGGGAAGCATTGGAAGAAGCCAAGGATGGCAGATGCAACATGGAGCTTGTTGCGGGATCCGGAGAACTAGACAAGACACGGTTCCGAGAAGCCTTGTTGGAGTAGGAGCTTGGAGGGCTTAGGTGCATCGGGTAGATTAGGCTTGGAGGGTCTTTTGCTTACTCATGTATCCCAACTGATTGTCTAGTGGATCGATTTCCGCTTGGAGGGCGGCGGAGAGGTTTTTCGCCGAGTTCTTCGGTTTCCTCTTCGAAAACACGTCTTGGTGTTTTCTGTGTTTGCATCTTTCTTCCCTACTCTTTTATATTCCATTATACTGCTGTGTTGCTTAGTTTATGGATTAGAGTAGCTTTTTGCTTATACGCTTGTGTTTACACGTTTCCACACTTAGTATTAAGTTTGTGTAAAATCAACCAAGCCGTAATTTTAATTGGGGGGTCTAAACAGCTCTTGTGTTTTCAACACATTTTCGAGCTTTCAGAATGAATAATGCTGAGTTGGTTATACTATTTGTAATATTAAGACTCTTTCATGAAGAGCACAATTGGAAACTTTTGAGCACAATAGCCAAGTTAGCGGACGGTTGGATGTTGGATATGCATGGATCATGAACAAGCTAGATATAAGTTGAAACTCAACCCATAGGAGAGTTCTTGAGCCTTACTTTTCTTTGTGAGAGTATATCTTTGTTTGAACTCTTAAATTTCTCTCATATGCTTCAGTTTTTGTAAAAGATCTCTATATTTTTTTTTGGTTGACTATTGGAAACATTATGGGGAGATATACCATGATCTTACTTATTTTTTTCCTTAGGCATGCTGGTTTATGTGGAATTTTAGGAGATGAGAGCTTAAGGCCATTAATCTTTTGTCACCAGCTAAACAAATATTTAGCCTACCTTTACATTAACCGTTGTCACCATCATTTGAGCCATGAGAAATATTTTCACAATACCACAAAACATTTTTGTTTATGGGTGTTCTCTTGGGGGTTCAAGTTTTGAGCAATTGATGTGTTTAGATACCACCATTGTCTCTCTTTTCTTTCCAAAAAAAAAAAAAAAAAAGAGAGAAAAGAAAGAAAAAGAAAGAGAAGACATACATGTAAATCATTGGTGTCTTACACATCTTTCATGTATTTTAGAAGGGTTATATGGTTGAGTAAAGGTTGTTTTGATTCAAGTTGGTTGTTACTGCAATGAGTTGGGTTTGGCTTGAATTTTCTGCATTTGATTCATATACCTCATATTTCAAAGAGAGCAATTTGCCTTTACCTAGCCAAAAGATTATACTACCATTGAGTCTAAAGTCCTACTTGATCCTAAAGGTGCATGGCTGGTATGTGTTTGGAATAAAAACTAGGGATGAGAATGGTATTAACCTCATGTTTCCAGGAATTCAACATCCTTTCCAAGAGATCTTTTCCCGTTGTTTTAGTGGCTATTTTTGTATACACATGTGATATTTTTAAAACTTTTTCTTTCCTTTTTGTTCACATGTGATTTGAAGAGAGAAACCATTACTTCTATGTGTGTTCTTTCAGAGTGTTGATGACTTCAGAGAGGTTTTGGAGTAGAGGCTCTAATCTAGATTATTCTTGGTCTATGCATGTTTGGAAAAGCCGGTTTGATTGGATGGCCTATGCACACACACACTCCAAAAGTGAAGCTAGTGAGAGCTCTTTAATATGATGAATAGTATCCCAACTCAAAAATTGAAAGTTCATTTATATGATATAATGATAAAGCAAACTAACATTTGCTGCAGGAATTTTCAAGAAACCTTTGACTTTTGTGGGTAGAGTCACTGCAAACTTTCACGAGAGTAAACTCGTCCACTAGGGTGGCCTAGGGGTTCAAAGACTTGCTGCACATGGGAAGTGTGGTCGTGTAGCCTACGAAAGTGGCTTGTATTTTAGTTTTAATTTTTCACTTTTAGTAGACATGGTTGCTTTGTGGATTGCTAGGGACTAGCAAGATTTAAGTTAGGGGGTGTGATAACGCCTTAAAATGTGTACTTGTTATATATTTATATGGGCGTTATCTACTTATTACTATGCTTAATTTGTATAATTAAGCCATGATTTGCATTAGTCCCTATTATTTATCTTTTCATAATTTCTTGAATAAGATGCTATTCATTGTGTGTAATTTTCTACTTTCAGGAAATCATGTGAGAAAGATAAGTTTACAAGAATTTGTGAGAGAATGGAGGCCAAACTAGAATTAAAGTGGAGCTAAAGGACCATGCTTAGATGTCTAAGGAGGTGCAGCTGGAGTGCTTGGATCGTCTACCATGATTGGAAGCTTCAAATAAGGAAAAAAATCAAAGAGGCAGAATCTGAAAATGAAAAATCTGATTTGAGTACTGATCAGTATTTTGGGCGTATCTCTCTCCTCAAATATTCAATTGACACAAGGCCAGATGGGTTGGAACCATAACTTAAATATCTACAACGTTTCAGTTTTGAGTTTTTCGAAATTCTCAATTTTTGAAGGCCGAAATTAACTCACAAGTTACTACTGTAAACTTGGACGGAAATTAAAATAGTATAAGTTTTATTTTCTTTGGACACTTAGACATTAGGGTTTTGAGGGAAGGCTGTGAGAACGAATTTTGGGCAGAGAAAACCTTGTATTTTCCTTTCTCTAATGGCAGCCTAAACTCTTTGCTAGGGCTAGGGGTTATGTTTCTTCTATACGGTATGAATATTCAATGTGATTCTTTCTAGGATTTTATCAACGACATATTTGATTGTTCAATTAGATTTCTTTTGATGTATTAGTTCTTCCATGCTTTCAATAAGTTCAATCATGTTTTTCTTATTGTTTAGACGAATTTCTAATAGTTTCAAATGGAAATCAGGTTTTAAAGTAAATGGGTTTTTCTGAAAACTTTTCTAACCGCATTATTAATCGAGGTTATCATGCGTTCTTGAATTGTCTCAGTTCAACCGAATCATAAGTTTTTAATTTTAGAAGAACAATCAATTATGAAATATATAATTTCTTAGATCACAAAGAATTTCATATCGATATAGGGAAACACCCCGATGCCCTAGTATTTACATTATTGATTTAAATCAGTTATTATTCTTGTTAACAATCACCAAGCAAAAGTATTTTTCTTCTTCACCCAAATTGTTATTTAATTATATTGTCTTTGAATTTACTCTGCTCCTTGTGGTTCGACCTCGGTACTCCGAGAATTATATTGCTACGATCTCCTGCACTTGGGAGTGAGCAAGCAGACCCCAAGAGCCTCAGCCACTACCCTAGGGGTAATGGTGAACTCAACACCTCGTATCCAACTCCTAACAAGGGTGTTGGAATCATAGACGTGACAAGAGAGGTTCAAGTAGAACTCTCTAATGAGGGCGGTCGGAGGTGGATGATCTATCTCCAACAAAGACAGCCAGCCCCTACTCTCAAAATTTTCCCTAATGGCAGGATCAACCTCATCTAAAACTACAGAATGCTCAGCCCAAATTTTCCTCTTACTGTTCAGCTTATCAAAGGCTTCTCTGCTCTTGGCATCCTTAAACAACTCACTCCTAGAGGGTGACTCAGAAGAAGAGGAGGGAGTCCTATGGGCTCTAGTTTTCCTAGGCATGGTGCTAAGGAAAAGACAAGGATACACAACAGAAACAAGAAAGAACAAAAAAAGACAAAACCAAGGGCAGATTGCAAGTTAGCACATAACAGATATAGAACAATAATCTATATGATGCATGAACAATAAAAATGTCATGATGCATGTTCTAATGCAGTGAAACAAGGTTCAATTTAAGTTCAAATTCACAAAATTGGCTTGAGCATAGAGTTTTGAACAAAAACCCCAAAAATTTGAAAACCACTTGTATGATTTTAGAGAAATTTGACCAATTGATCACCACACAAGGTAGAAAACAAATTAGAATGATCAATTACATCAATCCAACAAGCCAATTTCATCAATTTCACCCTAATTGAACAAAATCCCCAATTCGGATTCAATACAAGTCCTAGAATTTTTAATTTCTCACAAAACTCCAAATTGATCAAATTAACCCATCAAGATCAAGTTTATAACATCATAGCACAAAAACCCATTGATCAATTTCAGAAAATTATGCTTGAAACAACAAAAATCCCAATTTATAAAAGGTCCGAAAATCCCAATCAAATGCATGAATTTATGCATGAAAACATGAAAATAAACTTAAAAGGAGGGGTATAATGGACTTACCGGCCTTAAAGGAGAAAAACCTTGCAAAAATTTGGGAGGAAAACGAAAAAAAATTTGTTGTAGAGCCTTGCTGAGTCGGAGAGAGAGAAAAAGTTTTGAAATGTTTTTGAAAAAGTGGTTTGAACAAGTCAAATTTGAATTTTTAAAAACCTTATTTCCGATATTCGATTGATCGAAAAACAGTTTTAATCGATCGAATCGGACAGCACCTCACCTAAAATTTTAAGCACAATTTCGATTGATCGAAAAACAGACTGGATCAATCAAAATAGACAGAGGCTCACTTAATTTTGAGAGAAAAACATAGTTTTTGAAAACCAAAAACACATTTTGGGCACAAAACTCCTCAAAGCATTGAAATATATGAAATAAATGCATGAGTATGAGATGAAATGATTTTCACAAACCCAAGATTTAAACCCAGTTTTCCAAAATTAAGATTTTCAATCAAAACTCCCTTTTTAATTCTCAAGCAACGAATCAGTTTTGCATAAAACTCAAAGTACTTTTCAAACTTGGTTGGTCAGACCAAAAACACACACAATAACATGTACAATGTTTAGCAAAGAGTAACTTGTGTAGTGTGTGTAACTAATAAAAGGTTGAGATACATGTGAGGTGATATGTGAATAGAAATCAACCACAAAGTCTACAAAATTTATCACATAGAATTCAAAAGAGACTATCACCTAAAGAGTTACATTATATAACTCCCACATCTCCTAGAACATAAGCTTGCAATCATGTAAGTTTCTTGAAATTTGCCTCATATTGTACACACAAATTTTAGTTGTTCAGAAACTCATTAAAAGCCGGTATAATGTACACACCAATTTTAATTATGTGATTTGGCATCAAGCCTAATGGTACACACCAATTTTAAGCATTAAGCAATTAAACCGAGGGTACACCTTATGTTTTTTTTTTGTGCATGTGCTACACTTTCTCGAGCACAGAATCTTACGATATGCACTAAGGTGTTCATGATTGGCTAGTGAACAGTGGTGAGATGGTTATTTATGCCTTTCTTAAAAGGATCAAGTCCGACAGTCAAAGACATGTGACTTCAAGATCGAGACAAAGTGATCAAAAACTGTAAACATCTTTCCCACACAATATGCACTACAAAGCTTCAACTAGTAAAGTGCAATAACTAAGCTCATCAAAGCTAAACAAGGTACACAGACATGTTATGAAAAAATAAATTGACCAGCCTTGTTTTCAAAACCAAGAGAATGAATACAAAACACAATTTGCTTTCCTTTTTCTTCCCTTTTTTTATTATTATTATTATTATTATTTTTCTTGAAAAGAAGAAACAAATGCAATTCTAGAATGAAATGCATGAAAGATATGCAATGCAAATCCTAGAAACAAAAAGGTAAAAGAAACCAAAGAACAAAGGTCACAAAAGATAGAGCAAAGAAACACAAGGACTTTGTCAGAAAGACTTAATTAGATCGAGCATTTTGCATCCAAAACCTTTTAGATGCATTACGAGCATTGGAGTTCATATTCACATTAGAGTGATTTCCAACTCCGGGATTAGAATAAAGGTTTAGAGCCTTTACCAATTCACCAATAAGTGCCATAGGATCTTGTGCTTGAGGCACATACACTTTTGGCTTATTTGCTCGCTTAGCTGCTTGCAGCTTATAACAATTTGGACGATTGTGTCTAGACTTTCCACAAAAATGACAAACCCAAACAGGTTTACCATGCATCTTGTCCTTAGTAAGGGTAGACTCCTTAGGTTTAGACTCTTTCAGATCTACCCTAATCTTCCTAGGGGGTGTGACCTCTACAGGTTTAGCAGTTTCACTCACAACCTCACTCACAGGGGGTTCAGAGAAAGAAGAAGGAACAAAGTTTGTGGAATAGGGTGCAAACACAGAGATGCTCTCAACAAAACCTAATCCAGATTTATCAGAAGGATACTTTTGAACACTCAGCATTTGATCAAGTTTAGAACTAGCAGATCTGGTAACAGATAAATCATGTTCCAAAGATTTAACTTTATCAATTAAGAGCATATTCTCAGTTTTCACATTGTTCAACAGTTCATTAGCATTAAACAAGTTAACAAGCAAAATTTTCTTTTCAAGCTCAAGAGATGCAATTTTCTTTAAGCCTAATTCAACATTCATAGCATCCTTTGCAGCAACTTTGCAAAGTTTATTGTAGGCTTCTTGAAGATTTGCATCCTCAGAGAGTTCCCCATCAGAAGGGTTCTCTTCAACAGACACATTTTCATTGACTACAGCAGTAGCAATGAAAGCAATGAAGTTCCCATCCTCGTCACATCCAGACTCATCATCATAAACTTCATTATCATTAAGGGTTACAGCCATAGCCTTCTCCTTAGACCTCAAGTATGTGGGACATTCAGATTCCATGTGACCATACCCTTGACATCCAAAACACTAAGGACCCATAGAATTGTTTGAAGATTGACCAACTTTTTCTCTAAGTTTTTCATTGTTATTAACCTTAGTGGGATCATTCTTCCTAAAGTTTCTAGGTTCAGCAGTGTTTGTACCTCTTACCTTTCTGTTATTATTCCTAAGAAAGTTTCTAAAGTTCTTGGCAAGGTAAGCAATCTTTGTAGCAGAGAGCTCATCATCAAATCCACCAGCATCAACATCATCAATAGACTTAAGAGCCATTGATTTGGATTTGTTAGCTTTGGGTAGGTCTAACTCATAGGACTGAAGAGATCTTACAAGTTCATCAACAGGGATGGAGTCCACATCCTTGCTCTCAGTGATGGCAGTCACTTTGGGTCTAAAGTTCTCAGTCAAAGATCTAAGAATCTTCCTAACAATTCTAGGTTGATCATAGATTTCACCCAAATTATATGCAGAATTAACAATATCATTCAGTTTAGCATATAATTCATCAAAAGATTCATCATCAGACATTCTAATGCTTTCAAATCTAGATGTTAACTGCTGCAACTTATTAATTTTAACAGCCTTTGTGCCTTCATGCACAGTCTGGAGGATTTTCCAAGCAGCATGAGCAATCTCAATAGTAGAGATTCTCTTAAATTCCTCCATAGAAACAGCGTTAAAGATGGCATTCATAGCTTTGCTATTGAACCCAGCTACTTCTTTTTGAGAAGTTTGCCACTCACTCACAGGAGTAGTGGGCTTCTCCCATCCGTATTCAACGGAGTTCTAGACTTTCGCATCAATAGATTTCAGGAATGCTTTCATCCTTACTTTCCAATAAGCATAATTATTCCCATTGAAGTGAGGAGGAATAACTAGAGAGTGTCCGTGTTCCATGGCAACAGGGGTCAAGGATCAGCTCAGAGATCAAAAGATCTACAAACAGAAAGCTACCTGCTCTGATACCACTTGAACGATTTTTAGATCCCTTAACACAACTGGATTAACCTAGTTAATTAGCCAAGTGATTAACTTCGTCAAATTATGCAAATCTAGGTTATCACAATCAAACAATCATATGAAGTATATATAGCAGCAGAAAAGTAAATAACACAAAGAAATGATGACCCAGGAAACCACACGGTAAAAACCTGGGGAGGATTTAACCTAGCTATCCTCAAGGTAAACCTGAATCCACTATCTTGAAAGAATCGAAGTTCATACAATAAGACTTACAAGCCCCTACGCTCGACTTCTTATTGCTACCCACCAATAGAACTTACTGACATGACCATATGCAAGCTTCGAAACCACAAATTCCTTCTTTCTTGGATTCTCCAGCAAGTACAAGCACACCCGCTTGTGTATCTTTAAGTTCCAATGGCAGCAACTGAGTTGATCATCAAGGTGTAGATAACATCTTCTCCTTGAAAACCCTAAGCTTTGTGTAAAGGAAAGCTCCTCTAGATCTCACAAGAGATTTACACAAAATAGCAATGTGAGCAACATCTAAAACATGGCTAGGGTTTGCCTTAAATACCTAGGGCAAAAGCATAAAACCCTAAACGTTTTAGGAATTAGGGCTGAGTTGGAAAAACTGCAGAAAAACGCATCTGTGCGAAATTCGATTGATCGAGCCTAAGCTTCGATCAATCGAGCCAGGCCAAGATGCACAGTGAATTCTGGATCAGCTCGATTAAATAACCTGTTTTGATCATGGTTTGCCAACAATACAAAATAGAGTTCTAACCACATTAAATCCTAAGTCTTTAGAACCTAACAGAGACGCCTTCATGCTTTGCTTGAGTGGCAATATCTGGTTTGAGATTTTAGCCTTCGAATGGCTATCTTGCTTGCTAGGCAATTGACTGTTAATTTTAAAATTAACAAAGTGAAATTGTCAAAGTGCAAGTATGCCTTAGCTGAAGGCCTTCAAGTAGCTATTGAACAAATTTGTAGTTTAAATAGTATTAAAGAAATTCTTTTAGAGGGCTGTCTATTTTGAGAGGGAGAGGGACTCATATATTTCGTGAGGGAGAGAGACTCATATATCTCTAAGAAAATTTGAGAAGGGCTTTGTTAGGTTGAACATAAAGTCTTTTAATAAGGAAAGCATAAATTGTTTTGAAAAGAGGAAAATATTATTTATTATTTTTTTTTTTTTAAAGAAAGAGATAAAATTAACCAAACAGCTTTTAGATGATAAAAGCTGTTTATTTTTAAAATATTGTTTCCAGACCTAATGATATACCAACTAATCCTTTTATCAAAAGCTAATTGCAGACTAATATGGATAAAAGACCTTCCAGAAAAGAAAAGGGCAAGGCACCAGCGGTGCAACCCAAACAAATCCAAAAAGCTTTAGCAAAGATTTCAAATAAGCATGAAGGCGTCTCAATTGAGACAATATCCCTTCAGGATACGTTGCTGGTAGAGGCAATGTATTCATGTGGTGAAAAAAGTGAAATCTTGCAAGAAGTGCTCCGCACTGATCTTACTTTTCAGAATGGAGAATTTACAGACTTTCCTTTTCATATTAAATTACTTCTTGATAAATTCCAAGCAGCCTTCACCCTCAGACAAAAACTTTTATTCCAAAAGACCCTTAAGGCTTTGGAATTACATCTTGTTAGCACCAGTGCATTTAATGAAGCACTTGGTAGTCAACTCCTTGGCAAGGTGGATGGAGATTCAAACTCTATAGAGAGAGAACCACAGTCTCTAAAAAACTATCTTATGGGAACAAGCTTTTCAAAGCTCCACCCTAAGATTAAGCAAAAAATGAGACTTGCCATCAGAACCTTACCCCCTGAAATTCAATAGAATATACTAACTCATAAAGCCATGACCAATTCCCATGACAGATGGATGTCTTACTTTAAAATTTTAATCTCTACAACATTTATTAGAACAGAAGACATGACAGATGCCATATGGCTATCTCACAAGGCCACTTGGTATGAAAGTTTTGGAGAAGTAGAAAGAGTTTATGATGGACATCATCCCTATTCGGGATTGCTTATCAACACTGAGACAGAGGATCTAGTGATTTGTGATCCTTTATGGTTGTCTAAAATGCTAGAAGAAGGATTTATCAGCAAGTTAATTCTAACTTCTGGAATTCAGATTAGTTTATTTCCTAAAGTCACCCAAGAAGTAGCTACACAAATTGGAGGACTTAATTATATGAAGCTTATTATCTGGAGTACCCTTCCAGCATGGGATACTAGTTACTATATGGAAGCTTGGCCAGCACACATTTTGGTTCTCATAAGTGATTTTAGTTCTAGCCCTAACTATAACTGGTACACAGGAGACACATATCTATCACTTGATGACCCATATGCTCTGGCACAAGAATGGTCTAATTTCATGAGTAATAAGATTTATGAAGTATAGAAAGAATTAGATCATGACTTCCACCTATATGGCTACACCAACAGAATAGCTGTATATGGTCCAAGACCTTCAGTAAGGAGGCTTATTGGTAAAAGAAAAATTACTAGAGATCCTAGAATAATGACAAAGAATCGTGCCCTCGCCTATCTTCGTATTTCATACTACGTTTTATGTGGCAATTATGGAGTACTCCATGAGCATGAGCAATATGAAGATGACTTTAATTCGCTAGATTATGATAACTATGCAGATACAGACTAGAACGACAGAATGATAGCTCTCTCAGACAGTCCCTCCAAAGATAATTATGATAGACCACTATTCACCAACATGCGGATTCAAACGGACTAATGTAATAGATTCTACAAATTTCCACCGACAGATTAACTTGAGTTAAATTTACTTACTCAGGTTACTTTTAAAGACATACCACGGTCCAGACAGATACTAAAAGCAACTATTGTTCACCAGCAGGCGCAAATAGTACCCTAATAGATTCCCAGATAGGCTACTGTTCATCAATAAAAGTTTCTACAATACTCTACAAGTCTCCACCGATAGATTAACTTTACTCAGGTTAAAGACATACCATGGTTTATTTCATTTATAAAAAGACAGACTCCAAAGACTCGAAGACAGAAGCAGGGTCCAATTTCTAGATTCACAAGTTTTAGGTTCAAAGTCCAGAAAGAAGATAGCCTTCTCTCTCTTAGGAAGACTCTTGTAATCCTCTCTCTTTTGTAATCTTGTAACCCTTCCCTTCAGACAAACATAATCTTGTAACAAAGACAGAAGTTTATTTTCAAGTTTTATCAAAGATAGAAGTTTTTATTCAAGTAAGATTTTACTAATTTCTGTTTTCATATTCTATATTCTGTTTTAACCTATTTTGAATATATCTATTTTTCTGTTTTCTTCTTTATCATCTATTTTATCATTGTTAAGCAAGCCACATATTTAAGGGGTAATTACATTTTACTACTTGAAACTATACCTCAAATTACCCTTTACACCATAAACTTTCAAAATGCTAGTTAGCACCCGAAATTATAATTCGTGTTACACTTTACACCATGCTATTAATTCTGTCATTATTTTGGATGGAAAACTAAAGTTTATGGTGCAGAGTGTAATCGAGAGTATGGTTTAGGGTAATATAATGTAATTTCTCATTTGTTTTTAAGGAATTGAGAAGAAGGGAAATTGAATCTTTTTTTATAGTGCCATCCAAACTAACGAAAATATTGACAGTGGGGTGGAAAGTGTAACCCGGGTTATAGTTTAGGGTGTAAACCATGCATTCTAAAAGTTTAAAATACAAAATAGAATTGTAGGTATAATTTAGGGTAGTAAAATGTAATTTTCCCCATATTTAAATTTAGTTATTGTATTATAACATTCAAAACTCATACAATTTCTATCTCAAAGAAAGATAAAAAGTAGTTATAACTGTCATGTTAATTTGCAACTTTTATGTCTCAAAATCAATATATATATAGCATGTTTGAACTGTATTAAGCTATATGCTAATTCTCAATGAACCTTTTCCGAACTTTTCTTGCTATGGGCATGTTGTAATTGGAGAATGTATACTATGTTTCGGTAATACCAACTCAACATCTGCTTTTGGTATTTCCTACCCAATAAATGAGTGACATCTGTTTCAAAAAACCATATCAGATTACTCCAATAAATTATCACAATCTTTTATACTATCGAGAAGATAAATTAATCATTTATTAGAGTAGTCTGATGTGGTTTTTTGAAACAGGTTTTACTCATTTATTGGGTAGGAAATACCAAAATAGATACTGAGTAGGTATTATCGAAAAATGGTATACTTTCTCCTGTAATTGCAGGCAGCAGCTAGATACATTTATAGGTCAACAAGGTGCTTAAGCATGGTGATGTCAGATATGATAGGGCCAATGGAACAAATGGCTTTGGCTAATCATCTCGTCAAAGTCTTCTACTTTATGACTACTAAAGGACCTCAGGTATCTTATGTTATATGATAAAGTTAGGTCTTAAAAATTTAAAAGAATATTAAAATAATTAACATTAGTAGCTATAATTAAACTCCTTATTGTCAAAGTTTCAAAATTCTCAGAAAAAAATTTATTCCCATTAAAAATAATATTTCATTTGTATTTAAAAATTTAAAAGAACTTTTATTATTTATTATTTTTGTTTTTTTAATAATTTACCATTATTATTTTTCTTTTAAATGATAAAAGTTGAATCCTTCACATTGTGCTTTTATGATGTGACTCATTATAAGTATATTAAAATTACTAAAATAGTTTACTTTTATGTAAACTTCATTACCAAAGTTTAAATAAAAAAAATATTTTAATACTAGTCCAGTTAAAACTCAAATATAATTTTTTTTAAAGATATATAGGACCCGTTTGGTACTGTTGTTTAAACAATAGTTTTTAATGTTTAAACACCATAACACGTATTTCCACAACATTTTTTTAACCTACACATATTTCCACAACACTTTAAACAACGTTACTAAAAATCTCTTACCAAACTTGAAAAGAGTACCTAACTTGGGAAAGAGTTTTATGGGTCAGCTGGTCTTAAGTAGGGTTATAGATAGAGCACTGCACGGTGTGACAGTCAAGGATGAGGGGCTACGGCCCACGGCACAACCACGACCACATAAATTGAAGGGCCCACGACACTGACAAAGTCAATGACAAATCACAAATTGAGTCACTCTTTCTTCTTTCTTGTCTAGTAGTAGTTTGAACACATAGTATGCGTTTGGATTGCGTTTCCCGTGCACTGCGTTTGCATTTTCTTTTTATTGAGAAGCGCATTTCAGGTGAGAATGTGTTTGTCAGTGGGTCCCGTGCATTGTTTATGGGACCTACAAACCTCTTTTTTTAATAAAACTTTCATTAAAAATGGGTCCCACGATACTATTCATCCATTTAAAAATTATTTTGCTACAGTGTTTTAAGTTTTCAGCAAAATAAGTGTTACGACATATGTGATTCATGTTAGGAACATATGTCAACATTTTATGTAATTGGCTAATCCTTTGACAAAATGCACTTTAATTGTATTTGGGTAGATCTAGGATGTGTTTAATACTTCAAGAAACATGTTGTTCAAGTCTAGTATTAAAGCCATGAAGATTGGACCAAGAAACAAGTGAAGAAAAGCTGTTCACTAAAGCTGGACAGATAGCTTGACACTTGTGGATAGATAGCTTGACAGCTGCTAGACAAACAGCTATCTATCGAGTTTTAATGAGGCTCGACAGATACTATCTATTGAGGTATCTATCGAGGTTACGGGAATTCAGATTTTTAGATCTGATTTTCGGCCTATGCTTTTGTATTTGCGTAGGGTTTCTTTTCTCACAACTCTAGACTTATATAAGGCTTATTTTAGAGGCCGTCACATAAGAGAATACAAGGAGAACATATGCAAAATGTGACTGATGCCTTATTCTCTCAGAAAGAAGCTACTGTGTTTTTGCACCTTAGGGTTTTGTAACCAAGTGCTTCTTGATTTTTGTAAGGTTGAAATATATCAACCATCTTGTTGGCTTTATTCTGTGCCATTTTGCTTGTAATTTAAGCACTTAGTAACCCTGTATTTAGGTGGGATCATTGTAAGGGTAGTGTGTGAGAAGATGTGAAGAAAAGCTCAAGTTTGTGCAAGAAGGCAGAGTTTCACGGCTAGGACTCGCGGCTAACTCGCGACTGGCAAGCCACCAAATGCTGGCACGTGAGATGCACACAGGGGAGCTGAAGGGTCGCGCCAGCTGTCCCACTACAGGACAAAAGTCCCAGGCTGGCCAGGCCGTTACGTCGTGACTTGAACTCGCGACTTGGACAAGCTGCGAGGCCAAGCTGCCAATCAGCCCTGTTTGGCAAAAACTGACTCTTCGTATTCCAAAAACACACCACTATATATAGACCCTTATACCCACTAAATTGTGAGAGCTTCTAGAGAGAATTTTTGTGAGAGAAACCCTAGAGAAAAACAAGATTGCCTCATCCCCAATCTTTACCTTAGAGACTCTACAAATTCCTCTACTCTCTTCCTCTCCATTGTCACATCCTTGAGAGGCCATTGACCAAATCCTTATCTCACCACACCCACGTCTGTGAGAAGGTTCATTTGGTGCTAAGGGAAGCAGTTTGGAAGAAACCAATATACATTGGTTGATGCTATGGTACAGTAGCGGAATTCGGGAAGCTAAAGAAGAAATAGGTTCGGCGTAACCTCGTTGGAGCAAGAAGCTTGGAGGGCTTAGGTACTTGGGTAGATTAGGCTTGGAGGGTCTTCTGCTGTTCATGTATCCCAACTACATTCTTTAGTGGATTATTTACCGCTTGGAGGGTGGTGGAGAGGTTTTACGCCGAGGACTTCGGTTTCCTCTTCGATAACACATCGTGTGTTGTCCGTGTGTTTGCATCTTCCTTCCTTTATCTTTGCCTTATATTTACTGCTGTAGATGTGTTTATATTTGGCTTAGATTAGCTATCAATTCTGTGATTGGCTTATGTTCATGTTCCGCACATTAATTGTTTGATTATAAGCTTGAATTGATATTTTATAATTTGGGGTCTAAACGTTCAAGGGTGTTTTATACACATATTGAACTTTCAATTTTCATTGTTGATGAAGTGAAGAACTTTGTAGCCAACATTATTCTTCCTCAAGTTGGTGAGTGAGTCACCTACTGGGATCCGTGCATCAAAACGGTGGCATTCATATATTGAAGAGTTTAGAGTTTCTGAAGCGGTAGAAAGTCTATGCTGTAAGTTCATCTACAGGAATTGTAAAGTCTAGGGACAAAGGTTTTGTACTAGATCTGAAACTTCTCTTTACTATAGTGGATTGCTTTTCGGGAAGGTTTCCCCCCAGGTTTTTTACTGTGAAACTAGTTTGTTTCATTGGTTTTCCTGGGTCATCATATCTTGTCTTATTTATTTTTTCCGCTGCATGATTTTGACATGATATTGATGTTTGTTTGTTTTAACAAGTTTTATTCATAATAAATCTAATTAACAACTTGGATTTAAAACTTATTAATTCTATCAACCGGGGTCTAAATTTCCCAATAATAAGCGGTATCCAAACGGAATTGAAAGATTGAAAAGAAAAGAAAAAGAAGAAGAAGAAGCCAAGATGGCAAAGGCAGTCTAGTAGTGGCAAGAAGAGCCCGAAGGCAAAAAAAAAAAAAAAAAAAAAAAAAAAAAAAGGAAGAAGAAGAAGAAGAAGGCAAAGGCAGTGGCGAGAAGAAGGTAAAGAAGAAAAAGAAAAAGAAAAGCCAAGTCCCCAATGGAGAGAGAGAGAGAGATTTTTTTTGCAACTGTGTGGAAGACTTGGTGGTGCGGCATAGAAACAAAGTTTCTAACTTTTCAATTTTTCTACTGCTGTATACAAGTAAGCCCTAGATGTGTTGGGTTGGGATGAAAATTATAATTTTTTCCCTTTTATTTGTTGAGATAATTGTTAAAATCTTCATTTTAAAGATGTTGAATGTTTAATTATTGTAATTTGCTGACATATATATTTATAGATTGTATTTTATTTAAATGAAAATTATGTTTATTTTGAGACTTTCTTCTTAAATATATACGTATATTATCAGGTATAGGGCCAAAATGATAAGGTTTTTAAAGAGTTTTCAAACTATTTAGGATATTTCCAAATTTTTTATAAATTTTTTCAAAACTTTTTGGGGTGGGGGGGGGGGGGGGTGGCAAGGCCTCCTTCAGTCCTTAAGTGGCTCGACCATTGATGTAAACAGTAGTTGAGCTAAGATTTTGTGTGTTGGGGGTGGAGGAGCGACTAGAACATGAAATGATTAAATTTTTTTTTCAATGTAATTATAGGGTGCAGAAGTATGCCATTTGTCAAGTTTAAGCACATTAACATCACCTGTTGCAAAAGTATGCCATTTTAACACATCAAAAAGTCTATTTTATTATTTTAGTACATAATTTTACAATACACCTTACATTACATGTTTTTTTCTTCAATTCAATATGACAGGTTATTTAGACCCCAAAACAACCAGATTGCGTAGCCTAGATTAATTAGCCAAGTTGTTACTTAGTCAAATTAAGCAATTCTAGGTTAAAACAATCAAATAATCATATCATGTATATAAAACAATTAAAGCAGCGGAAATAATAAAGAACACAAGATATGATCACCCAGGAAACCACACGGTAAAAACCTGGGGAGGATTTGACCCACCGATCCTCAAGGCAAACAAGAATTCACTATGAAAGAATTGAAGTTCTTACAGAAGGACTACAAGCTCCCCGCTCGACTTCCTAATGCTACCCACCAGTACGAACTTCCTGACACGACCACGCGCAGGCTCCGAATCCACGGACTACTTCTTTCTTGAATTCTTCAATCAGCTACAAGCTCCCCGCTTGCTTTTCTTTTAAGTTCCAATGGTAGCAACCTTGTTGATCATCAAGATATTGACAACCCTAAGTTTATGTGAAGGAAAGCTCCTCAAAGATCTCACAAGAGATTCACATAAACCGCAAATATGAGCAACAAAGACTTAGAGAGGTTTTGGGTACAAAACCCTAAAAATAAAAGGAGGCACAAGAGGCACTCTACTCTCTCATCAAAAGTCTCAAAAACGTGGCTTAGGGTTTCCTTTATATAGTGGGAGAAGTAGATCTGAAACCCTAATCCTTAATGGGCTTAAGCTGCTGTTTGGGCCGACTTAAAATTCTGCAGATACGATTTTCGATCGATCGAGCCTGTTCTTCGATCGATCGAACCAGGCAGAATACGAAGTCTTCTTCCTGCAGCTTGTATGTTCTTGAATCTTGACTTGAATCACCTTGAGCATTGTCTAATAAAACCTATAGACTCTAAGATCTATATCTAGACAAGTTTGTGTTCACGATTTGCCAATTGTTCTAAACATTTAGAACCTAACAATCTCCCCCTTTGGCAATTCGTGACAAAACTTTCATACAGAATGAAATGCTCAAATACAAGAACAACCCAATACAATAAAATGCTCATTACAACAAATTCAACCTAACTACTATCCATCAGTTGCAAGTGTAGACAGCAGCTCAATTGAATCAACCTGTATAATCCTGAAACACTTAACAAACGCATAAACGCATGTGTGACAGAAAAACAGTAAATCAACAAAAATAAATTCTTGATTTCACATAGCACAAAATAAAGACATATACCAATGAAGAACTCATAAGTATAAATCAATAAGAAGTGAAACAAGAAACATAAATAAAAACATAAGTAACCTAACTCTCCCCCTAAGTTAGATACAACAAAAAGTTTTTATTTTCTTCCCTTTCAAAAATAATTTCAACTCCCCCTAAACAAGACAAACATGATTCCCTTAAATCAATAATTTCTCCCCCTTTTTGTCACGTATTGACAAAGACAACTCATACAAAGAGTAAACAGTCAACATACGCAATAAAGGATAAGAGAAAATAGAGAATCAAGGGGAACACAAAACAATTCAACTCTATAGAAAATAGAGACAGCTCCCCCTATGAACAACACAGGTTAAAAAAAACTTTTCTCCCCCTATAAAAATAGGAAAAACAAAACAAGTTTTGGGAAAAACAGTTTTGGGGAAAAATAGAGTGGGGGGGATTAGCATCATCACCAACAGGATCAAAGTTAAAAACACATAATCCAAAGTTAAAAACTAAGGTGAGGATACACATGAAGAAAAAATATTCTCTCTTTCAATAAAATGTAAACATGGCATTATGTGACCCATAAACAGTTGCATGAGTAGAGAAAATATTTGCACATTGATTATCCATCATATCTCTTAAGAAAAATATTTTCTACAGTTCACACATAAGAAATAGCATATACTAGAATGTACAAAACTCAAAAATTAATCAATCAATTTTTAAATCAAGTTGAGTACCCAATTTAGCAAAGTGTATGCATGCTATGTGTGAAAACAATGAGATATATGACTGCAAAACTGCAAGATGGATACAAAAACAATGCAATGCATGTGAATCCTAAACACAAATGCAGTGAGCAATTAAGTTCAATTGAGATTAAATTGACAAAATTGGTTTGAGCATAGAGTTTCTAACAAAAACCCCAAAAATTTGAAAACCACTTGTTGAATTTTTAAACAAATTGATGAATTGAGCATCACATAACACAACTCACAGAGTATAATGCTTAATTACATCCAAACAACAAGCCAATTTCATCAAATTCAACTCAATTTCACAAAAGCCCCAATTCGGATCAAGAACAAATCCTTTTTAAAAACTTGATTCGCGACTTTCGATTGATCGAAAAATACATTCGATCGATCGAATGAAACAGTCATTTTTAAACAAATTAAAGCACTTTTTCGATCGATCGAAAATCAGACTGGATCGATCGAAATGGGCAGAGGCTCACTAAATTTTGAGAAAAAACACAGTTTTGAAAGACACAAACCTAATTTTGAAAAACAACTCCTCAAAGCATTAAACAATGAAAACAAAATGCATGAGTATGAGATGGAATGCTTTTTCAAAAACTCAAAATTTTAAATCCAATTTTCTCAAAAACAAGTTTCAATCATTCTCCCATTGAAATTTTCTTAAGCAACAAATATGTTCTGCACAAATCTCAAGATATTTTCAAAATTTTCAAACTTGAAACATATTTTGCATTAAAATCAAGGAACTTTTAATCTTGGATGGCCACAACAAGATCACACACAATAAAATGTACCAAGTTTAACAAAGAGTAACTTGTGTAGTGTGTGCAACTAGCAAAAGCTTGAGATACATGTGAGGTGATATGTGAATAGCAATCAATCACAAAGTCTACAAAATTCATCACATAGAATTTAAAAGAGACTATCACCTAAAGAGTTACATCCTATAACTCCCACATCTCCTAGAACATAAGCTTGCAATCATGTAAGTTTCTTGAATTTTGCCCCATTATTTAGGTGAAATTTGGCATAAAGCCTAATAGTACACACCAGATTAGAATTAAGTGAATTGGCATCAAGCCTAATAGTACACACCGGTTTGATTATGTGAATTGACATCAAGCCTAATAGTACACACCAATTTTAAGCATTAAGCAATTAGCAGAGGCTACACCTTATGTTCTTTTTGTGCATGTGCTACACTTTCTCGAGCACAAAATCTTATGATATGCACTAAGGTGTTCATGATTGGCTAGTGAACAGTGGTGAGATGGTTATTTATGCCTTTCTCTGAAGGATCAAGTCCGACAGTCAAATAACATGTGACTTCAAGATCAAGACAAAGTGATAAACACCATAAACATCTTTCCCACACAACATGCACTACAAAACTTCAACTAGTAAAGTGCAATAAATAAGCTCATCAAAGCTAAACAAGGTACATAAACATGTTATGTAAAGATAATATGGTCAATCCTTGATTATAAATCCAAGATGTGAAATACAAAACACAAAAATCTTTTTGGTTTTAAATAAGAATTTATAACCACTTGTTGGGAAATTATGACCAAACACAAAAAAAAAACACATTGTGCTAAATGAACAATGCAAATGCAATGCATGACAGTGCTTAACTAAGCTATAAAGGGTACACAAACAAGAAATATCAATTTCTTAATTAACCCTTGAGTACATGTACAAACTAGTACATACTCACACAAAAAAAATAGCTTAGCACAAACTATTCAAGTTTCTCCACAATGTCAAGCATGTTCTAAATCAAGAGAGATATCATAATTCATGTAATCCTCAAAACAAATAAAACAAGACATAAAATAAAATATTTTTGTCTTTTTGAAATTTTTCAATGTTTTTGGTTTTTTTTTTTTTTTTTTAATAAAAAAACTTCCTAAAAAAACAAAACAACCAAAAACAAAAACAAAACATGTCCACAATTAATTGAAAGAATTAAATCAAGGACAAGTTAGCAACACTCACCTTGGAGAATCTTTTCTCACCCATTTAGCACGAGTATTCGGCTTTGTAGGTGAAAATCCATGTGAAGCAGAGTGTATTTGAGGAATTACACCAATCTTCTGAGAAAGACTAAAATCCTGCAAATTCCTTTCACAAGCCAACAAGCTCAAATTTTTCAAAAAAATATGAAACAATTTATATGGACTTATGGCAGGAGAAATATCATCACATATCCTAGATTGAAACATAGAATGCTTAAATTTCAATTTATGACAATTAGGACGAATGTGACCACGGACACCACAAAAGTGACAAACATGAACAAATTTAGGAACATCAGTATTCCTAACAGCAAACCTATTCTCGGATTTTGGTTTTTGCCTCAACAAAGAACAGTTTGGTCTAATATGACCAACAACACCACAACGGTGACAAGTAGGCACAAAAACAGATTTATTATGCTCTCTAACAATAGGATTAGACATAGGTTTAGAAACTTCAGCGTTAACATCAGAACTTTTACCTTTGTCTAACCTAGCAAAATAAGCCTTTTCTTTATTATTCCTCTTGAAAGGAGGGATATAAACTTTTTCAGTTTTAGGCTTAAGAGAAACAGAAACACTTCTGTTATCATCAGCAAGTTTGGTATTAGACAAATTTTCCAATTTAGCTTCAGCCTCAGCTAACTTTTGTCCCAAACTTTTCATCTTCTCATCTTGAGAGGAAATTTGATTTCTCAAAAAATCATTCTTTTTATTAGACTCATCTAATCTAACAAGCAATTCCTCTTTTTCAAGATTAGTCAATTTTAACTCTTCTTTGAATTTCTTAGCAATTTTCAAAGATTTAGATAATTCCTTACGAAGAGTTTCAAAAGCATCAAAAAAATCAACAGAAACAATAGTGTCCTTTTTATTCAAAACATCACAGGCATCAATAAAATCAGCAGAAGCATGAGCAGAAAGACACTTCAAATTATCCATGACAGCAGGGGTCAAGGATCAGCTCAAAGATCAAAAGATCTCAAACAGAAGAGCTACCCGCTCTGATACCACTTGACAGGTTATTTAGACCCCAAAACAACCAGATTGCGTAGCCTAGATTAATTAGCCAAGTTGTTACTTAGTCAAATTAAGCAATTCTAGGTTAAAACAATCAAATAATCATATCATGTATATAAAACAATTAAAGCAGCGGAAATAATAAAGAACACAAGATATGATCACCCAGGAAACCACACGGTAAAAACCTGGGGAGGATTTGACCCACCGATCCTCAAGGCAAACAAGAATTCACTATGAAAGAATTGAAGTTCTTACAGAAGGACTACAAGCTCCCCGCTCGACTTCCTAATGCTACCCACCAGTACGAACTTCCTGACACGACCACGCGCAGGCTCCGAATCCACGGACTACTTCTTTCTTGAATTCTTCAATCAGCTACAAGCTCCCCGCTTGCTTTTCTTTTAAGTTCCAATGGTAGCAACCTTGTTGATCATCAAGATATTGACAACCCTAAGTTTATGTGAAGGAAAGCTCCTCAAAGATCTCACAAGAGATTCACATAAACCGCAAATATGAGCAACAAAGACTTAGAGAGGTTTGGGTACAAAACCCTAAAAATAAAAAGAGGCACAAGAGGCACTCTAATCTCTCATCAAAAGTCTCAAAAACGTGGCTTAGGGTTTCCTTTATATAGTGGGAGAAGTAGATCTGAAACCCTAATCCTTAATGGGCTTAAGCTGCTGTTTGGGCCGACTTAAAATTCTGCAGATACGATTTTCGATCGATCGAGCCTGTTCTTCGATCGATCGAACCAGGCAGAATACGAAGTCTTCTTCCTGCAGCTTGTATGTTCTTGAATCTTGACTTGAATCACCTTGAGCATTGTCTAATAAAACCTATAGACTCTAAGATCTATATCTAGACAAGTTTGTGTTCACGATTTGCCAATTGTTCTAAACATTTAGAACCTAACACAATACATTAAAATAATATTCAACACATTAAAATAATATTTACTTAAAACTCATCCCAATACAAAACAATAAAAATTGTAAAATTTGTGATAAGTAGGTCAGAGAGAAGAGAGAATATATATATATATATATTTTTAAATACAATTTGTGAATAGTACTATTCACCCTGCTAAAAGTTTTAGAATTTGAAACACGTGATGAGGTAGCCTTTTTGGTGTGCCAAATGCCAAATATTTGGTATTTGGTACACCTGATATTGCTAGTACTCTAAGTTTATATAAATCTATATTATTTAATTTTTTCATAAGTATCATGATTAAGATTAAAAAATTATTAATAGACAAAAGATATTTAAAATTAGAAAAACAATTGGTGAATGCCCAAAAATAAATTAAATAACCAATCAAATATTACATTTTATATTTATATGATGAACAATGCTGTAGACATAATAATTTTCACATTTTTTCTCATAACATTGATTTGATAAGCTCTTATTGATTCTTATTATTATTTTATTACCAACCATTAATAGTTTGCCACTTAAGGAGATGTCAATTTTTTTGTATACATAGACTCATGGGTATACACTTATATGATATAGCAGGCGATTTATATGTTATATGATGGAATATGTAGAATTAAACAAAACAAAAAAGGATCTTCTTTAAAAACATAAAAGAACCAAAAAAAATAAGGAATCGAAGAGGAGTCACGTCACACACATGGGGAGTAGTTAAAATAGTGTTTACCTTTTTAAGTGTCTGATTTTTTCACCACACACTTGGAGGTCATCCTCTTAGAATTGGGTAGTAAAAGGTCAAAGCTTAGCAATCTATATTGAAAAATTAGTAGAATAAAACAACTTAAGGATAGAAGAAAAAGTTAATAACAGAGAGTGAGAGAGAAAGGAAAGAAACTGAAAAGATTTTAAAGACCCACATATCAGCCGAAATGCAAATCAGCTATTGTTGTTTTTTTTGAAGACGAAGGAGACAGTTTTTCTCATAACATTGATTTGATAAGCTCTTACTGATTCTTATTATTATAATTTTATTACTAACCATTAATAGTTTGCCACTTTAGGAGATGTCAAATTTTTTGTATACATAGACTTATGGGTATACACTTATATGCTATATGGGTATACACTTATATGATATAGCAGGCAATTTATATGTTATATGATAGAATATGTAGAATTAAACAAAACAAAAAAGGATCTTCTTTAAAAAAATAAAAGAACCAAAAAAATAAGGAACCGAAGAGGAGTCACGTCACACACATGGGGAGTAGTTATGGGGAGTAGTTAAAATAGTGTTTACCTTTTTAAGTGTCTGATTTTTTCACCACACACTTGGAGGTCATCCTCTTAGAATTGGGTAGTAAAAGGTCAACGTTTAGCAATCTGTATTGAGAAATTAGTAGAATAAAACAACTTAAGGAAAGAAGAAAAAGTTATTAAGAGAGAGTGAGAGAGAAAGGAAAGAAACTAAAAAGATTTTAAAAACCCACCTATCTGCCCAAATGCAAATCAGCTGGTGTTGTTTTTTTGAAGACGAAGAAGACAAGTGCACGGAACACAGCCTTCTTCCACCATTAATTTCAAAGGAAGCCAAATAAATTTTTTTGTTAACGAGGAAGAGAAAAAATTTGAACCCCTTTTTATCTCCTTTATTTCCTTTATTTTATGAGATAATTGTAAAAACAAATACTATACCTTCACAAAATACGTACACAATATTTTTACAATACTTTCATAATAAATCCTGCCAATTTCTTTTTTAGAAAATAGTATACTAAAAACTGATTGGTATCTTGTTCTGATGATAAAGAGATATATCAGGAGCGGACGCCGTAGGTTAAAACTCTCTAAAAAAAAAAACAAAAGAATACACAAACATGAAAGTAATATATCAAGTTTTTTAAACAGGTTTATAATATATTACATAACCAGAGTACTACTATAAAATGACCTAACCTTTATAGCAGTAGCCTAAATCTAGCCATTTAGAATTTAAGTGGTGGGTAAAAAAGTAATATAAGTGGTAGTTTTAAATTAGAACTAGAAAGACTTGATGCATTTCAGATCATCCTAGAAAGACTTGATGGACTCAGAGAAGTTCAGAATCAGCATACTGAAAGGATGACAGCAATGCAGGACCAGCTTGATGTACTCTTAGCCAAGTTTGACAGCATTCACACCAACCAGGATCAGTGACCCTTTGGCCATTCCGGTCAAAAAGGGGGAGAATTTTTGGGGTAGCTCTTGAGGGGGAGTGCCTGTTTTGAGGGGGAGTCTCATTATTATTATATGTTGCTTTGTCTATAATTTTGATACTATGCTTGGTTAACTACTGTCATTATAGGTTTGATACACTGTGGTTTAAGTTTGGTTTAAACTCATAACTCTTGAATGTTTGGTTTATTTTTATATTGATGATATTATTCAGTTAATTCAGCATGTGTTTGTTTTTCTGTATTTGTACCCATGTTGCTTATGTAAGCTTTAAGGGTTTGTTTATGCACACTTGTAGGCCTTTGTGGTTTGTGCCATGCTTTATGCAGCCTTTGTGCTTTGTTAAATTAATACTTCTAACCTAATGCTATGCATTCTTTTTGAAGTACTGTCACTCTTGTGCTCGTGTAGGATTTCTCCTAGATGCACATACTTCATGTATTGTGCATTGGTTAAGTGTTGGTCATTCAAGTGATTTGCCTTGTGTTTGTCAACTTGAATGTCTGGATGTTCATTCCAAGTGTGAATGAGCATTGTGATCACTTGGTTATAGTGATTGCAAGTTTTGGTCTTGCCATGGTTTATTGCTTTACTCTATTGTGCTGGATTGCATTATGCTTGTTCCATTTGCATTACAAGTTTTCTGCATACAATGAACTTATTGTGTTGTTGTGTTTTAGGAGTTACTTGTTCTTATGGTTCTAAAGCTTCACAGATTCTAGAGTTAGATGTGAGTGAGTTTTCCAACTGTTCCCAACTCACGCGTTAAGTTTAGAGTTTGTTTTAGGGTTTTGTCACGGAATAGCCAAAGGGGGAGATTGTAAGGTTGAAATTTATCAACCATCTTGTTGGCTTTATTCCGTGCCAATTTGCTTGTAATTTAAGCACTTAGTAACCCTGTATTTAGGTGGGATCATTGTAAGGGTAGTGTGTGAGAAGATGTGAAGAAAAGCTCAAGTATGTGCAAGAAGGCAGAGTTTCGCGGCTAGGACTCGCAGCTAACTCACAACTGGCAAGCCGCCAAATGCTGGCACGTGAGATGCACACAGGGGAGCTGAAGGGTTGCGCCAGTTGTCGCACTACAGGACAAAAGTCCCAGGCTGGCTAGGCCGTTACGTCACGACTTGAACTTGCGACTTGGACAAGCCGCGAGGTCAAGCCGCCAATCAGCCCTGTTTGGCAAAAACTGACTCTTCGTATTCCAAACACACACCACTATATATAAACCCTTATACCCACTAAATTGAGAGAGCTTCCAGAGAGAATTTTGTGAGAGAAACCCTAGAGAAAAACAAGAGTGCCTCATCCCCAATCTTTACCTTAGAGACTCTACAAATTCCTCTACTCTCTTCCTCTCCATTGTCACATCCTTGAGAGGTCATTGACCAAATCCTTATCTCACCACACCCACGTCTGTGAGAAGGTTCATTTGGTGCTAAGGGAAGCAGTTTGGAAGGAACCAATATACATTGGTTGATGCTATGGTATAGTAGTGAAATCCGGGAAGCTAAAGAAGAAATAGGTTCAGCGTAACCTCGTTGGAGCAAGAAGCTTGGAGGGCTTAGGTACTTGGGTAGATTAGGCTTGGAGGGTCTTCTGCTGTTCATGTATCCCAACTACATTCTTTAGTAGATTATTTACTGCTTGGAGGGCAGCGGAGAGGTTTTACGCCGAGGACTTCGGTTTCCTCTTCGATAACACATCGTGTGTTGTCCGTGTGTTTGCATCTTCCTTCCTTTATCTTTGCCTTATATTTATTGCTGTGGATGTGTTTATATTTGGCTTAGATTAGTTATCAATTCTGTGATTGGCTTATGTTCATGTTCCCCACATTAATTGTTTGATTATAAGCTTGAATTGATATTTTATAATTTGGGGTCTAAACGTTCAAGGGTGTTTTATACACATATTGGACTTTCACTATCCACCCGTCAGACAGAAAAAGCGAGTCTTCGCCCAAGAACGTGACCGCACGATAGCAGAAGAAGTCGGTAAGCTATAAGAGGCAGGCTTCATTAGGGAGGTGTACTACCCCGACTGGTTAGCGAACGTAGTAATGGTCAAGAAAGCCAGCGAAAAATGGAGGATGTGCGTGGACTTTACCGACCTGAACAAAGCGTGCCCCAAAGACAGTTATCCCCTCCCACGGGTCGACATTCTAGTAGACTCTATGGCTCAGCACAAGCTATTAAGCTTTATGGACGCTTTCTCCGGTTACAATCAAATTCGAATACATGAAGCTGATCAGGAGAAAACCTCGTTAGTAACTAGCCAAGGCCTCTTTTGTTATAAAGTAATGCCATTTGGCCTAAAAAATGCGGGTGCAACATATCAAAGGCTTATGAACAAGATGTTCGCGCAGCAGATCGAGAGAAATGTTCAAGTCTACGTGGACGATATGCCGATAAAAAGTCGAAGGGAGGAAGATCACTTAGAAGACCTCAGGGAAACATTCGACACTCTTCGCTCTTACAATATGAAGCTTAATCCAGGAAAGTGCGCCTTCGGGGTGACGGCAGGAAAATTTCTAGGATTCATGGTGTCACAGAGGGGCATCGAAGCCAACCCGGACAAGATCCGGGCTATAATGGAGATGGCACCCCCGAAAAATGTGAAGGAAGTACAAAGCCTCAATGGCAAGATAGCGGTGCTAAATAGGTTTGTATCAAGGGCAACGGACAAGTGCTTACCCTTCTTCCGCACACTGAAGAGATCTTTCGAGTGGACTGCTGAGTGCCAGCAAGCATTCGAGGAGTTAAAAACTTATCTCTCTTCCCCACCACTACTGAGTCCCTCGTAGCTAGGCGAAGAACTTTTTCTCTATCTTGTCGTCTCCCCAGCCTCCGTCAGCACCACCTTGATCAGAGAAGAAGAAAGAGTGCAGAAGCCCGTGTACTACACCAGCCGAGCACTTCGCGGAGCTGAAGAAAGATATTCGCCCATGGAGAAACTCGCCTTCGCATTGGTTACGTCAGCACGCAAACTCAAACCGTACTTTCAAGCCCACACAGTGATCGTCCTAACCGACAAGCCTACGGGCAATAAGCAACCTTGAAGTCGCGAGATGATTGGCACTATGGGTCATAGAATTGAGCGAGTTTGACATCTAGTACCGCCCACGAACCGCCATTAAAGGACAGGTCTTTGCAGATTTCATAGCTGAGTTCACAAATGGCGAGGACAGGGGGGTAGAGGAATCTCCTCAATGGAGCATGCATGTAGACGGATCCTCCAACAGGCAGGCTGGGGGAGCCGGCGACGTACTACAGTCACCCAAAGGAGATGCGGTCGAGTGAATGGTCTTCCTTGAATTTCCTACCACCAATAATGAGGCGAAGTACGAAGCTTTGGTAGCAGGGCTTGATCTCGCCAAAGCTGCAGGAGCCGAAAGCGTGGTCATTTACTACGACTCTCAGATCATGGCCAACCAGATAAATGGGGATTACGAGTGTAGAGACGAAAGAATGAAGAAGTATCTGGACCAAGCAATGAGGAGGATAGACGAGCTGAAGGCCAAAATTGTACAGATCCCCAAGGGAGAAAACGAGCAAGCTGACCGCCTAGCCAAAACCGCTTCAGCCGAACATATGGCCACCCTTGATAATGTACTCTCTTTTGTTCAGCTCTCTCCACTTATAGATTCTGTCGATGTGCAAGAGCTTGGTTCCGAAAGCAATTGGACCACGCCATTAGTCTCTTACCTAAAAAACGAAGTATTACCAGATGGAAAAGAGGCCGCAAGAAAGCTGAAGGTCCAAGCGGGGAGATTCATCTTAATAAGAGAAGTCCTGTACAAAAGAGGTTTCTCCCGCCCATACCTAAGATGCTTATGTCTTGAGGAAGCAGATTACGTCATGATAGAGGTACACGAGGGAATCTGCAGAAACCATTTAGGGTCAAGATCATTAGTACACAAGCTAGTGCGAGCGGGGTACTTTTGGCCCACAATGCAGAAGGATGCCGAGGCTTATGTCAAGACCTGCGACAAGTGCTAGAGGTTCGGCAACATCATTAGACAACCATCCGAAGAATTAACCCCAATGACAGCCCTATGGCCGTTTGCTCAGTGGGGACTAGACATCATGGGACCATTCCCCATAGCGATACGACAACTGAAGTTCCTGGTAGTGGGCATTGACTACTTTACAAAATGGGTGGAAGTTGAAGCTTTGGCCACCATCACGGAAAAGAATGTGCGGAGTTTCATTTGGAGATGCATCATATGCAGGTTTGGCATACCTAGAGTCTTAGTCTCAGACAACGGGAAGCAATTCGACAACGATTCCTTCCGGGACTTTTGCTAGCAATTGGGGATAAAAAACCACTACTCCAGCCCCGCCCACCCTCAAGCTAACGGACAGGTCGAAGTCACGAACCGATCCTTGCTAAAGATTATCAAGACTCGGCTCGAGGGGGCAAAGGGTATATGGGCGGAAGAGTTACCGAGCACACTTTGGGCCTACAAGACAACGGCAAGAACACCAACAGGAGAGACACCATTCCAACTAACATACGAGAGCGAGGCAGTCATCCCAGCTGATGTCGGACTCACAAGCTACTGGGTACACAACCATGACGAAAGCAAGAACAACGAGGCCATACGTCTATAGCTCGATTTGGTAGATGAAGTCAGGGCAGTGGCGGAACAAAGGCTTGCACGGTACCAGGACTGCATGGCCAAGCACTACAATTCTCGAGTTAGGCACAGGGACTTCCAGGTTGGAGACCTCGTTCTAAGGAAAACCATGGGCGTAACAAGAGACCCAACCCAAGGGAATCTTGACCCAAATTGGGAAGGGCCTTACCGAGTCACGGCGTGGCAGAGGAAGGGCACCTACCACTTGGAGACTTTAGACGGACAGAAGCTACCACATCCTTGGAATGCGGAACACTTACGAAAGTACTACCAGTAGAGATGACGACGTGAAGAACAACACCTCCTTTCATTTATGGTTTACCGCTGCAAATTTTAGTTACACTCCTCAAATTTATCGTTTACTTTAGTTTTTGCTACAATAAGCCCAAAGGGCAAGTTTTTTTAGTTTTAGCTACAACAAGCCCAAAGGGCAGGTCTTTTTTTTAGAGTTACTTTTTTCTATGAATGCATGGCAATAAGAGGAGTTTATTCAGAAAGGCTGACGTTTTCTATTTACAAGTTCGCAAAAAATGGACGACCTCAAGTCCATAGAAAGTACAAAGATTCTAAGTCCCTAAAAAGTGGACGACCATAAGTCTGCAAAAGTAGGAGACTATAAGCCCTCAAGACAGATGGAACCAACCCAAGAGGATAAAGCATGGTGGAAGCCCTTGAATGGGCTAGAAACCAGGTATAGATACGGACAAATCCATAAGAAACAGATGACTCCACTATGCAAAAACTACATAACATCAATTTATCCCAAAGGGATGAAAAAATATCGCCCACCTAAGCTGACGGTCTCATCAAAGTGATGAGATTGTAAAATATGGACAAGGCTATAAAATTAACGGTCCATGTGACGGACTCATCAAATGTGATGGGCTCATTAAAGTGACAGTCTTATCAAAAGGATGGGATTTTAAAAAAGGATAAGTCCAGTGCAAGAAGCTGACGGACATAACATATCCTTACCACAAAACAAGTCCAACATTAACACGGACAACTTCAAGAATGAAAGAGTGATTAAAAATCCCATAAAGGGAAAAACGACTTTATTAAACTGACGGCTTCATAAACAGACAAACCCGTCATTTGAGGAAGTAGACAAGGGTACTGGCGCTGACAACTCCACTAGAATACTTCACATAAAAATGGTTGTCAAAACTGACGGCTTAACTAAGCTGACGGCGCCATTAAAATAGACGGGTCCATAATCATGCATGAAGATAACGAATCAGTGCCTTTAAACTATAATCTGCGAGTAGGCTAACGAGCCCAGCCTATGACTAGGAAATAGCCTTAGAATCTACAAAGCAAGAAAAAGAAGCGCACGAACAAATGGCCATACATACATATTCAGAAGCGACGGTTGTTAAATATTACAAGCGAAAGTAAATTACTTACAAATAAAAGCCCAAGGGGCACTTAAAAACATTGTTTGAGTATTACAAGAAAAAGTAAATTACTTACAAATAAAAGCCCAGAAAACCAAGGGGCACTTAAGAACATTGTTTGCAAATGGAACAAAATATAGCAGTTACAAAAAACAAAACTATGGCTGGGTAGAAGGGGCATCACTTGAAGTCTTTTTACTTTTTTGAACGGGAGGGTCTTCTACGTTAAGGACCTCCACAAAAGGATTGGAAGTAGTGACTGGAGGGTTCGCAGCACGCTGGGCCAAAACAAAGCCACTATCTTCATGTGGAGGGGTATCCTCGGAGTCGTCACCTTCAACAATGACGGCGTCTTTAGCAGGCGTCATTGGCGGGGTGTCATTCAAGGTGATCCCAGATAGATCCAACTCAGGAAAGGCTGACGCAACTTGCTTAAGGCAGTCATCTAATCCAGTGCCGTAGTATCCACTGCAGGAATCAATAAAGGAATCTGACGCCTTGAATTCCTGGACTGCGTCAGCCCCGGCTGTCTCCACCTGCTTACGAAGGGTCGTAAGCTCTTGTTCTAACTCCTTCTTCTGACGACCCGCCTCTTCCAACTTCTCCTTTGTCTCTTTCAGCTCAAAGTTCAGGAGACGGACGGCTTCCTTGTACTGCGCCTGCTGGTTCAACAAGTTAGTATTGTGTTTACTAACGCGAGTGACGACACCTTCCTTGGCCACACACTGGTCTTGGAGCGCTTTTACAAGTACCAAGGCCTAAGAAGGACACAACCGTCTGTCAACAAACAAGAAAAAGATAAGACAAAAGCTAGATAGGGGAGACGGCTTACCCGTGTTAGATCAAACAAAGCTGACGCCTCCAAGTCCTCCGTCCCCAACAAAGCACAAGGATCTATATCCGTTGGTTTTATGAACGATTCTACCTCTTCGACGGCATAATCCTTGTGCGCCAATAGGCAACGGGGCCCTTCAAGGACAGGACCGGAAGAAGTCATCACCCCCTTCCTGCTCCATGGCCTGATTTGGGGGGTGACTTCTCTGGGGGCTCATTCTTGGAAGTGACGGCCACCTTTTTAGAGAGACGGCCATCCTTATTGTCGGGTTTCCTCTTCAAAGAAGCCTTAGTGATGGTTTTGGGGGTTGACGTAGATGTCAACTCTCCCTTTGCCCTCTTATCCTCCTTTTGACGGGCAGCGGCAACCCTTATTCATTGCTTAGCAGCCTCCATTTCTACAAAGACAACAGATATGCATGAGAAAAATTGATGATAAGAACCAAAGTAACGGAATGGTAGAATACTACTCATGATGGCGAGAAAATTCCTCTAGCTTGCGAGCTTCAGGCGTTGATTCCGGACCCTCACAGTATGCGTGAAGAGTGTCAAGAGTAATTAAATCCCGACACATTCGCTTCTCTAAGGGAATCTCTAGAACCCGACGGATAAAATCCCTCTACTCTTCAATTATAAGAGGGTGAGTGTTGGCTGAAAAGAAAAACAAGCTGATGGTGTTAAGACACTTCAAAAGTAAAATAGACAAGTATATGTAAAAACTGACGAGGCTAAAAGTTGTCAGCTAAAACCTGAATCCCTGACGAAAGCCCAAGTATTATCAAAATAACCACAGGGCATCGTCTCCCATTCTTCTTGACGGCACACCCAGTCTGTCCTTTTAACAAAAAAGTACATACTTTTCCAATCTCTATTTGAATCTGGCATCTCAGACACTAATCTCAACTCCCTCTCCCTGACGGCAAAATGGTACATCCCCTTAGAAGAAGAAAGGTGCTAGGGTCTATAGCAGTAGAAGAATTCCTCTAAAGAAAGTTGACGGTGTCCTCCACTCAGACGACCCCATAAGATCTCAGCACTTATAAAGATCCTCCATGAATTTGGAGCAATCTGGCTAATGGACAGCCCTAGAAAATCAGCCAACTGACGGTGTAGGGCCGTCAGGGGTAGTCTTAGCCCCACAGCGAACATGGCATCATACATACCAACGCCTGCTGCTCTCCCTGTATAACACTTTTCATTTTCCCTGGGGGGACGGATAGGGATGTGGTCTGGGATTTGGAAACGGATGCGCAACTCTTTGAAGACCTTATCACTCATTTTTGGTAAAAATTTATTGACGGCCCATTCCTCGGGAAGGATGAAGGGACGGCTACCTCCAGGACTTCATGAAGTTCCCTCACAGGACTCTTCGTCACCTTCACCTTCGTCACTATCCCTTTCTTCTTCCACCTCAACTTCACCCTCCTCACCTACTATCTCTTCCTGACCTTCGTTTCTGTGACTCCCTACCTCCTCGTCAGGAGATTGGGCTGACGTCTCCCTCTCTGACGACCAGGAAAAGCTCCCGGACTCATAACCTGAACCAAATACCTCGTCATAGCCCGCTTCATCGCGGATCGATGACTGATCACTCGACGCGTCACTTAACATCTAACTACCTACAAGTGACGGATTTATTCTAAGCACCCAAGATGACGACCTCACTATAGAGAAATCAAACGAAACAAAGCATATACAAAGAAAAGAAAAAGAACTTACGAGTTCCTTAAAATTGGTGACGGTTTTGGAAGCGACGGCAGCAACACAGACGATGATATAGAAGAATTGACGGAACAAAGGCGACGAGTCTTCTCTCCAGGGATCAGTAAAGATGAAATAGGAAAAATGAGGGGGAAAGGTGGGTTATATATAAGGGGAGAATCTCGTCCAAAAGCGGAGCCAACCAGAAAATGCCACGTGTCCGAGCATTTAATACTGGCTGCTCGAGGAATTGCCTTTGAATCATTTTCTCTCTCCTGGCCAAAGTGAAAGTTAGCAACAAAAAATATAACTCCATAACCCGTCAGTTTAAACTGACGGAGATATGGAGTAGGGGTCAACTGATGAGTAAAAATTATAGCATGCAAGGCGCTCCAAATTTAACCTGTCGCTTTGCTCATGGAATGGAGTCTACAGCTTAGGCTGACGGGGTAAGGTATGAAAAATGAAGACCCTAAAGCTGACAGACAGTAATGTGATAGGGTCATGGAAGGAAGTTCGCGAAGCACATCAAGAGGCTGACGCCAACGAAAGGCTGACGCCGATATGGCTGAAGGGAGTGAGATAAGTTGATGGTCTTGAAGCTGACGGTTATGGTAAAACTTTTTCTTGGCCACCACGCATAAGTATATAAGGAAATGACTTGTATCCCACGCTCAATGTTAGTCTCCTACAAGGAAAGGATTTCGTAATATACGCTCATGAGGTTTCCTATAAGGAAAGGACTTCTAGCCCAAAGGAGAGATGGTCAAGCATGGGGACTCAAAGCCAAGCCCCCCTACGCCAGAAATTGTGTCAATAATCATTAAGACAAGTAAGCATCTTGGGTCTTTATGTTATAAATTATTATATTTATTATATACAATTCAATTGTGAGGAGAAAATGAATTGTTTGGTTTTGTGAATTGTGAGGACCAAGTTGTAGTTGAAGTTGGAAGTTTGGTGATAAAGGACATAACCATGGTTAACATTTAAATTTGATTAATTAAGTTAAGTGGACCATTGTGTTATTACTGTTATAGTATTTATTATAAGTTTTGTGTTTATGGTTCGCGTGTAGCCTAAGGGAGTCAATACCGTACCGGAGGCATTACCGGTTTGATCAGCGGTACGATATATTTCGGATACCGGTCAATACCGGTGTACCGTTTCAGATTTACCGCAAAATAATATATATATATATATATATATTTATAACATTTAAAATAAATAAATTTAGTATCGTTTTAATAATGTTTTTACTAGTATATTTTTTTGTAATTACTAATATACTAATTAAGCTTATAAGTTATAAGTAGTAGATAAAAAAAAAAAAAAAATACAAAATGAAGTTATGGTGAAGTCACTGACGTGTCTGGATAGGGAAGTCGTTAGTTGTCAAAGGTTAAAAAAATTAAATAATATAAAAACTATGGCTTCAAATGAAAGAATCAAGAAACAATAAATGTTTTATTATCTTTTCACTCATAGATACTGTTGCATTTTTTACTTATTTTTCCTTTCCACATGTTTCCCTCTCTCTCAGTCACTGGCATTCACATCTTTCAATAAGAAAACTATTGCTGAGTCTTTTGACTTCTTTCAGCAAGAAAACAATAAATACACGTCTCTCTCTATCTCAGTCAATCGTTTCTCCACACGTTCGTCTCATCCTTTCACTCTTTTCTTCTCCACTTACAATTTCTTTTCCACTTCCAAATTTCAAACAATTTTAGCTCTCTTTTCTTAGCCTTGTCTTTTGAGCTTTCAGTTTTGTCTCGTTTCTGTCGTTCATATTGTTGCTTGAGTCACCGTCCATCACCACTTAATATTCAGTGAGAGGCTATTGGCTTTAGTGAAAAAAGAGACGGTGAGTGCATGAGGTGATTCTAACTTCATTTTGCAAAGCTATTATGCGTTTTTCTTTCATTTTTCTCTTTCTTTCTGCTTGGTTTTCTTAGCTTACTCAGTTTTTCACCATCCTACGCTTGAAAAACGTCAAAATTAACCCAAAGAAAAAAAGCTTATCACGTTTTGGCCTGGTATCCATTTACTGGCCGGAACGGCCGGTATTTTTTCCGGTACAAAACATAGGGGTATTCTGTACTGGGTTGCTGGCCGGTACGGTATTGGCTTCTTTGGTGTAGCCTAAGGGAGTCAATACCATACCGGAGGCTGTACCGGTTGATCAGCGGTACGATATGTTTCGGATACCGGTCAATACCGGTGTACCTTTTCGGATTTACCGCAAAATAATATATATATATATATATATAACATTTAAAATAAAGAAATTTAGTATCCTTTTAATAATGTTTTTACTAGTATATTTTTTTGTAATTACTAATATACTAATTAAGCTTATAAGTTATAAGTAGTAGATAAAAAAAAAAAAAAAAAAATACAAAATGAAGTTATAGTGATGTCACTGACGTGTCTGGGTGGGGAAGTTGTTAGTTGTCAAAGGTTAAAAAAATTAAATAATATATAAACTATGGCTTCAAATGAAAGAATCAAGAAACAATAAATGTTTTATTGTCTTTTCACTCATAGATACTGCTGCATTTTTTAGTTTTTTTTCCTTTCCACACGTTTCCCTCTCTCTCAGTCACTGGCATTCACATCTTTCAGTAAGAAAACTATTGCTGAGTCTTTTGACATCTTTCAACAAGAAAACAATAAATACACGTCTCTCTCTATCTCAATCACACGTTTCTCCACACGTTCCTCTCATCTTTTCACTTTTTATTCTCCACTTTCTTCTCCACTTACAATTTCTTTTCCACTTCCAAATTTCAAACGATTTTAGCTCTCCCTTCTTAGCTTTGTCTTTTGAGCTTTCAGTTTTTTCTCGTTTCTGTCGTTCATATTGCTGCTTGAGTCACCGTACATCACCACTTAATATTCAGTGAGAGGCCATTGGCCTTAGTGAAAAAAGAGACGGTGAGTGCATGAGGTGATTCTAACTTCATTTTGCAAAGCTATTATGCGTTTTTCTTACATTTTTCTCTTTCTTTTTGCTGGGTTTTCTTAGCTTACTCAGTTTTTCACCATTCTACCCTTGAAAAATGTCAAAATTAACCAAAAAAAGAAAAAAGCTTTACACGTTTCGGCCTGGTATTCATTTACTGGCCGGAACGCCCGGATTTCGCCGGTATGGCCGGTACGACCGGTATTTTTTTTGGTACGAAACATAGGGGTATTATGTACCGGATTGCTGGCCAGTACGGTATATACCGGCCGTACCGGCCGGTACGGTATGGTATTGACTTCTTTGGTGTAGCCTAAGGGAGTCAATACTGTACCGGAGGCATTACCGGTTTGATCAGCGGTATGATATATTTGGGATACCGGTCAATACCGGTGTACTGTTTCAGATTTACCGCAAAATAATATATATATATATATATTTATAACATTTAAAATAAATAAATTTAGTATCCTTTTAATAATGTTTTTACTAGTATATTTTTTTTGTAATTACTAATATACTAATTAAGCTTATAAGTTATAAGTAGTAGATAAAAAAAAAAAAAAAATACAAAATGAAGTTATGGTGATGTCACTAACGTGTTTGGGTAGGGAAGTCGTTAGTTGTCAAAGGTTAAAAAAATTAAATAATATAAAAACTATGGCTTCAAATGAAAGAATCAAGAAACAATAAATGTTTTATTATCTTTTCACTCATAGATACTGTTGCGTTTTTTACTTATTTTTCCTTTCCACACGTTTCCCTCTCTCTCAGTCACTGGCATTCACATCTTTCAATAAGAAAACTATTGCTGAGTCTTTTGACTTCTTTCAGCAAGAAAACAATAAATACACGTCTCTCTCTATCTCAGTCAATCGTTTCTCCACACGTTCGTCTCATCCTTTCACTCTTTTCTTCTCCAATTTCTTCTCCACTTACAATTTCTTTTCCACTTCCAAATTTCAAACGATTTTAGCTCTCTTTTCTTAGCCTTGTCTTTTGAGCTTTTAGTTTTGTCTCGTTTCTGTCGTTCATATTGTTGCTTGAGTCACCATCCATCACCACTTAATATTCAGTGAGAGGCCGTTGGCTTCAGTGAAAAAAGAGACGATGAGTGCATGAGGTGAATCTAACTTCATTTTGCTAAGCTATTACGCGTTTTTCTTTCATTTTTCTCTTTCTTTCTGCTTTGTTTTCTTAGCTTACTCAGTTTTTCACCATCCTGGACTTGAAAAACATCAAAATAAAAAAAAAATAAAAAAAAAAAGCTTTCCACGTTTCGGCCTGTTATCTATTTATTGGTCGGAACGGCCGGTATGAGGCCGGTATGTCCGATATTTTTTCCTGTACGAAACGTAGGGGTATTCTGTACCGGATTACTGGCCGATACGGTATATACCGGCCGTACCGGCCGGTATGGTACGGTATTCACTTCTTTGGTGTAGCCTAAGGGAGTCAATACCGTACTGGAGGCTGTACTGGTTTGATCAGCAGTATGATATATTTAAGATACCGGTCAATACTGGTGTACCGTTTTGGATTTACCGCAAAATAATATATATATATATATATTTATTACATTTAAAATAAATAAATTTAGTATCCTTTTAATAATGTTTTTACTAGTATATTTTTTTGTAATTACTAATATACTAATTAAGCTTATAAGTTATAAGTAGTAGATAAAAAAAAAAAAAGAATATAAAATGAAGTTATAGTGATGTCACTGACGTGTCTGGGTACGGAAGTTGTTAGTTGTCAAAGGTTAAAAAAATTAAATAATATAAAAACTATGGCTTCAAATGAAAGAATCAAGAAACAGTAAATGTTTTCTTATCTTTTCACTCATAGATACTGCTGCATTTTTTCTTTTTCTTTTTCCTTTCCACACGTTTCCCTCTCTCTCAGTCACTGGCATTCACATCTTTCAATAAGAAAACTATTGCTGAGTCTTTTGACATCTTTCAACACAAAAACAATAAATACACGTCTCTCTCTATCTCAGTCACACATTTCTCCACCCGTTCCTCTCATCTTTTCTCTCTTTTCTTCTGCACTTTCTTCTCCACTTACAATTTCTTTTCCACTTCCAAATTTCAAACGATTTTAGCTCTCTTTTCTTAGCCTTGTCTTTTGAGCTTTCAGTTTTGTCTCGTTTCTGTCGTTCATATTGTTGCTTGAGTCACCGTCCATCACCACTTAATATTCAGTGAGAGGCTATTGGCTTTAGTGAAAAAAGAGACGGTGAGTGCATGAGGTGATTCTAACTTCATTTTGCAAAGCTATTATGCGTTTTTCTTTCATTTTTCTCTTTCTTTCTGCTTGGTTTTCTTAGCTTACTCAGTTTTTCACCATCCTACGCTTGAAAAACGTCAAAATTAACCCAAAGAAAAAAAGCTTATCACGTTTTGGCCTGGTATCCATTTACTGGCCGGAACGGCCGGTATTTTTTCCGGTACAAAACATAGGGGTATTCTGTACTGGGTTGCTGGCCGGTACGGTATTGGCTTCTTTGGTGTAGCCTAAGGGAGTCAATACCATACCGGAGGCTGTACCGGTTGATCAGTGGTACGATATATTTTGGATACCGGTCAATACCGGTGTACCTTTTCGGATTTACCGCAAAATAATATATATATATATATATAACATTTAAAATAAAGAAATTTAGTATCCTTTTAATAATGTTTTTACTAGTATATTTTTTTGTAATTACTAATATACTAATTAAGCTTATAAGTTATAAGTAGTAGATAAAAAAAAAATATATATATAAAATGAAGTTATAGTGATGTCACTGACGTGTCTGGGTGGGGAAGTTGTTAGTTGTGAAAGGTTAAAAAAATTAAATAATATATAAACTATGGCTTCAAATGAAAGAATCAAGAAACAATAAATATTTTATTGTCTTTTCACTCATAGATAATGCTGCATTTTTTACTTTTTTTTCCTTTCCACATGTTTTCCTCTCTCTCAGTCACTGGCATTGACATCTTTCAGTAAGAAAACTATTGCTGAGTCTTTTGACATCTTTCAACAAGAAAACAATAAATACACGTCTCTCTCTATCTCAATCACATGTTTCTCCACACGTTCCTCTCATCTTTTCACTCTTTTCTTCTCCACTTTCTTCTCCACTTACAATTTCTTTTCCACTTGCAAATTTCAAACGATTTTAGCTCTCTCTTCTTAGCTTTGTCTTTTGGGCTTTCAGTTTTGTCTCGTTTCTCTCGTTCATATTGCTGCTTGAGTCATTGTCCATCACCACTTAATATTCAGTGAGAGGCCGTTGGCTTCACTGAAAAAAGAGACGGTGAGTGCATGAGGTGATTCTAACTTCATTTTGCAAAGCTATTATGCGTTTTTCTTTCATTTTTCTCTTTCGTTCTGCTGGGTTTTTTTAGCTTACTTAGTTTTTCACCATCCTTCCCTTGAAAAACGTCAAAATTAACCAAAAAAAAAAAAAAATGCTTTTCACGTTTCGGCCTGGTATCCATTTACTGGCCGGAACGGCCGGATTTCGCCGGTACGATCGGTATTTTTTCCGGTACGAAACATAGAGGTATTTTGTACCGGATTGCTGGCCGGTACGGTATATACCAGTCGTATCGGCTAGTACGGTACGGTATTGACTTCTTTGGTGTGGCCATGTGACCACTTACGAAAGTCTGAGTAAACCCTTGCAGTAGCAAATCATAAGTTTTAGGTATGCGAGGCTAGGGTGTGTTATGGGAGATTGAACGAAGGCAATCCAACAAGAGTGGAATTTGTTTGCTACCTTGACGAATCGACCCACACCCTTGCGAGCTTCTAAAACCAATTCTGACTATGGTGACTTGATACGTGAGTGGATTCTTTAATACCACAATAGGGTATATTTTTTCTTGGCATCGCCTTATTTTGAAGAGGTGATTGGAAATTTAATACTAATAGCGAGATAAATTACACATTTGGAGTTGCATGAAACAATTTATACATACATGGATTCCAATTTTTTTGTGCATAAGTGAATCCAAATGTTGAGCCTCTAAATTCTTCTCTCTCTCTCTCCAAAAAAAAAATAATAATAAAAAATAAAAATAAAAATAAATATTCAACATTGAAACTACAATTTTTTAGTCTTTTTCTCCCAATTTCATGTGTAAATTTTTTTGTTTTGAATATGCTAGATTTGTATTTGGTCTACATTCAGGTAATGTCTTCATTATGGATGTTGTTGCTTGTAATCAAATGAATGTATTGAATGACTACACTCGGTTAGAGAAGGAGTAAGGGATCCAACCCTTAATGACTAAATTATTTTGAGAGAGAGAGAGAGAGTGAGAGTGAGAGCATTAGAAATTCTAAGGATAGAGGAACTGACAAAACATATAAAACAATTTTTTTTAGTAAGATTTAATAAAAATAATTTTTTTTATTATATAGTGGTCATGTGTAGTCCACATGATCAATGTAGTCAACAATATTATGAGTCAATAATACAAACCTGATAACATAGAGAGTCTATTTGTAATTAATCCAAAATTTTCAGGGGTCATTTTACAATTCGGCCTAATCTAAAGTCCTAAATTTGGAATTATTTAATTTTGTTATTTTTATTTTTGAGAACAGTATTTCAACCAAACCCATAATAATATCTTTTGGGTAAACGTATAACTTTACCAGGTATTGATAACTCATTTAATCCTTTTGGGTTCATCTTGTTGCTTATTAGCCCACTAGATATGACTTGTAATCTAAAGGATTAAGGAACATAAAGGATTAAGGAAGAAGAAAGCAATCATACAGAGCATGAAGAAACAACGAGGGCCACTCATGACACTCCTGACTCCTTGTCCTATACACAAAAACAGTAGACAAGGCAAAACTTCTGATGTCCCAATATCAAGAGAAGTCCTATTCTCTAGGTTGAGGCTCCACATACTGTGTATATGCAAGTGATAAATTTTTTCTTACACGCAAAGCATCAGAGAAATCTTGTTCACTCCTCTCTTAGGAATAGCTCCCACGCTGCAAGTTGCTTGATCCCAGCCAACCTACACTTCTCTTCAATAATTGCCAGTACAAATTCAAAATGGGTAGTGGTTGATATTTGGGATTTTAATTACTCTGTTTTCAGCTATATAGGTGCATGTCCTGTAATTTTTATTGCTTTGCTATTTATTTATTCTCTTTATTTGTCCTTGTATATCAATTATATTTTCTTGTTCATAAAAAAATCAATTGTATTGAAAGCTCGAAAACGTGTTGAAAACACAAGAGCTGTTTAGACCCCCCAATTAAAATTACGGCTCGATAGATTTTACACAACTTTAATACAAAGTGCGGAATAGTGTAAAAACGAGCGGATGAACAAGTAAGCTACTCTAATCCATAAACTAAGCAACACAGCAGTATAATGGAATTAAATAAGAGTAGGGAAGAAGGATGCAAACACAGAAAAACACCGAGACGTGTTCTCGAACAGGAAACCGAAGAACTCGGCGAAAAACCTCTCCGCCGCCCTCCAAGCGGAAATCGATCCACTAGACAATCAGTTGGGATACATAAGTAAGCAAGAGACCCTCCAAGCCTAATCTACCCGATGTACCTAAGCCCTCCAAGCTCCTACTCCAACAAGGCTTCTCGGAACCGTGTCTTGTCTAGCACCCCGGATCCCGCAACAAGCTCCATGTTGCATCTGCCATTCCAGGCTTCTTCCAATGCTTCCCAGCAGCACCAAAACGTCACTCAACACTCTCAAAGGGTGTGGTAAGTGTTTGGGCTATCAACCTCTCAATGGTGTGGAAATGGAGAGGGAAGGGTTGAGGAGATACCACAAGCAAGTGTATAGAGAAAGGTGGGGATGACAATCTCTAATTGCAAATGTGTTTGGCTAGGGTTTTCTCTCTGAAGCATTCCTCAACATTTGTGGGTAATGAGGGTATATATAGGTGATGGGTTATTTAGACCCCTAAAACAACCAAATTGCGTAGCCTAGATTAATTAGCCAAGTTGTTACTTAGTCAAATTAAGCAATTCTAGGTTAAAGCAATTCAACAATCATATCAAGAATAATAATGCAGCGGAAAATAAATAACACAAGATATGATCACCCAGGAAACCACACGGTAAAAACCTGGGGAGGATTTGACCCACCGATCCTCAAGGCAAACAAGAATTCACTATGAAAGAATTGAAGTTCTTACAGAAGGACTACAAGCTCCCCGCTCGACTTCCTAATGCTACCCACCAGTACGAACTTCCTGACACGACCACGCGCAGGCTCCGAATCCACGGACTACTTCTTTCTTGAATTCTTCAATCAGCTACAAGCTCCCCGCTTGCTTTTCTTTTAAGTTCCAATGGTAGCAACCTTGTTGATCATCAAGATATTGACAACCCTAAGTTTATGTGAAGGAAAGCTCCTCAAAGATCTCACAAGAGATTCACATAAACCGTAAATATGAGCAACAAAGACTTAGAGAGGTTTGGGTACAAAACCCTAATAAAAGGAGGCACAAGAGGCACTCTAATCTCTCATCCAAAAGTCCCAAAAACGTTCTAGGGTTTTCCTTATATATAGGAGTGTTTTACTTGAACCCCAAGACGTTTAAATAGAGTTTGGGCTGAGCTGGAACTCTGCAGAAAACGCATCTGACCCGAGATTCGATCGATCGAGCCTAAGCTTCGATCGATCGAGCCAGGCCGAAATGCTCCAGTACATCTGCAGCCACTCGATTCCAACTTTACAATATTTAATCAACTTTGAGCAAGCCTAAACAAGACTAAATACAATGTTTTGATCATGGTTTGCCAACATTACACATTAGAGTTCTAAATACATAAAATCCTAAATCTTTAGAACCTAACAAACTCCCCCTTTGGCAATCCGTGACAAAACACAAATTAAAAGCTCAAAGTTTACAAGTAAACAGCCCATTACTAAAATAATACTCATAACAACAAATCCAATCTTAACTACTATCCATCAGTTGCAAGTGTAGACAGCATCTCAATTGAATCAATCTGTATATTTCCTGAAACACTAAACAAAATGCATAAACGCATGTGTGACAGAAAAGAGTAAAACAACAGGTATAACATTCTTGTAAGATTCACACAACACAAAATAAAGACATATATGAATGATCAACTCATAAATATAAATCAATAAGCAGTGAATCATAAAGCAACAAGAATCAATGAATAGAACGTGTATATCAATCAATGTTACTCCCCCTAACATGAATATCCCCAAAAATGATATACAAAGTGAAGCACCTAGATACAATCTAAAAAACTCCACAAGCTCCTCAAAACAAAAAGTCTCCCCCTAACTACAAAAAACCCCTCAACAAGTCAAAAATACCACTCCCCCTTTTTGTGACGGAATGCCAAAGAGCAATCACAAGTCGCCATCAAAAGGAGGTGGTGAGGGTGAATGAAGACGCGCCAAGTCAGCTCGTAGAGCACGAAACTCATCTAGCAAGTCCACCAAAATCTGTCCATGAGCCGCCTGAACGGTCATGACAGTCTCCAAAGTACGACGAACATCGAAGTCGGCCGAAGGAGGTGGAGGAACATCAGCAGCAGCAGCATCATCACCAACTGGATCAGTAACATCCTCACCAGCAAGACCTGCAGAAGAAGAAGGAGGAGGTGCGCTACTAGAGGGCTCAGACCTAGGGTGTTTAGAACCAGCTCGAAGATGAGCAGCCCTTTGTCTAAGAAAAGACGCACCTATAGGAGCAATAACATGAACGGGCTCAGAGTAAGGGAAGCCACCAAGATCAAGATGAAGGAGAATCCTATGAATGAAAATAGGATGAACAAGAGCATGAGCAGATGATGAACTCCTATAAACATCGTTCAAAGAACGAAGAAAAAGATGGGGAAAACTAATAGGAGCATCAGTAACCAGAGCGTACAAAAATACACACCTCTCAAGAGGAATGGTGTGAACATGGGAAATAGGCCAGATAGAATGACACGCTATCCTAAAGAAAAGATAGTGTAACCCAGAGAGCTCAGCAGAGGTGATCCGAGGATCAGAACCCCATTGGACAGTAGTCCCAGTGATGTAAGACAAGACATCACTAATCTCGGGAGACACATCATATGGATAGATAGGATGTTGAACCAATGGTACCCCTAGAGCATCAGCCACTACCGTAGGAGTAAGGGTGTACTCTACGCCTCGTATCCAACTCTTGACTAGAGTGTTGGAATCATAGATGCGGATAGAGATGTTCGAATAGAACTCTCTAATCAAGGCAGAAGGTGGAGGAGGATCAGAAACATCCACCAAGGGTAACCAGCCCCTACGCTCAAAGTTTGCCCTAATGGCAGGATCAAGTTCATCTAAGTGAACAGAACGCTCAGCCCAAATTTTTCTCCTTACATTCAGCTTCTCATAAATCTCTTGGTTTTTCTCACTCGAAAACTTCTCACGATCATAGGATGGAGGGGGTGAAGGAGAAGGTGAGGGAACATTCCTACGGGCTCTAGTTTTCCTAGGCATAGTGCTAAGGAAAGGACAGAGACACATAGTGAAAAACCAAAAAGAACAAGAGAAAACAGAACCAAGGGCAGACTGCAAATTAGCACAATAAAAAATATAGAACAAAAATCTATATGATGCATGAACATTAGTAATGTTGTGATGCATGATCTAATGCAGTAAACAAATAAATTCAATTGAGATTGAATTGACAAAATTGACTTGAACATGGAATTTTTATCACAAATCCCAAAAATTGAAAACCACTTGTTGAAATTTTTTACCAAAAAGATGAATTGAGCATTACAAAACATATTACATAGATTATAATGCTTAATTACAACTACACAACAAGTCAATTTCATCAAAATCATCTCAATTTAACAAAAGCCCCAATTCGGATCAAGAACAAGCCCTAGATTTTTCAATTTTTCACCAAACTCAAATTTGATCAAATTAACAGGTAAGAATCATGTTAATGAAGTGTCCCCACAAAAACCCAATGATCAATTTCATAAATTAAGGCTTGAATCAACAGAAAATCCAAATTTTACAAATTCCGAAAATTACCCTCAAATGCATGAAAATATGCATGTAAACTTGAAAATAAATTCAAAAGGAAGGGTACAAGTGTCTTACCAACTGAAGGAGAGAGGGATTTTGCAAAAAGAACGGAGGAAAACGACAAAAATCTTCTGAATTGAGCTTGCCAACGCGGAGAGAGAAAAAAAAACTTTGAAAAGGTTTTGAAATAGGAACTTTGAAAAAGTCAGAAAAGTGCCTTTTAAAAAGCTTTTTCACGATGTTCGATCGATCGAAAATCAGATTCGATTGATCGAAACACACAGTCATTTTGAGACAAATGAAAGCACTTTTTCGATTGATCGAAAATCAGATTCGATCGATCGAACTGGGCAGAGGCTCACTAAATTTTGAAAAAAAACACAGTTTTGAAAGACACAAACCTAATTTTGAAAAACAACTCCTCAAAGCATTAAACAATGAAAGCAAAATGCATGAGTATGAGATGGAATGCTTTTTCAACAACCCAAAATTTTAAATCCAATTTTCTCAAAAACAAGTTTCAATCATTCTCCCATTGAAATTTTCCCAAGCAACAGATATGTTGTGCACAAATCTCAAGATATTCTCAAACTTGAAACATATTTTGCATTAAAATCAAGGAACTTTTAATCTTGGATGGCCACAACAAAAACACATACAATATAATGTACCAAGTTTAACAAAGAGTAACTTGTGTAGTGTGTGCAACTAGCAAAAGCTTGAGATACATGTGAGGTGATATGTGAATAGCAATCAATCACAAAGTCTACAAAATTCATCACATAGAATTTAAAAGAGACTATCACCTAAAGAGTTACATCCTATAACTCCCACATCTCCTAGAACATAAGCTTGCAATCATGTAAGTTTCTTGAATTTTGCCCCATTATTTATGTGAAATTTGGCATCAAGCCTAATGGTACACACCAGATTAAATTATGTGAGATGGCATCAAGCCTAATAGTACACACCAGTTTTAAGCATTAAGCATTTAGCATTTAACAGAGGCTACACCTTATGTTCTTTTTGTGCATGTGCTACACTTTCTCGAGCACAAAATCTTATGATATGCACTAAGGTGTTCATGATTGGCTAGTGAACAGTGGTGAGATGGTTATTTATACCTTTCTCAAAAGGATCAAGTCCGACAGTCAAATAACATGTGACTTCAAGATTAAGATAAAGTGATAAACACCACAAACATCTTTCCCACACAACATGCACTACAAAACTTTAACTAGTAAAGTGCAATAAAGTAAGCTCATCCAAGCTAAACAAGGTACATAAACTAGTTATGTAAAGATAAGGTGGCCAACCTTGATTATAAATCCAAGATCTATAATACAAAACACAAAAATCTTTTTGGTTTTAACAAACTTTATGACCAAAAACAAAAAGCACATATTATGCTAAATGAACAATGCAAAAGCAATGCATGATAGTGCAAAACTAAGCTATAGAGGGTACACAAACAAGAAATATCAATTTCTTAATTAACCCTTGAGTACATGTACAAACTAGTACATACTCACACAAAATCAAAAATAGCTTAGCACAAACTATTCAAGTTTCTCCACAATGTCAAGCATGTTCTAAATCAAGAGAGAGATATCATAACTCATGTAATCCTCAAGAAAAATAAAACAAGACACAAAATAAAATATTTTTGTCTTTTTGAAATTTTTCAATGTTTTTTGGATTTTTTTTTTAATAAAAAAAACTAAAAAACAAAACAACCAAAAACAAAAACAAAACATGTCCACAATTAATTGAAAGAATTAAATCAGGGACAAGTTAGCAACACTCACCTTGGAGAATCTTTTCTCACCCATCTAGCACGAGTCTTTGGCTTTGTAGGTGAAAATCCATGAGAAGCAGAGTGTATTTGAGGGATTACACCAATCTTCTGAGAGAGACTAAAATCCTGCAAATTCCTTTCACAAGCCAACAAGCTCAAATTTTTCAAAAGTATATGTAATAATTTATTTGGACTTATGGCAAGAGAAATATCATCACATATCCTAGATTGAAACACAGAATGATTAAATTTCAATTTATGACAATTAGGACGAATGTGACCACGAGCACCACAAAAGTGGCAAACAGGAACAAATTTAGGAACATCAGTATTCCTAATAGCAAATCTATTCTCAGATTTTGGTTTTTGCCTCAACAAATAACAATTTGGTCTAATATGACCAACAACACCACAAAGGTGACAAGTAGGCACAAAAACAGATTTATTATGCTCTCTAACAGAAGGATTAGACATAGGTTTAGAAACTTCAGAGTTAACATCAGAACTTTTACTTTTGTCTAACCTAGCAAAATAAGCCTTTTCATTATTATTCCTTTTTGAAAGGAGGGATATAAACTTTCTCAGTTTTAGGCTTAAGAGAAACAGAAACACTTCTGTTATCATCAGCAAGTTTGGTATTAGACAAATTTTTCAATTTAGCTTCAACCTCAGCTAACTTTTGTTCCAAACTTTTCATCTTCTCATTTTGAGAGGAAATTTGATTTCTCAAAAAATCATTCTTTTTATTAGACTCATCTAATCTAACAAGCAATTCCTCTTTTTCAAGATTAGTCAATTTTAACTCTTCTTTGAATTTCTTAGAAATTTTCAAAGATTTAGATAATTCCTTACGAAGAGTTTCAAAAGCATCAAAAAAATCAACAGAAACAACAGTGTCCTTTTTATTCAAAACATCACAGGCATCAATAAAATCAGCAGAAGCATGAGCAGAAAGACACTTCAAATTATCCATGACAACAGGGGTCAAGGATCAGCTCAGAGATCAAAAGATCTACAACAAGAAGAGCTACCCGCTCTGATACCACTTGATAGGTTATTTAGACCCCTAAAACAACCAAATTGCGTAGCCTAGATTAATTAGCCAAGTTGTTACTTAGTCAAATTAAGCAATTCTAGGTTAAAGCAATTCAACAATCATATCAAGAATAATAATGCAGCGGAAAATAAATAACACAAGATATGATCACCCAGGAAACCACACGGTAAAAACCTGGGGAGGATTTGACCCACCGATCCTCAAGGCAAACAAGAATTCACTATGAAAGAATTGAAGTTCTTACAGAAGGACTACAAGCTCCCCGCTCGACTTCCTAATGCTACCCACCAGTACGAACTTCCTGACACGACCACGCGCAGGCTCCGAATCCACGGACTACTTCTTTCTTGAATTCTTCAATCAGCTACAAGCTCCCCGCTTGCTTTTCTTTTAAGTTCCAATGGTAGCAACCTTGTTGATCATCAAGATATTGACAACCCTAAGTTTATGTGAAGGAAAGCTCCTCAAAGATCTCACAAGAGATTCACATAAACCGCAAATATGAGCAACAAAGACTTAGAGAGGTTTGGGTACAAAACCCTAATAAAAGGAGGCACAAGAGGCACTCTAATCTCTCATCCAAAAGTCCCAAAAACGTTCTAGGGTTTTCCTTATATATAGGAGTGTTTTACTTGAACCCCAAGACGTTTAAATAGAGTTTGGGCTGAGCTGGAACTCTGCAGAAAACGCATCTGACCCGAGATTCGATCGATCGAGCCTAAGCTTCGATCGATCGAGCCAGGCCGAAATGCTCCAGTACATCTGCAGCCACTCGATTCCAACTTTACAATATTTAATCAACTTTGAGCAAGCCTAAACAAGACTAAATACAATGTTTTGATCATGGTTTGCCAACATTACAAATTAGAGTTCTAAATACATAAAATCCTAAATCTTTAGAACCTAACAATAGGATATGTGCAAAATGTGTGAGTCAGTCAGTACAGGCTGGCAGAACAGCATGTCTCGCGGGTGTCTCGCGGGAAGGCCTTACCCGCGAGATACTCGCGAGAGACAGCTGTCTCCACCTGGTCTGACTCTTCGCATTCCAGCATGTGCAAGGCACATGCTTCACTTCGCGGGAAGCTAGGTCACAACATACTCGCGAGAATCCTTCAGCCTCCAAATTGCTTGAGTCTTCACACACTCTCTATCACACAACCCTTACATCAATTCCCACAACAAATACAGGGTATACACGATTGATAATAATTACAATCAAATTTGGCACGGAATAAAAGCCAACAAAATACATAGTTGTAAATAACAACTTTACAATCTCCCCCTTTGGCTATTCCGTGACAAAACCCTAAAACAGACTCTAGACTTAAACGTGAGTTTGGGAACAAAGGCAAAACTCACTCACACCTAATTCTAGATTCTGATAAGCTCTTGAACATATGAACAAGTAACTCCTGAAACACAACAACAAAATAATATCATTGTATGCAGAAAACTTGAAGAACATATGGAGCAATAATAGCATGATCAAGCAAAATGAAATAGAAACACTAGATCATGGCAAGATCAAACAAGCAATTACTATACACAAGTAATTACTATGCTCATTCACACAAGGAATGAACATCCGGATATGCAAGATGATAAGCTCATTTGAAGAGTACCATTTGCAAATCTAACACTCAACCAATGCAAAATACTTGAAGTATTTGCATCTAGGAACAATCCTACTAGGGCACAAGAGTGTTCATCACTCAACCAATGCATAGAACGTATATGCATCTAGGAACAATCCTACACGGGCACAAGAGTGATGTACTGAAGTAAATGAATGACATTAAACTTCAATAGCACAAGCATAAAGGCTACATAGACAATGTACTGAATATGCATGGCACAAACCATAAAAGCCTACAAAACAATGCAAAGAAACAAACCCTTAAAGCTTACAAAAGCAACATGGGTACATGCAAAGTATGCTACAAAGTATAGAGAATAACACAAAAGAAACATCTGAAATAATACTTAAATAAAGCATAGTATCAAAGTTTTAAACCAAAAGCAGTAAAACAGTTATAAACACTAAAAGAAAACTGAATAAAACCGTCTTTAAAACCAATAACCAATGCTACTATGTTTCTAAGCTATGCTCCCCCTAACGCTGTGCAAGCTCTTCTCCAGCTCCCCCTCAGAAATTTCTCCCCCTTTTTGACCGGAATGGCCAAAGGGCTAGAACCGATCGGACTCTGAATCTGAGCCATGAGTGTAGGACAATTCCTGAACCTGCGATGCTAATGCGGTGATCTGTCCTTGAAGGTACGCGAACTGATCTGCTGTGTGCTGCACATGGGAGTCAAGCACTGTAGACATCTGATCCATCTTAGCAAGCAACTGATCAAGTTTGCTTAAGCCTTGTGGTGGAGCAGAAGATGATGGCTGTGCAGAGGGCTCTAGAGCCGAGGTGAACCTGTCAATCTCTTCCTCTGTATCTTCACCTTCATCCTGCTGAACCCGTCGTAGTGGTGGTATGGTATGCACACCGGTCTTGGAGCCTCTAATGTGTGCAGTGCTCCTAGTCAGTGTATGACCACCAATGGGGTAATCCCTCTGAACAACTGTGAGGCCACTGGGTAGCTTGAGCTTTGTCTTGGCAATCAATCCCATGATCAAAGAGGGGAACGGCATCACAGTCCGTGAATTCTGCTTTGTGATGCTCTTCTTCAGGACATGCATGATATGACCACAAATGTCAATCTCCTTATGTGTAAAGAGATCATACAGGAATCTTGTTCTCGGAGCAGATAGAGTGGTGAGATTGGTGATCGGATACAGATTGTGAATCATCACATAGCTTAGTGTCCTCATTTCTAGAGAGAACTTGAGAGTGTCCATGGATGATTTCTTCGGTTCACCACCAAGGACTGTAATCATATCAGCAATAGAACCCAATCTGTCCTCATAAGCAACTGTGATTTGCTGAGATGGAGGACGAGTCTCCAAAAAGTCTTGGATGCTCTCTCTTGTAATCTTAAACTCCTTGTGTCTTACCCAGCACTCAATACAATCTCCATTGACAGTGGCATTAGAGAAGAACTCCTTGATAATCTCTGAATATACCACTCCAGTCGGGTTTAGCAGCTTGGTCCACGTTCTATCTTTGAACACTTCAGGAATGCAAGTGCCCTCAAGAGTCTCTAACTGGACTACCCGTTCCATGATGATCGTCTTGTCCTTGTAGCAGTCATTGTACTTCATATCAGCATCTATAGACTTGAAATGATCAGAATCAGTTTGGGCTCGCTTTGAAGTCGATTTCTTCCTAGCTGCATGCTTGGTGGGAGACATCTGCACAATTTCACAAAGCAAAGAAGAAAAAAATGCACAAACACAAACCAGAAGACAAACTTTATTAGATTCAAGTTAGTTCCAAATCATACTTAAACTAACTGAAAACATAGCATGGTAGACTCATAACATCATGCTTAAAGACTCCAACCTATAAAGCATAACCACAATGCAACAAATTAAGAGACAGTGCAAGTGTGTGTGTCTGTGTGCATGTGCTGATGAGTGTGTGCGGCATGAGATGCATGAGGGTGCCTAAGTGTGCCTAGTTGTGTGCCAAGAGTGTGCAACATGAGCAAAGTGAGTGAAACACACAATCAATGACCAAACCAAGTACAATAAGGTCAAACAAGTGAAAGTCCATGGATGGAAATCACTTGATTCCATTTTGGCACACAAATGTCACTCGGACATTTTGACAAACACTTAGCATGCACAAATGTAAATATAACATGAACAATGCATGAACATGGGAAAATCTACCCTCAATACATGGTAAAATGCCACAAGGGGCCAACACAGATGCAGAAACAACAAATGGGACGCAGCCCAATCAAAATATTTGAGAAAAATTCACCCAATTTTGAAAACTAACCCAAAGTTTCGAAAATCCCCAATTATCAAAACCCTAACAAAAATTCTGCATAATTTAAGCAAAAACTTAAAAAGAAATGATTATCAAACATACCTTGAAGAAGAAAATGCAGAAAAAGTGCTTGGATTGAAGGGGTTTGAATGGAATAGTGATTTTGGGTTGAAAAGGTTCGAGAGAGGTTGAGCGAGGGAAGTTTTAGAGTTTCGAAAAACGGTCACATCAGCTATATAAAAACTGAAAACACGCGTTTTTCGCGGGTTAGGGAGTGGCGACACAGTCGGGAAACAGTCGCGAGAAGGGCCACTGAAGCACAAAAATTTCGCGAGAAGCATTAGGTCGCGAAACAGTCGCGAGACAGTCGCGGTAACTTCTGTCTGAATTCTGAAAAATCCAATTTTTAGCCAAACAGCATTTCGCAAGAAGCTGTTGGTCGCGAGACAGTCGCGAAACAGTCGCGAAAGTTTCTGTGTGACAGGAAGAAAAAAATATTTCCCTCAACTCCTTTTCGCGGGAAGCTCTAAGTCGCGAGCTTCTCGCGAAACAACCCCTGAACCAGTTTTTGAAGAAACACAAAAACATGCGTTTTAATCAAAAACAAAAGACATGAAAGTATAAAATCACTTTCAAAAACAAATAAAACACTCAAAAATCTTTTTGGGTTTGATCAACAAAGATTGAGTATGTGAAAACACATTTAATCAAGTACAATCACACAAATGAATATGACATTCATTGAACATAGACTTGTGTGTTGTGTGTGGATATCAAAAATGAGATAGTCCTTAGTCCAATGTGAAGCTTCAATGATCAATTCAATCAAGGCATACACAACTAGCACTAGATTATGTGACCTATCTCAATTATAGAAACATGCATATATGACCTCCCACACGTACTTGATAAACAATTCATTGAAGCTTTTCATTTGGCTCCATATTCAACATATCATTTGCAACCTTTGAGCAAAGAGAATCTCATTTAGAGAAAGATGCCTGAAATTTTTGATATTTCAATTTATGAGTTAGCCTTTGGCTTTTTGGGCATCATACATTTTATTTTGGTCGCTTTCCCTTTTTCCTAGTCGAATACTAGTTTGTGCGACAGGCTTTTGCAGCTCTATATCTCTTTTCATTTGGAGATTTACATTTAGAGAGCTCTTTTAAGCAAAAAAAATAAAAGTGGGAAGATATATAGGCATGAGTCTATGCATGTCTCAAGATCAACAAAATCATTCACTAATCATTCATGACAAGGTTGAAGATCTGTTTACAACAGTCACATAGATTTCAGAATTTCTTCCACAATGATATGAGTGCATGAGGGACAAGCTAAGCTCGTTAAATGCACAAAGTCATAAGTACAAAGGTACAAGGCAAAACATGCTTTGAGACAAAACTCAACAAAGTGATCAAACTTTTTGGATATTCTATTTTTTATGTGTTTTTGAATTTTTGAACACACCCAAAGCAGAACAGGAAAAGAAAGATCAACAAAAACAGCCGGTACAAACCAACCGGACAAAATAACAACAATAAAAGAATGCATGAAGAGATGCAACAGCAAAAGTCCCTAAACATTGAAAGAATTTATGCGTGGACATGTTATAATGCTTATGCATGAGTACCCCTCTTCACCCACACATCACGTGTGTTTGGGGTGATATCCTTAACGGATTGGGTACGAGAATTTGGACTGTCAAACCTTCGGGTGAAACTCTCCAAGCAGGTGGTGAAGGCACCAATCATTTTCATCACGTCCATCATACCAGGATCACGATTTTGACTTCTCGGTTGTTCACCACCCCAAGACCTCATGTCATTTCTCCTTCCTCGTGGCCGAGGTGCGCTTGAATTGTTGTCTGATCTCAGCTTTTGACAGTTGGGTCTGGTATGTCCTTGCATTCCGCAGTAATGACACACATAGTCCGTTCTGGGACCCCGTTGTGATCCTGGGAGAGATCTTGCTCTGGTTTCGTGTCTGCCCATAGATTGATTTCGGGGCTTATTCACCATCCGTTGCTCACTCACATTCTTCTTCTCAGCCTTAACATTCTCAGGGATGGTTTCTTCTACAATAGGCTCTATGGCCTTCACAAATTTCACTTCTTTGGTAGCTTTGGCTGATGAGCTGCTTCCTCCGGTGTATCCCAACCCGGACTTGTCTGAGGAAGGTTTTTGAGATGAGATAACATCATCTAACTTCTGGGAGGAGACTCTCTCTATCTTGGCATGAGCTTGCACTACCTCTTGCTCAAGAAACCTCACCTTCATATAGGCTTCAGACAACTCGCCATTTAGTGTCTCAATCTCACACTTAGCCTCTTTATATCTGATCAAGAGACTTCTGTAATCTTCCTCAGCTTTCTTCATTTTCCTTACAGCTGCCTTGGCTACTCTGGTATACTCTCCCGACTTCTCAAGTAGTAAGGAGTAATTTTCTTGAAGATTAGCTGTATTCTCTTCTTCTTCTTCAGCATCTGATTCTTCCACATTCCCAATAGACTCTGAATCAGAATGCTCACCAAGTTCCTTCACAAGTGCACCCAAATCATCCGAGGAATCCACATGTGCAATGGTCATGAAGGCGGAGTAGTTTCCCTCTCTATCACAACTCTCTTCCGAATCAGAATCAGAAGAGTCTGAATCACTGAGCGTCGTGGCATAAGCCTTGCCTTTTCCCCTCAGAAAATTTGGACACTCCTTCTTTAGATGTCCAATGCCATTGCACTCATAGCACACAATGTCTGAAGGAGGTTGAAAATCCTTCCCTTCTTTCCTCTTAAACTCTTTCCTATCACCTCTTGAAGATGAAAACTTCCCTCTGTTGAAAGGTTTCCCACTGTTCTTCATCTTCAGAAATTTGCGGAAGTTTTTCGCAAGAAATGCTACTTCCTTCTCCACCCCATCTTCTTCGGAGGAATCATCCATCCTTTCGGTGATGGTTTTCAGAGCAAGTGATTTACTCATCTTATGGGAAGGCAGTCCCATCTCATAGGTTTGGAGAGACCCAACTAATTCTTGAATTTTAATCTCATCCAAATCCTTGCTTTCCTCTATGGCTGTAACTTTTGCTCTAAAACTTTCAGGCAAGGACCTCAATACTTTTCTCACCACCTTAGTATCTTCAATCTTCTCCCCAAGATTGAGTTTAGCAATTACAATTTCATTGAGCTTCCCATAGAATGAATCAAACGGTTCATCATCACCCATCTTGAGCTCTTCAAATTTGGTGGTAAGCATCTGAAGCTTTGTGTCCTTAACTTTCTTTGTACCCTCATAAGTGGTCTCCAAAATCTCCCAAGCTTCTTTGGCAACTGTCATATGAGAGATCCTGTGGAATTCATCAGGAGACACAGCACAAAAAATAGCGTTTAAAGCTTTACTATTAGCATTGGCTGTTGCAAGAGCTGCCTTATCCCAATTAGCCTTAGGAGCCTCCGGCTTAGTCCAGCCTATCTCTACCGCATCCCAAATGGTATCTTCTATAGAGCATAAAAATGCTCTCATTCTGACTTTCCAGAATGCGTAATTGTTCCCATCAAAAAATGGTGGAACATTGAGCGATTGAGACCGGTCCATCTCAAATAGGGTCAAGGATCACACTAAGGTATTTAAACCACAGCAAGTGTACCCGCTCTGATACCAATTGAAAGCTCGAAAACGTGTTGAAAAACACAAGAGCTGTTTAGACCCCCCCCCCCCCCCCCGATTAAAATTACGGCTCGATAGATTTTACACAACTTTAATACAAAGTGCGGAATAGTGTAAAAGCGAGCGGATAAACAAGTAAGCTACTCTAATCCATAACCTAAGCAACACAGCAGTATAATGGAATTAAATAAGAGTAGGGAAGAAGGATGCAAACACAGAAAACACCGAGACGTGTTTTCGAAGAGGAAACCGAAGAACTGGGCGAAAAACCTCTCCGCCGCCCTCCAAGCGGAAATCGATCCACTAGACAATCAGTTGGGATACATGAGTGAGCAAGAGACCCTCCAAGCCTAATCTACCCGATGTACCTAAGCCCTCCAAGCTCCTACTCCAACAAGGCTTCTCGGAACCGTGTCTTGTCTAGCACCCCGGATCCCGCAACAAGCTCCATGTTGCATCTGCCATTCCAGGCTTCTTCCAATGCTTCCCAGCAGCACCAAAACGTCACTCAACACTCTCAAAGGGTGTGGTAAGTGTTTGGGCTATCAACCTCTCAATGGTGTGGAAATGGAGAGGGAAGGGTTGAGGAGATACCACAAGCAAGTGTATAGAGAAAGGTGGGGATGACAATCTCTAATTGCAAATGTGTTTGGCTAGGGTTTTCTCTCTGAAGCATTCCTCAACATTTGTGGGTAATGAGGGTATATATAGGATAGGTGCAAAATGTGTGAGTCAGTCAGTACAGGCTGGCAGAACAGCATGTCTCGTGGGTGTCTCGCGGGAAGGCCTTACCCGCGAGATACTCGCGAGAGATAGCTGTCTCCACCTGGTCTGACTCTTCGCATTCCAGCATGTGCAAGACACATGCTTCACTTCGCGGGAAGCTAGGTCGCGACATACCCACGAGAATCCTTCAGCCTCCAAATTGCTTGAGTCTTCACACACTCTCTATCACACAACCCTTACATCAATTCCCACAACAAATACAGGGTATACATGATTGATAATAATTACAATCAAATTTGGCACGGAATAAAAGCCAACAAAATACATAGTTGTAAATAACAACTTTACATGTATTTTCTTATGAAAAAGGACCACCTTTTTATTTAAATGTAATTGTTTCTTCTTATTAGCCAAAAAAGAAAAAGAAAAAAAGGTACTTGTTTCCTTTATTTATTTTGTGAATTTCCACCACGCATGCATTAGCCCTCTCTGCTCTGCTACCTGTCTAACCTTTCAATGTGGACAGTAATGCAAATTAGGTTGAGTCCTTTCAAATTAGGTTGAGTACTTAAAAAATTCTAGCATCACATAAAAAGTTATAATTTTTGCCATAATTATTTTATGTGACAAATTATAATTAACTGCTTGTCACTTTCACACAACCTTCATAAAAATATTTATTTCACCAATTCTTTTTTTGAGATAGTGTTGATCACCACTTTTTCATCACCATTTATTATTTAGTACTTGAACAGTTCTAACAAAAGTTATGATTTTTTACTTACATTTAAATTTTTTATTATGAACCTAGGTCGGGGCCCATCTCTGTACCTGTGTATGTCATGAATGCTTTTTGCTTATCATAGTCATAGTTCGGTTTAATATCATTATTTTTTTTTTTGTTTGTGTGTGTGTTTTCTCAAGCTGGGGGAACATATGCAACAACTTGTGAAGCTAACTCATAAAAGAAAAAAAAAAAAAGGAACCTGTAAAGCAAAAATTGTTTTCCTTTGTCCTGAGTGATCGCATCACAAATAATGGAGTTCGAGGAAGGATTGGAGCCAGTAAGTCCTACTGGACAGTACTTCAACAGCTCTGTGCTATCAGTATCCATTATTGCTGTTATGGAATTTGAGATTCCAATCAACAACCTGCCCTCCATAATGTCAGTGTTCAAAGATGTGTTCCTCCCCATCAATCCTCGTTTCTCCTCCATTATGGTGCTCATCTCTCTCTCTCTCTCTCTCTCCCCTTTTATATTACACATAAATTTCTTAATTTCTCAGTTTGATTAGATGAAGTTGTTATTCGCGTGCAAAAGCTATATATGGTTAACTAGCTATGAGAAAGTATTAAGGCTATAGCATATTTACGAAGTTGTTTTATTCATGATTTTGTAATTATTTACCTTTCTTCCAGAATACTATGTTCTTTAATTTAAGTAGTATTTAAGCAAAAAGAAGAAGTTATTTTAGCCTATTTAAAAAACGAACTAAGTAGTGAGAATTTGAAAACAGGTTACAGGTGAAAAAGGTGAGAAACAATGGAAAAGAGTAGAAGTGAAACTTGAAGACCACATTAACGTTCCCATTTTCCCTATTGGATTGTCACCTGATTCATATGACGAATATTTTGATGACTACATATCAAAGATAGCACTGAACCATTTTCCACAGAACAAACCACTATGGGAGATTCACATTGTTAAATATCCAACAAGCAATGCAGCTGGTACTATCATATTCAAGCTTCACCATGCTCTTGGTGATGGCTACTCTCTCATGGGTGCACTTCTTTCTAGTATGTAAAGAGCTGACAATCCTTCTCTTCCGCTAACATTTCCCTTTCGCCAACGCTCAGAGTCAAAAAGTGACAGATTAAGCAGAGGGGTGTCCCAACTCGTTTCCTTGATCTTTAACACTATACATGATTTTGGATGGAGCATGTTAAAGAGCAATTTGATTGAAGATGATCAAACTCCGATAAGGTCTGGGGAAAAAGGAGTGGAGTTTCGATCAATTACAATATCAACTATGACATTCTCTCTGGATCATATCAAATTTATTAAGGACAAGCTTGGAGTGGTAAGATCAACATATATATATATATATATATATATAAAAGGTTTTATTGGATTACCCACCAATTTTTCATTTAGCATAACTGTACTAGGTCCTAGAATTTCAAACCCATTGTTAATTAGTGGAACTCGAGTTACCAACTAGTAAGAGCAATGACATCAGTTTACCTAAATTTTTCTCCTTATTTTAGAATCAAAACTTATTTTTCTTATTTTAATTAATCAATTTTCAAAACAGCCCGATGAAATTTCCTATTCTAAACCCTATTTTATTTAAATATTATTTCATCATTTATCTTATTATTACTTTTCTCACTTTTCAAAACACCAATTTTTCTTTATCACAATTACCGCAATACAAAAACTACTAAAATCTTGATTTAAGGAATGAACATTGCTCCCTAAAGATAGGGAGCAATTTGTAGCAAAACCCCAAAATATATAGAAGGGATAGGAAAGCTAATGTGGGGAGCGGGGATGGGTTTTCTTCCCTTACCCTATTTTAGAGAGACTTATGCCATTGCTCTAAGCTATCAGATTTTTGATGGTGAGATCAAATTTTTGATTGCTCTTGCTCACCTAGAAAACACTTCATTTTCTTATTCTTTTCTTCATATTTTTCCATTCATTCAATATTGTCAGATGATTGGACTTATAAAACTTGAAAAGCTTGTTTTCATTTGGTTCTTTGGTTAGAATTAGTATATTTTTGCTCAATTGAATAATATATTCTCAAGTGCAGACCATAAATGATGTAATTACTGGTATAATCTTCTTTGGCACCCAGTTATATATGCAAGAGGTTAGCCAGAAATCTAGCAAAGCGGATTCCACAGCAATAGTGTTGCTCAGTACGAGGATAGTTAAGGGCTACAAGTCAGTCAAAGAGATGATCAAACCTGAATCCGATACACCATGGGGGAACCAATTCGGTCTCTTACATGTATCAATACCAAAGTTTAAAAATTTTAAATCCTCAAACCCCCTTGAGTTTGTTTTGAAAGTGCACAAATTAATCAGGAAGAAGAGAAACTCTTCATCTGTATACTTCACTAGTTGCCTATTGTCGATTATGAAGAAACTAAAAGGCCCTGAGGTACATACACAATTTTACTCTTGACATCTCTAGATTTTTCAAATTAAAGAAGACCCTATATAATTTAATATGAAGTTGCTTGATTTGAAAGTCTATTACTTGTCCACCATGACTAAGATTTTTAAATTGTAATTCTCCACCCCCCCCCCCCCTCCCCCCCCAAAGAAGTCAAAAGTTTTAAACCTTAAGGACGGTTTATAAATAGTTAAGCAAGCCACATAATTAAATTCAGTGATTCTAACATTACATTCAAAATTCTTACAATTTTTCTCTTCAAGCAACATAAAAAGTATTTAAGAAGTTTGCTTCTTTAGCTCCATGTTTTTTGGCTTTTGTTTATGTGGGATGCTATAGTTTGCCTCTTTAGCTCCTTGTTGGTTGTATTATGAAAGCAACATAAAATTACTTAAAAAGGTTTAAGTTTGCTTCTTTAGCTCCTAGCTGGTAGTACCATGAAAGCAACGTAAAAAGTACTAAAAAGAAGTTTGCTTCTTTAGCTCCTAGCTGATTGTACTACAGGCTTTGGTCCTTTCATGGATACTGTAACGTTTCTGGTTTTCTGTATATATATCCTTTATCTTAGAGGGGGAAAAGTACTTAAACAAGGAGTAATTATTAGTTAATTTTTTGTCTTATAAAGAACAGAGAATGTTTAAAATATATACCAAGCTATATTTTGAAGAGCCATTTCTGAATTTTTCTTTGCTATGGGCAATGGGCATGCGGTGGTGGCAGGCAGCATCTAAATACATCCATAGAGCATCAAATTACTCGAGCATGTCGATCTCAAATATGATAGGGCCAGTGGAACAAATGGCTCTGGTTAAACATCCAGTTAAAGGCTTATACTTTATGACCCTTAAAGTACCTCAGGTATATAAAAATTCTCATAAATTAACTACATTCGGGTTTTCAAAGTTAGCTACCATCTTATGACAGTGCTTTGTTTATTTCTTTTTGAGATTTCACATTGAAGTTTTTATATTTTGTTGTTAATTTTGAACGAAGTACTTAAAACTCTCTTATTTTTAACCCAACCCAATCTCCTTCCCCAAAAAGAACAAGCAAAACAATATGTATATATACACACACACACACACAAACCCCGTGTATTTGGGGTGTATGACTATGCATTACATAAGTATCAATTATTAGGAGACTTCTGATTTTACATTCTTTTTAGCTCTTCTTTTACACAAGCATTACCAATAATTTTGTGCTCCTGGTGTATGTTTGGATGTATCCTTTTGGCAATTGCTTATATGCTAATTGCTGAAAATTCGTTTAAGTATAGTTGTCTCTTAATAACCCAAAAAAAAAAAAAAAAAAAAAAAAAAAAAAAAAAAAAACAAACAAACAAACAAACAAAGAGAGAGAGGAAGACCGAAGACTTTAAAAAGATGTACATAAACAGATAGGCTAAAAAAGTTAAAGAAAAAAAGGGTTAGGTTTTCGAGTTGTGACTTACCATGAATATAGGATTGGTAAGGATTAAAGATTCATCTAATATTGGGGAAAAAGATGTTATCAGTATGGTCAAGAAATTGAAGATAAACAATGCGGTAGCGTCAGAATAATGGCTTCCATTGTTCATAATTTTAGATAATTTCATATATTTTCTAGCCACTATAGCATATGCTAATTTTGATGGTTTTGCAGAGTCTTACAATTACAATGGTAAGCTACATGGGAAATCTGAGGGTTGCCGTTGGCTCAGAGAAAGGGTTCTTAGATCCCCACAAGTTCAAGTCGTGTGTGATCAATGCCTTTGAGATGACACTCCAAGCGGCACATGACATTCCCACGTGAAAATATATAATTTGATGGGCAAATTACATTATTATTGGAGCTAATGAAGTTGCATTTGGTATTGGATTCTACACGTAAGTGTCTTGTGAAAGTTTTTAGTTAAAGCTGTAGGGAGGGAGGTTAGGGGCAGCATTGTATTTTTCAAATCTCTTTTAAAACTAATCTATATATTATTATCTAATAATAGGTAAAGCTGATAGAAACTCAAATTAGAATTCCAAATTAGAGTTTCAATGTTGAGCCATGTGTCTTAAATTATTTATTCTTAAAGATTTTTATTTCTTAATTTTAGAATCAAATGTAGGACCACATCATAAATATTCATCCAAGTGAGTTATTAAGTACAAAAACCAAAGAGTCTAGAATCAATGAATCAGTAAAAAAAAAAAAAAAAAAAAAATGCTTCACAATAATTAAAAAAAATATATATAGACAATTTACATTTTATACTTAATAATATCCTTACAATTTTTTTTAAAGAGTTAACAAAATATAAAAATGACTATCAATAGTATTTAAATTATATATATAGGAATTATATTATACATCTTATTGTATATCTTTAAGTGTATCCATGTATATGCATGGGGTTACAAGCTAGTAGTTAATAATTTTTGATTTGGCCAAGAGTTTTGTAACTCAACTAGCACTTCCCAGCGTTCCTAATAAAATTGTTTAGGACTCAATTTGTCATTTGAGATTATAGATGTTATAAATTTTTATGTCATGTGACTAATAAATCTATAGACATACAAAGGCAGAGCCAAGGGTGAGGAAACTCCTCCAAAAACTTCTTATATTTATATATTGAAGGAGTTTGATAATAAACTTGGTCGTAGCCTAAGGTTACAACTGCACTCAATATCTTTTTATTGAATGTGAATTTTTGCAAATTCATTATTGGATTACATTTTTTTTATATCCTCTATGCTTGCAAATTTTCGAAAGATCAAAGATCAATAGCTATGTTATCAATTAAATGTTTAAATTTCAATTTTTTGTAGTCTAAAATTATGCATAAAAAATAAGTTTATAGATCGAATAATAAATTACATCCGATTGACATGAAATTTGATATGTCTATTCTGAACATAAAGAACATATAATTCAATGATTATATTTTAAAAATATATAATCATGTTTATATTTATAGTGAAAGTTGTAGTTTTAGGCTACAGTTAAGTTTGTAGCCAAATTTTAATCTATATTGAAAAAGTTCTTTTAGTACTTTTACCCCCTAACATAGGAAGGGGAAAAAAGAAAACAACCAAAGTTGACATTACAAAGCTCCATAATAGGTACTTAATAGTATATATCCTCTTTTGCCTCAAAAAGAAAGAATAAAACAAAAGGTGAAAAACAATTGATTGGGTTGTAAACGAGTGGAGCCGAGCTTATTACTAAAAGTATAAGCTTGTTTATTTAATTTTATTTCAAACATGAGCTCAGCTCAAGTTCAATACCAAACAAGATTACATGTTTAAACTTGGTTTATTTTCTTGTCGAATAAGCTACTTGATTAATTTATTCTTTTCCTACATATTGTAAAACCACGAGTAAAGTTGTTTACCACTTTACAAATCTATGAATTTTTCCTATGAATAGACTATTTATATCATCAATAAATTAGAAATAATAACTTGATGTCATATGAACCTATTTAAATGAAAATCTAGTATTATATACAATTCAATTGAGCTTCATGTTTATGAGCTCGTTCACAAATACACTATCATATTTGAACTCGGCTGATTTAAAACAAATATAAACAAGTTTTTTCTCAAGCTGAAGTAAACTTATTCATAAATAGCTTAGTTCATTTACAGTCAAGGGGGAGGGAGGGTAGCAATTGTCCCCCGATCAACCCAACAACAGTAAAGCAATGATGTGTTACATTGTATAAGTTTGTGGGTTTGATATTTTAAGGATAAACATTTTTTCCATTCATTCAGGGACATTGCTTGTGTCTAGTGCACTGGACACGTTAAGATATGGACATGTATCTGCATCTTAATGTGTTTAGTGCACTGATGCGCTAGACACAATCCCTACCCTTCTAATTCAACTAATAGCCATCCTTTTCCCTAGTAGCAAGTATTCGCAGTAAAGTTATGACTTATGCGCCCTTTTATTGCTACATTTAGTAACCATTAGAAATTGATTGCTTAGTCAAATCCTTTTAGCTAAGCCTGTGATGTTTCATTATAAATAGGGGGGTAATTCTATGATACCCCATCTTTTTTTTTTTTTTTGGGGGGTGGGGGTACAATACCCACAAGTAGTAAACCTGCTATAACAGGTTACCAAAACATCATATTTAATGATTTCATCTTCATATTGGATAGTACCAACATCACATATGACTGTACTTTTGTCACATTTGGTGGTTCCCTTATTTTTTTTCACATTTGATAGTTCCATGGTCACATTAGGCAATACCAACATCACATATAACTAAACTTTTGTCACATTCGGCAGTTTCCTTATTTTTTTACTCACATTTGACAATTCTATCGTCACATTATGCAGTACTAACATCACATATGATTGTACTTTTGTCACATTCGGTGGTTCCCTTATTTTTTTACTCACATTGGATGGTGGCCAACGTTATACTAGGTGGTACCAACATTACATATGACGATATCATTGTCACATTTGGTAATTCACTTATTTTTCAGTCACATTGAATGGTGCCAATATCACACTAGGCAATACCATCACATATGATGGCTCCTTTATTTTTTTTAGTTGCACTGGATGGTACCAAAGAAACTGTAAGGTTGAATTTGATCAACCATCTTGTTGGCTTTATTCCGTGCCAAATTTGCTTGTAATTTAGCACTTAAAGACCCTGTATTTAGGTGGGAATCATGTAAGGGTAGTGTGTGAGAGAGTGTGAAGAAATGTTCAAGAATGTGCAGTGAAGCAGGGACTCGCGACTGGATCTCGTAGGTGGCTCGCGACTGGCAAGCCGCCAGATGATGCACACGAGCGAAGCATGCAGAGAAGCTAAACCGTCATGCCAGCTGTTGGACTACAGGACAAAAAGTCTAGACTAGCCATTCAGTTAGCTCACGACTTGAACTCGTGACTCAGTCAAGTCGCGAGGCCAAGTCGCCAGCCAGCTTTGTTTTGGAAAAACTGATTCTTCGCATTCCTTTCTCACCTTAGTATAAATACTCCTTATACCCTCGAAATGTAGAGTGCTTCCAGAGAGAATTTTGAGAGAGAAACCCTAGAGAAAAACAAGATTGATTCATCCATAATCTTCACATAGAGACTCTTCAAATTCCTCTACTCTCACCCTCTCCATTGTTACATCCTTGAGAGGTTCATTATCCAAATCTTTTTCTCACCACACCCATATATGTGAGTAGGCTATTTGGTGCTTGAGAAGCAGTTAGGAAGGGACCAATGGTTATTGGTTGATGCTATGGCTATAGCGGAATCCGGTAAGCTAAAGAAGACAAAGGTTCGACGCAACCTCGTTGGAGCAAGAAGCTTGGAGGGCTTAGGTACACTGGTTAGATTGGGCTTGGAGGGACTTCTGCTGTTCATGTATTCCAACTTCATTCTTTAGTGGATTATTGACCGCTTGGAGGGCGGCGGAGAGGTTTTACGCCAAGAGCTTCGGTTTCCTCTTCGATAACACATCGTTGTGTTGTCCTTGTGTTTGCATCTCTCTTCCCTTAATCTTTGCCATTTAATTTCTGCTTGGATGTGATTTTAATTGGTTTAGATTGTTTATCAATTCTGTCATTAGCTTATGTTCATGTTCCGCACATTTATTGTTTGATAATAAGCTTGAATTGGTAATTTGTATTTGGGGGTCTAAATGTTCATAGTGTTTTACACGCTATTTGAACATTTAGAAACATTGGGCAGTACCATCCTGTAACTAAAAATTAGAGTGGGCTAACTTTATTAAATTTATCGCTCTCTCTCTCTCTTAGAGATCACATCAATTTATCCAATAATTTGACAATCACACAATTTGAAAATTACATAACTTTATTTCTCAACATCATTTTTCATCACCCCAAATTAAAAAAAAAAAAAAAAAACCAACCAACTAATTAACTAATTAACTGATATGGAAGACTTCAAATTGAGACACATTTATAGGGAAGAACCCTCATAAATACCAAACAAATGACAGTACATTTGAACTGTAGTTTTAGACTTTTAGTGCGCGAAGTCAATTTAGATATATATTCTCAAAGCTTCAATAACTTTCTTGAGCCTGTCAAAATAAGATAAATTTCAATTTTTTGTTAAAAAAAGTGAGCTTACAATGCTCATTTATCTTATCTATAACTAAAATCCTTACCAATCCTCTTGTGGCATATGAACGGCACCCTCTATTAAGTCAAAGTTTGATGGCAATTGGATTCGTTTCTAAAACTCTTCTGCAACAAACAAATACTCGTCTACCTTAAAGCATAAGAACTTGTGCCATAAACATATAAAAAGAACCAATACATCAAAATGTACACATCCCACAGAGAGAAAAAGAAAAAGAAATTATACCTTTCAAATGCAAAGCCTTCTACTATTTGGCTTAGGATGACTGTGAAATTGACCTTGATTGCAACTTCAAGCATAGCTGAAACACCGACATAGAAGCCTTAAGTAACACAACATAGAAACCTAAATAACCACAATTTAGGGGTCAAAAATTTTCTCAAAGCAATCTTTTAACACATGGACAAAACTTGTTATAGCTTGAAAATTGAAATACTAGGAAGTAGTTAGCACATGACCATATAGTTGAGTTAGCCCTAGGAAGTCATTCAATTTGGGCAGATCATAGCGAATACAAAGTCTATAGTTTTTAATTCCAAAAATTTCCATATAGGTTTGAGTTACCAAAGATGAAAGTTGTCTTCTTCTTCTTTTTTTTGGGTAAAATTACATCACAATCCATGAAAATATAGTCATAAAGGAAAGAATTGGAGTGTCCTTCCTTTCTCGGACCAGTTAAGACTTTTACTTTAAACCCAGAGAAAGAGAGAGAGAGAGCAAGTAACTGTGGCTATCAACTAGAGCAAATAGGGAAAGCTTAGGCAGGGAGTTGATCAGTGGTTTGTTTTAAATAAGTTCTCTTTTCTAATTGTTAGGTTCTAAATATTTAGGATTAAATGTTTAGGTTCTAATTTTATGTATGTTGGCAAACCAAGAACAAAAACATGTCTAGGTTAAGATATTCATGTCTTAGAACAAGTGTTAGACATTGCTCAAGTTAGTTCAAGTCAAGATTCAAGAATAGTCAAGCTATAGAAAGAAGAATTCAGAAATTGTCTTGCTCGACTGATCGAGAGACAGGCTCGACTGATCGAAAGTCGATTTCTCTAGAATTTAAATCAGGTACGAAAGCCCACAAAACATTTAGGGTTTGGTCCAACACTGCTAGGTATGAAAGGAAAACCCTAAATCATGTTTCAGAAGCCCTAGAGAGTCTTGTGAGTTATTCTTGTAAGATTTGAGAGGTTTTGTAACTTTCTAACTCAACAAGCGTCTACCGAAAAGAAGATCCATATATAAGAACTAGTGGAGATAAGTTGCTGCATACAAGATCAAAAATAGCTGATGATTTGAAGCTTCGAGTGAGATCTCAAAGTCACAAACGTGGGTGTTTGTGTGCGACAAATTCAGATAGAAAAGTCCATGGATTCAGAGCTGTGTGTGGTCGTGTGAGTTAGTACTACAAGAGGCATTAAATTTAGGGAAAAATCTATTGTAAAACTTCCATTCTATTTATTGAAATTGTTGCCTTGAGGATTGTTTAGGTTGAATCCTCCCTAGATTTTTTACCTTGAAACTAGATAGTTTCATTGGTTTTCTTACATCATCATATCGCTTGTCTTCTTTATTTTTCCGCACTTAGGGTGTGTTTGTTTAGAGGTGAAATAGGGTGGATGGAAAACTTTGGAGAAAAAATAAGAAAAAAACTTTTTTGGAGTGTGTTTGGTTGGGTGGGGAGGAAGGAAAATAAATGGTAGGGCCCGGGTGTTTTTTCTCTGGGCCCACCAAAAAGTTTTCTCTCCAAAATGAGGAGAAAACTGAGTTGATTTTTGAAAAATGTTGCTTCAGCCATGCTTTTACACTTCTACCCTCTTTTAAACAGCAACCAACTATGCCATAGTCTTTTTTTTCCCCCTCCCTTTCCAATTTCCACTACGCCACAGCAACCAACTGAGTTGTTTGTTTCTTTTTTTTCCTTTTTGTCTTTTTCTCTCTTTATAATGTGTTGAGCTTTTTTTTTTTTCCTTTTTTTTTCTTACACACACACACACACACACACATATATATATATATATATATAATATAGTATAATATAATATAATATAATATAATAACTGTTATAAATTTAGACCCCTTAAACCAACCAGATTGCGTAGCCTAGATTAATTAGCCAAGTTGTTACTTAGTCAAATTAAGCAATTCTAGGTTAAAACAATCAAATAATCATATCATGTATATAAAACAAATAAAGCAGCGGAAATAATAAAGAACAAAATGATATGATCACCCAGGAAACCACACGGTAAAAACCTGGGGAGGATTTGACCCACCGATCCTCAAGGCATAACAGAATTCACTATGAAAGAATTGAAGTTCTTACAAAAGGACTACAAGCTCCCTGCTCGACTTCCTAATGCTACCCACCAGTAGAACTTCCTGACACGACCACATGCAGGCTCCGAATCCACGGACTACTTCTTTCTTGAATTCCTCAATCAGCTACAAGCTCCCCGCTTGCTTTTCTTTTAAGTTCAAATGGTAGCAACCTTGTTGATCATCAAGATATTGACAACCCTAAGTTTATGTGAAGGAAAGCTCCTCAAAGATCTCACAAGAGATTCACATAAACCGCAAATATGAGCAACAAAGACTTAGAGAGGTTTGGGTACAAAACCCTAAAAATAAAAGGAGGCACAAGAGGCACTCTAATCTCTCTCCCAAAAGTCCCAAAAACGTTCTAGGGTTTTCCTTATATATAGGAGTGTTTTACTTGATCCCCAAGACGTTTAAATAGAGTTTGGGCTGAGCTGGAACTCTGCAGAAAACGCATCTGACCCGAGATTCGATCGATCGAGCCTAAGCTTCGATCGATCGAGCCAGGCCGAAATGCTCCAATACATCTGCAGCCACTCGATTCCAACTTTACAATATTTAATCAACTTTGAGCAATTCTAAACAAGACTAAACATATTGTTTTGATCATGGTTTGCCAATATTACACATTAGAGTTCTAAATACATAAAATCCTAAATCTTTAGAACCTAACAAACTCCCCCTTTGGCAATCCGTGACAAAAGCGGCCACTCGATTCCAACTTTACAATATTTAATCAACTTTGAGCAAGTCTAAACAAGACTAAACATATTGTTTTGATCATGGTTTGCCAATATTACACATTAGAGTTCTAAATACATAAAATCCTAAATTTTTAGAACCTAACAAACTCCCCTTTTGGCAATCCGTGACAAAACACAAAATAAAAGCTCAAAGTTTACAAGTAAACAGCCCATTACAAAAATAATGCTCATAACAACAAATCCAACCTAACTACTATCCATCAGTTGCAAGTGTAGACAGCAGCTCAATTGAATCAACCTGTATATTTCCTGAAACACTAAACAAAATGCATAAACGCATGTGTGACAGAAAAGAGTAAAACAATAGGTATAACATTCTTGTAAGATTCACACAACACAAAATAAAGACATATATGAATGAACAACTCATAAATATAAGTCAATAAGCAGTGAATCACAAAGCAACAAGAATCAATGAATATAACATGTATATCAATCAATAACTCCCCCTAACATGAATATCTTTGTATTTTCCACACATATCAACATGATTCCCATAAATCAATAATTTCTCCCCCTTTTTGTCACGTATTGACAAAGACAACTCATACAAAGAGTAAACAGTCAACATACGCAATAAAGGATAAGAGAAAATAGAGAATCAAGGGGATACAGAACAATCCAACTCTATAGAAAATAGAGACAGCTCCCCCTATGAACAACACAGGTTAAAAAAAACTTTTCTCCCCCTATAAAAATAGGAAAAACAAAACAAGTTGTGGGAAAAACAGTTTTGGGAAAAATAAAGGGGGTGGGGGAAAATCAGCAGCAGCAGCAGCATCACCAACAGGATCAGGAACATCCTTACCAACAAGACCAAAGTTAAAAACACATAATCCAAAGTTAAAAACTAAGGTGAGGATACACATGAAGAAAAAATATTCTCTCTTTCAATAAAATGCAAACATGGCACTATGTGACCCATAAACAGTTGCATGAGTAGAGAAAATATTTGCACATTGATTATCCATCATATCTCTTAAAAAAAATATTTTCTACAGTTCACACATAAGAAATAGCATATACTAGAATATACAAAACTCAAAAATTAATCAATCAATTTTTAAATCAAGTTGAGTACCCAATGTAGCAAAGTGTATGCATGTTATGTGTGAAAACAAAGAGAGATATGACTGCAAAACTGCAAGATGGATACAGAAATCAATGTAATGCATGTGAATCCTAAACACAAATGATAGCAAAAAAAAAACAAACATTGGTCAAAAACATAGAAACTGAAAATTTTTCAGTTTCGATCGATCGAGAATCGATCGAACATCAATCGAGTCAGGCAGACTCAAACCAAAGATTTTAATCGCAATTTCGATTGATCGAAAAACATGTTCGATCGATCGAAAGTCTGGAAAAATCAGTTTTTTGAAAACAGAACATTTTAATGCAGAAACTCCTCAAAGCACATTGTTTTATAAAAAAATGCATGAGTATGAGACGAAAAGTTTTTCAAAAACACTTGAATTTAACCCAGATCTTCCAAAATCAAGATTTTCAATCAATTTGTCCTCAAAGCGCAAACATTATACACATTTTGCATTAAAATCAAGGAACTTTTAATCTTGGATGGCCACAACAAAATCACACACAATATAATATACCAAGTTTAGCAAAGAGTAACTTGTGTAGTGTGTGCAACTAGCAAAAGCTTGAGATACATGTGAGGTGATATGTGAATAGCAATCAATCACAAAGTCTACAAAATTCATCACATAGAATTCAAAAGAGACTATCACCTAAAGAGTTACATCCTATAACTCCCACATCTCCTAGAACAAAAGCTTGCAATCATGTAAGTTTCTTGTATTTTTGCCCCATTAGAATATGAAATATATTATGTGAAATGGCATCAAGCCTAATAGTACACACCGGTTTGAATTAAGTGAATTGGCATCAAGCCTAATAGTACACACCAGTTTTATTTTAATTGAGGCTTCACCTTATGTTCTTTTTGTGCATGTGCTACACTTTCTCGAGCACAAAATCTTATGATATGCACTAAGGTGTTCATGATTGGCTAGTGAACAGTGGTGAGATGGTTATTTATGCCTTTCTCAAAAGGATCAAGTCCGACAGTCAAATAACATGTGACTTCAAGATTAAGACAAAGTGATAAACACTATAAACATCTTTCCCACACAACATGCACTACAAAGTTTCAACTAGTCAAGTGCAATATATAAGCTCATCAAAGCTAAACAGGGTACATAAACTAGTTATGTAAAGATAAGGTGGCCAACCTTAATTATAAATCCAAGATCTATAATACAAAACACAAAAATCTTTTTGGTTTTAACAAACTTTATGACCAAAAACAAAAAGCACATATTATGCTAAATGAACAATGCAAAAGCAATGCATGACAGTGCTTAACTAAGCTATAGAGGGTACACAGACAAGAAATATCAATTTCTTAATTAACCCATGAGTACATGTACAAACTAGTACATACTCATACAAAATCAAAAAATAGCTTAGCACAGACTATTCAAGTTTCTCCATAATGTCAAGCATGTTCTAAATCAAGAGAGAGATATCATAACTCATGTAATCCTCAAAACAAATAAAACAAGACACAAAATAAAATATTTTTGTCTTTTTGAAATTTTTCAATGTTTTTGGATTTTTTTTTTTTTTAATAAAAAAAAACAACCTAAAAAACAAAACAACCAAAAACAAAAACAAAACATGTCCACAATTAATTGAAAGAATTAAATCAAGGACAAGTTAGCAACACTCACCTTGGAGAATCTTTTCTCACCCATCTAGCACGAGTCTTCGGCTTTGTAGGTGAAAATCCATGAGAAGTGGAGTGTATTTGAGGAACTACACCAATCTTCTGAGAAAGACTACAATCCTGCAAATTCCTTTCACAAGCCAACAAGCTCAAATTTTTCAAAAGCATATGAAATAATTTATATGGACTTATGGCAGGAGAAATATCATCACATATCCTAGATTGACATACAGAATGCTTAAATTTCATTTTATGACAATTAGGACGAATGTGACCACGAACACCACAAAAGTGGCAAACAGGAACAAATTTAGGAACATCAGTATTCCTAACAGCAAATCTAGTCTCAGATTTTGATTTTTGCCTCAACAAATAACAATTTGGTCTAATATGACCAACAACACCACAATGGTGACAAATAGGCACAAAAACAGATTTATTATGTTCTCTAACAGTAGGTTTAGACTTAGGTGTAGAAACTTCAGCGTCTACATCAGAACTTTTACCTTTGTCTATCCTAGCAAAATAAGCCCTTTCTTTATTATTCCTCTTGAAAGGAGGGATATAAACTTTTTCAGTTTTAGGCTTAAGAGAAACAGAAACACTTCTGTTATCATCAGCAAGTTTGGTATTAGACAAATTTTCCAATTTAGCTTCAGCCTCAGCTAACTTTTGTTCCAAACTTTTCATCTTCTCATCTTGAGAGGAAATTTGATTTCTCAAAAAATCATTCTTTTTATTAGACTCATCTAATCTAACAAGCAATTCCTCTTTTTCAAGATTAGTCAATTTTAACTCTTCTTTGAATTTCTTAACAATTTTCAAAGATTTAGATAATTCCTTACGAAGAGTTTCAAAAGCATCAAAAAAATCAACAGAAACAATAGTGTCCTTTTTATTCAAAACATCACAGACATGAGCAGAAAGACACTTCAAATTATCCATGACAACAGGGGTCAAGGATCAGCTCTTAGATCAAAAGATCTACAAACAAGAAGAGCTACCTGCTCTGATACCACATGTTATAAATTTAGACCCCTTAAACCAACCAGATTGCGTAGCCTAGATTAATTAGCCAAGTTGTTACTTAGTCAAATTAAGCAATTCTAGGTTAAAACAATCAAATAATCATATCATGTATATAAAACAAATAAAGTAGCGGAAATAATAAAGAACAAAATGATATGATCACCCAGGAAACCACACGGTAAAAACCTGGGGAGGATTTGACCCACCGATCCTCAAGGCATAACAGAATTCACTATGAAAGAATTGAAGTTCTTACAAAAGGACTACAAGCTCCCCGCTCGACTTCCTAATGCTACCCACCAGTAGAACTTCCTGACACGACCACGCGCAGGCTCTGAATCCACGGACTACTTCTTTCTTGAATTCCTCAATCAGCTACAAGCTCCCCGCTTGCTTTTCTTTTAAGTTCAAATGGTAGCAACCTTGTTGATCATCAAGATATTGACAACCCTAAGTTTATGTGAAGGAAAGCTCCTCAAAGATCTCACAAGAGATTCACATAAACCGCAAATATGAGCAACAAAGACTTAGAGAGGTTTGGGTACAAAACCCTAAAAATAAAAGGAGGCACAAGAGGCACTCTAATCTCTCTCCCAAAAGTCCCAAAAACGTTCTAGGGTTTTCCTTATATATAGGAGTGTTTTACTTGAACCCCAAGACGTTTAAATAGAGTTTGGGCTGAGCTGGAACTCTGCAGAAAACGTATCTGACCCGAGATTCGATCGATCGAGCCTAAGTTTCGATCGATCGAGCCAGGCCGAAATGCTCCAATACATCTGCAGCCACTCGATTCCAACTTTACAATATTTAATCAACTTTGAGCAAGTCTAAACAAGACTAAACATATTGTTTTGATCATGGTTTGCCAATATTACACATTAGAGTTCTAAATACATAAAATCCTAAATCTTTAGAACCTAACAATAACAAGTAAAAATAATATAATATAATATGTATGATGTGTAATTTTTAAAAAAAATATTGTTTTAATAATTTTAATTAATAATAAGTAATATTTTAATTATTTAATGAGTATAATATAAATTTTTTCTTATATATTATGTAATAAGGGTATAAGAGTAGATTTACATAAACTAAATTTTCTATCTTCCTACTTTTCTTTTTAACCAAACAAATGAGTTTTACATCCCTCCAACCAAACACATATGCGGGAAAATTAAATCTTTTCTATCCTCTCATTTTTCCATCTCCCTAACCAAACGGACCCTTAGTGATATGATTGTTTGTGTTTAACCTATCTCTAAATAATAAATGTAAGTAACAACTTGGTTAATTAATTAGGTTAAACAATAAGAGTATACAGGGGTCTAAATAATCCAACACTAATGCTATAGGACTTGAGTGTATTTGCTGTTAATAGAAGTGGGGTCTTACCATGCCATTGATATTTTTGTGCTTTCAGGGAGCTTTATGTTATTCTTTTGGTTATTGTAAATCTAGTCACTGTAGAGTGTTGTACAGAGTGTGCAGGGTTATTAAATATCTATGTGGTTTTGAGACCGTATCAAATAGATAGAGAGCACTCTAGTGATATCAACATGTTAACATCCAAAATACTAACAAAGAAAAATTGAAACAATACAAACATGGTAATCATTAATTAAGAGATTTCACAATTTGTGGTGAAATTAGGGTTTGTCGTTTTGATCCTTACTTTCATTCATATAAAAGTGATTCTCGGAAACCTTCTTCAGTGACTAAAGCGACGGGGTGCCAAAAGGAAATTCACTGAACACAGAACGCGAGAGAGAAGAAGCACCTTCTGTTTCTTTCTATCCTTTTTTTCATCAAGTTTTTTGCTATTATACATTACCTGCTTGATTGGCAATTGGTGTCTCATTAAAATTAAATTAACGGTCAAGATTAAAACGAAGTGAAATAAACTGTTAAGATGTAAGTGGGCAACATACCCACTAAAAATATAAAGGGTACCATGGAATGACCCTAACTAAATGAGGTTTTATTTTTATTTTTTATTTTTATTTTTAGTATTCAACTAAAAATTGATCCTAGAGAAATTAATACTACTTCACTTTAGTTTTTCTCGGTTACTAATAACCAATGTTATGTATACCGTTTCAGTGTTCGTTTCGGTTTGTCTATTGGAACGAAATATTTCGGTACCGACCTATTTCGGCGTACCGTTTTAGACCGTTTCAGAATCACCACTTTATATATATATTAGTAATTAATAAAAAAAAGTTATTACTGCCATAATTAATATATATATATATATATATATATATATTCTTAAGCCAAACTTTATATATGTAATATCATTTAATGAGTGTAATATAGTGTTTTAAAAGAAATGCTGCCATAATAATAAATTAATTAGATTGATTATTTTAAAATTCAAATTTGGGCATTTTTGTAAATAAACAAACATTGATGGATATTTATATACTAGGAAGCTTCTAGGAAGCCCCCTTTTCACCTAACCCCACCATCACCCATGTGCAATGACTTTCTCCTCCACTCTTATTATTCTTCTTCACTTCAAATTCTCATCAGTTACAAGTTCTTGGAAAGTTTCAGAGGCCTAGAGGCCAGAACAGAAGTTTAAGTGCAGCATTGAAGAAGAAAGTTTTAAACGCAGCTAAAACTTGAGCTTCCTCCACAATGGCTCTAAATTTCTATTCTCTTCTTCCTCCTTTTTTTTTTTTTTTTTTTCAAATCATTTGGTAGCTTCGTAGCAGATCTGATTTGAACTTCTTCAGGCAATCAATGCTAGGTGGAAACATGCTGTGCTGGGTTTGTTAGTTTAAGGGTTTTTTTTTTTGGGCTAAAATTGCTACCGGTTGAAATTTACATTTCGGCCGAAATTTACCGAAATTAACCGAAACGGCTGGAATGACCTGAAACTATCCGGAATTGGACCCGAGGTGGAATGGGTGGCATTAACGTTCCAGATTGCATCCCGGTACGAAATTTTCCGGCCATTCCGGCCGGAATGGAACGGATTTAATAACAATGCTGATAACAACAAATGTATTGTCAACCTATATTTATTGATATATGTATATATTAAGAGGATTCAGAAAGTTAGTTATTACTTTTTTTCTGTCAAAAATACCCATAAATTAATTAACCAACAACTTAAAAATTGGGTTAAAATAGTAAATTGACAAAAATAATAAATTCTTCTACGTTGAAATGTCTTCCTGCTTTTAATAAACTCCTACTTTTACGTTAATTTAAATTCCTATTTCTACTCACTAACTCCCTACAAAATAGGATCACTCTTTTATTAGTTTTAAAACTCCTCCAATCTACAAAACTCACCCCATGTATTCATATATATTTTTTTTTTTTTTACTTCATCACGATGTAAAATAATCTTTATCCAAAAAATAGAAGAGCTTCTGAGCACGCGTGTGCTCAGAGGCTAGTTCATATTAGGATTTTGTTAACCGCTATTTATGGAAGTTTTTATCGGAAAATAATGAAACTTAAAAGCAATTGTTTGTTTGTTTGTTTGTTTGTTTTGTTTTTTTTATTTTTTATTTTTTTTTATTTTTTTATTTTTTACAACTTATTCTAATTTTTATAAGTATCAAAATTATCTTAAAATGATTCATTAACAAATGCCTAAGGACACCCATTAACCAGATAAGTTTTTTATTTTATTTATTTATTTATTATTAATTTTGAGAAACAAACAAATACACACACACAAGAGAGAGGGAAATGAGTATTAACCATATAAGGTTGTGATTGTGCCATAGCACAACCAAGTTACTTGCTCAACTTTTTATTTATTATTATTATTGACTCTTAAACTTTTTTTTTCTTATTATATATAAACTGAAACCTCTGAAACTCCCACAATTTTCTACGTCACTACTATTTTCTTTTTCTTTTTATTTTAGGTTTTATATCTTATATATTTATTATTCCTCTTCAACGTGTAATTATCTTAGATATATGTTTCAAGAGCTTGAACACATAGTTCTCTATTTCTCTCTTTTTGAGAATTCTGTAACAGTATCTGAGTCCATACGGATCCTGCTGAAGTCAAGTTGCTAAGGCTTTTACGGCATCTTGATATTGTTGAAATTAAGTGCATCATGTTGCCACCATCAAAGAGGGAGTTCAAAGACATGCATTTACGTTGTCTTTGAGCTAATGGCGTCTGATCTTCACCAAGAGATTAAAGCTAATGATGACTTGACCCATGAACATCATCAGTTTTTTCTTTATCAGATGCTACGTGCATTGAAATATATGCATATAGGTAATTTTCTTAATATCTTATCTCTTTTTTTTGTGCTTTTCTTTAGTTTTAGTCTTTGTTTAGCTCCCGTGAAATTTGTGGTACAAAGTATTTAGCATCATAGGTAATACTTAGCCTCTGATTCAAATTTGAGAGGGTCTTCAATGTTAGCTTTGATTATTTTTATTATCAAGTTGAGATTTTAATTGGTTTATCAAGCATGGGTTAGTTGAGAAATCTGGTCCTCATATGCAATTGGCAGATGATTACTAAGAGAGACAATCACTTATTATAAACAGAGATTGAGGAGTTTAACAAGGTTTTCGGCATATGGAAAGCATGGCTTAATGAGTAGCAACATGAGAGAGAAGTCGATGGAGGGGAGGAGACCGGAGAGTTTTTGGACATTTTTTTTTTGTGAGTATTTCGTAGTGTATTATTTTTGGGTATTGGGTATTTTGTTATCCAAGTAGGAAATAGAAAACCTGGGTATAAATAGTTGATTTGTTATTTGTTGTTTCATACTTTTGAATTGTTTCCGTAGTTTGTAAGTGTATGGAAGGAATTAGGGTTATTTGGAGTGTGGTTTTTGGTGAATAAGGCTAGAAAAATATATAGAGGTAAGGTTTAGAATATATAGCAATGTATAGATCCTATGAAGTTAGATATGCTATGCATTTTTCTGCAAGGAAATATATGAACTTAACTGAAATTTTACGTGATTAATAATGTTATTTATTTCTTTATTTATGGATTGTGGCAACATGGTTGAGACTTCTATGCAAAATACGGATGGAGTAAATACAAAAAAAAAGCTAGAGGTAATAGATGCTTGAAATTATTTAACATTTATTAAGCAACTAGTTATTATTAGTTTTAAAGCATATACAAGTCACGTATAAACTCAAAAACCATAACCCGGATATTTGTATTGTTTAAAGCTTTTGCAGTACGTTTTTATAAAAAGTAAAATATATATTAATTTGAAGCTCGTGTTTACAGAATTACAAAAATAAATTATTTGAGCAATACGTTTTGGTTATATATATTGTGTGAGTTTTTATTTTCCTAGAAAATTTTAATTTAATCAGAAAATGGGTCACTGTTGTCTTGCCGGCTATGCAATATCCAGTATCCATTTCCTCTTTTGTATCTTTTGATGTTCCACCGCCTGTGGTGGAAAGTTTCCTAACTTTTGATAAAGTTGACATGTTTTGTAACAAACTTGTTAAATTCTTAGTTATATATATCTTCTATTTAATAAATTTTTTTTTGAAGAAAAAGTTGTGAAGAGAAGATATGTGAAGAAGGGGAAAGAAAAGTGAATAACAAAATAAAACAATTTAAAAATATATATCTATTTCTTTTTCTAATGAGGTCAATCATTGTAGCTTTGATATGTACTTTTTTTTTAAAGAAGAAAGCTTTGATATATACTTAGTTGTTTTAAAATAATTCTCAAATAAATAAATTTTATTTTTTTAAATGTTTTTTTATTTTTTTTTAGTTTGATAGTTGGAAGTGAGAAGATTTGAATCCTGGACATTTTCGTGAAAAATACTAAGAGATGCTAGAAGAGTTGTGTGGATTGGAATGTTTGAGTGTGTTGTGCAGGTCTGTATTGAGTCCCATTAGAAGGGTGTTTATAAGGTGGATATTCGATTTATAAATATGTACAATAAACCCTATTTGTGACTTAACTAGTCTTTTTGGATTATAAACACAAATGTGACTAGAATTATATATGGCCACCACTATATAACAGTAAAGATTTTTTTTTTTTTTTTTTCTCTTTAATCATTTATCAAATTAACTTTCTTTTAATATATGTAACTAAAACTCAATGTAAAGAATATTCCATATTAATGTTAAAAAATTGGTCATTATTAATTATAGTAATTTGGATTTCTTAGTATGAGTTCTTAGTTGCATATTTGATCAAGTTAGAAAGGAATTGGTCAAGCTAAACTTAAAAGGATAATATATCAATTTGGTCCTTACATTTTGGGATCATTATGAATTTGGTCTTTATATTTTGATATCAAAATTTAGGGACTAAATTCATTGTGAATGTTGGTTTATTTAGACCCTTGTATACTCAAATTGTTTTACCTAATTAATTAATCAAGTTATTACTTAGGTTTACTATGTAGATCTAGGTTAAACACAAACAATCATATCACTTAATGTGGAAAAGTAAAGAAGACAAGCGATATGATGCCTAGGAAAACCAATAAAAGCGTCCGTTTCAAGGTAAAAAAAAAACCCGGAGAGGATTTAACCAAAACAATCCTTATGGCAACAAATTCACTAAATAGAATGGAAGCTTGATAATAGATTTTTCCCTAAATTTAAAGCTACCTCTTGTAGTACTTACTCATGTGACCACACATAACTCTGAATCCACGGACTCTTCTATCTGAATTTGTTGAACACAAACACCCATGTTTGTGACTTTGAGATCTCACTCAAAGCTTTAGATCATCAACACAAATTCTCCTGTTTGTGACTTCAAGACAACTTTGAAAGTTTAAATCTCTAGCGCCTTTGATGACTAGTGGTGGTAGTAACTTTTACAACACTGGATCTTGAGTTTTTTCAAAGAATATTGCTGGTAGAAGATTTTAGAGAACTTTCGGTATAGAAACCCTAGATCTACAATAGGAGGCACAAGATGCACTCTTTTCTCTCTTAAAAACCCCTTTAAAACGTGTCTTAGGGTTTCATTTAAATACTAGCAGAATTAGATTTGAAACCCAATCACTTAATGGGCTTAACGAGTTGTTGGGCCAAAATTAAATTCTGTAGATCCGTGTCTCTATCGGTTGAACCCGTTCTCTCGATCGGTCGAGCAAGGCAGTTTTTGAAATCTTCTTTCTGCAGCTTCTTTATTCTTGTATTCTGACTTGTAGCACATCGAGCACTGTCTAATCATACCTATAGACTTAGAAATCTATATCTAGACAAGTTTGTATTCATGATTTACCAATTATTGTAAACTTTTAGGACCGAACAGTGACCCAAAAATGTAATGACCAAAATAGTATTTTTGCCAATAAGAATATGAGAAAATTCGCTTGAAAATTGTAATGTGTGTGTGTGTATAATTTTAAAATTTTAGAGTTAATACAAATACTTCCCCTAAGGTTTGGGTTGATACTAGGTTGTACCAAATCTTTTAAAACACTGTTTGAAAACACCCTTATTCCTATTCATCCTTCTTTATACTTGTCTATTATTTATCTGGCACTGACTACCTTAACACTTTGCTAATATAATTGTCATAGACTCATAATGCAATCATTATGAGACCTGTGCAGTTAAGACAAGTTGTTAGAAGAAAGTAGAGGATTTATAAGAAGGAGGAATTTTCAAACAATGGTAAGAATTGTTTTTGCTAAAATAATAAATTGGATATTTTGAAAAAAAAAATTTATTTTTATAAGTTATTTAATTATTCTTATTATCAAATAATTACTTAAATTGGTCAAATCTCAATTATGAGGATTCCTTTCTTTTAATTTTGTACAAAGGGAAGCCCATCTTGTGGAGAAAATACATGGTGTTTCCGTAACATGCATCCTCCCCCTCATACATGTGTGGTCCACCCCCATGTGAGTGGAGGATGCGTGTTACGGAAACACCATATACCACCTCCACCTTGTGAGGGCATCTATTTAATTTTGAGGGCTTGCATTACTTGGTGTGCTTCAATGCTTCTAGCATTTGGGTAAATATGAATTCAGCCAAAAAGTTACATTTAAACTCAATGTTGGTCTTAAATTTTAGAACGTAAAAGCAAAATTTTGAAATGATAAAGTTTAATTTGAAATCACTACTAAAATATAAGGATTGTTGGTATGTATTGAGTTTGAGTCCTATAAGGGTGTTTGTTAGGTGGTTATTAGATTTATAAGTAAGTACAACGAGCCCTATTTGCAACTTAACTAGTCCTTTTGGATTATAAACACAAATGTGACTAGCACTTTTCCTATGTAAGGCCACGACTGCATAACAGTAAAAATAAGCCTATATAATATGGAAAATAAGCCTTTATGGAATGTTCTATACATTGCGTTTCAGTTACTATATATTAAAAGAAAGTTATTTTTTTACTCTCTCTCTCAAAAAAAAAAAAAAAACTTTCTTTTAATATATAGTAGGCAATGTATAGAACATTCCATATTAATGTTAAAAAAACAGGTCATTATTAATTAAAGTAATTTGGATTGGATTTCTAAGTATGAGTTATTAGTTGCAAGAGTAACGTTATAGGTACAAACTATTTTACAATATTTTTACAAACTATTGTTGTGGTTAACTTTTTATTGGTTCTCATTTAGACTCATCACTAATATTACTTTTTTTTTTCAAAAATAATATCACATTTTTATTTACCAATAATCACTTAGCAGTTTGTAAATTTTTTGTAAGAAAATTTGTATCTCTAGCATTTTTCTTAGTGGTAGATTCGAGCAAGTTATAAAGGAATTGGTCAAGTCAAACTTGAAAGGAAAATATATAATTTTGGTTCCTACATTTTGGAGTCATTATCAATTTGGTCCCTATTTTTTGATTATTGTCAATTAGGTCTATGTTATTTTCAACTTGCAATTAATTTGGTTCCTACCGTCAACTCACTAACAAAAATTTACTGCAAACTAAAAATTCCATGGATCAAATTGATTGCTATTGAAATTTAGTGACCAAATTGATTGTAACCAAAAAATGTAAGGACCAAAATGAATATTTCTGCCAATAAGATTATGAGAAAATTAACTTGAAAATTGTCTCTCTCTCTCACACACACACACACATATATATATATAATTTTTAAATTTTAGGGTTAATACAAATACTTCCTCTAAGGTTTGTGTTGATACTTGGTATGTGTTTTGATTGCATTTATAGAGGAGCGTCTTGCGTCTGGCTTTATTTTTTTATTTGGAGAAGTCAGTTTCCACGTGATTATGCCTGTTCTGTGGGTCTCGTGCACTGTTCACGGGATCCACAAGTACTTTATTCAGAAAAAAAAAAAAAAAAAAAAAAACTTTAAAACTGGGTCTCACAGTACTATTCACACATTTAAAAATTATTTTACTACATTGTTTTTAGTTTTCAGTAAAATAAGCGGAATCCAAATAGACCCTAGGGGTGGCAAAATTGGACACGACCCGCGAACCCGACGCGACACGATATGAAATTAGCTAGTTATGGGTTGAGACTTAATGAGTTCGTGTTATATTCAGGTTGATACAGCTGACCCGTTTAATAAACGAGTTGGTTTAGTGTTGAGCATATAGAACCCGTTTGACCCATCTGACCCATTTAATTAAATAACATTTTACCAATATACCCTTCAAACTCTAAGTATATAAACTTATTAGTTGTTGTGGTTTATTTTCTTTGACATTTGTGATTGATTATTTGTGATAGTATGATATGATTTAATTTTGAATGATTATTTGTGATGCAATTACTCATTAGTTCTGAATTTTATATTAAAAAATTTTATTTGTTTGTTTTTTCAAAAAAAAAATTTTCATTTTGATAAAATCTGATAAACAGGTGGATACGACTGACCCATTTAATAAATGGGTTGTGTTAGGGTTGAGAAATCTTGACCTGTTTAATAAATATGTCGGGTTAATGTTGACCTATATCGTCGAATACTCATGAGTTGACACGACACGAACTCGACATGCGAACGCGAATTGCCACCCCTAACAGACCCTAGGTGTGGTACCAAATTTTTTAAAACACCATTTGAAAAGACCCTTATTCCTATGCTTCCTTCTCCATATCTGTCTGTTATTTATCTGGCATTGACTACCTTAATACTCCCTCGTAGATATAATTTCTATAATGTAGTCATTATGAGACTTATGTAGTTAATTAAGACAGGCTGTTAGAAGAAAGTAGAGGATTTGGAGGAATGAGAAAATTTCAAACAATGTTAAAGAAATATTTTGAAAAGTATTTTAATTATATATTCTTTTTTTATTTTTTACTTTTTATATAAGATAGAAATTCTACTCTAGCCTAATCTAAGTGTATATATGTGTGAAAGCTTCCTCTTGGAGACTTAAACCCTAACCCTTGCCCCCCATACCCTACAAGCACTTATACTTGTGGAGTGACCATCACACCAAGGGTGTACGGTGGTTAATTATATATTATTATTATCAAATAATTACTTGAGTTGGTCCAATCTCAATTATGAGGACTCCCCTCTTTTAATTTTGTAGGTAGGGAAGCCCACCTTGTGATGACATCTATTTAATTTTGACGGCATGCAGTACTTGTTGTACTTCATTGCTTCTAGCTTTGGGTAAATATGCATTCAGCCTAGAAGTTACATTTACACTCAAGTGGTGTTTGGTACGAGGGAATTCATATTACCCTTAGCATCCAGATTCTTTGGAATGTGATGATTTGCAATTTGGATGCCTTGAAATGTAACTATTCTTATGTTTGGTTTATTCATAGGAATCTTAAAGAAATTATTTATTTTTTTCATACTATCCTTAGATTTATAAAGCCAATATCATTTTTTTAACATTCCTCTAAATAAGTAATAACAAACAAAATGTAAACTATTAATTAAGAAAAATTTATTAAAACTATAGTCTAACTTCAAAATGACATGTATATTACAAAAATAACTATTTAAATTTTTGTTCTTTATGAAAATCACAACATCATGTTTTGTTAATAAAAATAAATATTTTATTTTATTTTAGAAAATAACCAATCCCAAATAGGAGATTATTTTATTTTAGCATTTATGTTGTTGTGGCAGGAAGAGATAAAAATAAAAGAATAAATATTGATGATTTGTTTTATGTTTTATTTTCATTTTTTTATAAGTATGTTTTATCTCCATTGGTTAAATGATAAGTGAAAAATGATAAAATTTTCAATTTATAATAAATGTAAATTTTTTAAACTTGGGAATCTGGATATCTACTTGTTTCAAATGGAATCCACATTCCTAAAAGAGGGGAGTTAAGTGGGAATCCAGATACTCTTAGCATTTGATTCTCTTATATGATTTCCAACTAAATATACGAATCTTTCAACATTCTCGAGAATCCTAAAAAATTACCCCGTTAAAATTTTTGAATGTAATATAAACTTTTTGAAATTATAAAGTTTAATTTAAAATCACTACTAAAATATAAAGGATTAAATTGTAATTTAGCCAAACACTTTTTCAGTGTATTTTCCATTCGATTTTATCGTTAATGCTCTAAATTTATAATATAAATATAACATTCTAGCTAATCTTTGAATGCCACAAATCTGCAACTGAACTGTTTCTAGTGCAAAAGTATCGAATTAAGCTAAAGAAACAATAAAAATGGAGGTAAAGGAAGGATTGGAGCCAGCGAGTCCTAGGGCACAATACTTCAACAGCTCTGTGCTATCGGTGTTCATTATGGGTGTTATGGAAACAGAGGTACCGATTACAATCAACGACGCCCGCACCATGTCATTGCTTAAGGATGTGTTCCTGCCCATCAATCCACGCTTCTCCTCCATCATGCTGCTCTCTCTCTCTCTCTCTACCTCTCTCTTGATGTTTTTTACTTTTTTCTAAGTATTGAAAATACCCTCCTGTGGATTTGCGCACTTATACAAATTGCAGTTTCTTGGAAAATAAATGATATCATTTTGCTTCTTTTTCTTCTTTTATGAAATACACAAACAAAAGTGACACTAAGTAGTGAGAATTTGTGAACAGGTAAAGGATAGAAAAGGTGAGAAACAATGGAAACGGATTGAGGTGAAGCTTGAAGAGCATGTTAATGTCCTCATTTTCCCTACTGACTTGTCACCCACATCATACGATGAATATCTTGAAGAATATATATCAAAGATTGCAATGGAGCAGTTTTCACAAAACAAAACACTATGGGAAATTCACATTGTTAAATATCCAACAAGCAATGCAGCTGGTACTATCATAGTCAAGCTTCACAATGCGCTTAGTGATGGCTACTCTCTCATGGGTGCACTTCTTTCTTGTCTCCAAAGAGCTGATAATCCTTCTCTTCCCCTAACATTTCCTTCACGCCAAAAGTCAGAGATAAAAAGCGACAGAGAAAGTGTTTATAGAAGAGTGTCTGAACATTTTTCCTTGATTTTTAACTCTATCTGATTTTGGATGGAGCATGTTAAAGAGTACTTTGATTGAAGATGATCGATCACCAATAAGATCTGGGGATGAAGGGGTCGAGCGTCGGCCAACCATGATAGCAAGCATGATATTCTCTCTGGATCGTATCAAACACATTAAGGCCAAGCTTGGTGTGGTAAGATCAACATCTCTTATGGTTTTTACAGTACTTTTCATTAAAAAAAAGTATTTAATATTCAAATTATTACAATCTTTTGCTTTTTACTAGTGATTTTATGTAGGAAGAGAAACATTTCAAACTGCTCATTTATTTTTTTATTAGGTGTGAATTTTGAAAATTTAATTATTGGAATGCCTGTTCTTATTATATTATCTATACTTGCAAAATTTCAAGAAAATCAAAGATCAATTGCTATCTTATCAATCAAATGTTTAAATTTTAAGTTTTTATGGTATAAAATTATGCATAAAAAATAAGTTTATTGATCAAATAGTACACACTACACTACACACATGTAATGTTAATGCTAGAGGATTTGATTCGTTTTGCTCAGCCCCACCCACCCCCACCCCCCCAAAAAAAAAACTGAAACACTCACTGTCTGGCTCTCTTTGTGTGTGTGTGTGTGTGTGTGTGTGTATATATATATATATATAAATGATAGTAGGCAAGAAAATGGAGGCATCGTGTTCTTCATTAGGTTCAATGGCCATGAACATGGACAGTTGTGGAAGCGGGGTCACGGGAGTGCAGGTGCAGCAAAATGGTGAAGATGGCCGCGTTAGCGTGTCGTCATTATTGAATGAAGAGTTGGAGTTGGAGAGCAAAGCAGTGAGTGATACGAAGGCTTTAGCAGTTGAGCTCTGCCGCCACTTCTACTCGCTTGGCTGGCTTTCCGACACTGGAGGCAGCTTCACTCTTAGAGTCCATCACCACCATGACGCCGTTTCTACACCTTCCCATCTCATTGTCATGTCCCCTTCTGGTATGGAAACACTACTGTAACTCTCTCTCTCTCTCTCTCTATATATATATATATATATATATGCAAGCTCGTGTGTTTACTGCCCATGTGCATGCACGTTGCTGTTGCATGTGTTTATGGTTGTACTACTAGTTTATTGCTTCATTTTAGAGTGTAACAAAGCAGAGATGAAGAAAAGGAAAAGATGTATGAACACAGAGAGAGAAATTTGGGAGAGAAGATGAGAAACTTTCTCTTAATGATGTAATTGAATGAATCTGTACACAATCTATGCTTATATACACCTCTGAACCTAAACCCCCAAAACAGGGCCTAACAAACTAACCAAAATATAAGGAAATCAGTTACAGCACGTGTGAAAGTTAGTTACAGCATGTGTAAAGACTATCTGAATTAAATTAACATCTAAAACTACATGCCGTTTAGCTACTGATCTAAATAAACTTGTAGCTCATATGTTGTGTCGTTTAGTTCATATTTTCTTCCTTCTTATTCTCTGGTCCTTTCTTCTTAATTGCCTGATACTCCCCCTCAAGATGAGACTCAGAACTATGTATGTTTAATACATTCATCTTGGAAATTAAGAACTTCAGTTGTTGGCTGCATAATGCCTTGGTAAACAGGTCTGCTACCTGTGTATGTGTGGGAGTAAAGAACAAACGAATCACCTTTTCTTGCACCTTATCTCTAACCAAAGGACAGTCTACTTCTATGTGTTTTGTTCGCTCGTGGAAGATAGGGTTCTCACCAATATGAATTGCTGCCCTGATTATCACAGAAGAGCATGCCAGGTTGTGGATGATCAACTTCCAAATCTTTCAACAGAGCTAGCAGCCATGTCATTTCACAAACTGTCAAGGCCATTGCCCTATACTTAGCTTCAGCTGATGATCTAGAAACTATAGATTGTTTCTTAGATTTCCATGAAACCAATGAGTCTCCTAAGAACACACAAAAACCAGTAGTGGATCTTCTAGTATCTACACAAGAAGCCCAATCTGCATCCGTGTAAGCCTTCAAATGTAAATCTGACTTTGATGATAGAAGAATGCCTTGACCAGGGGATCCTTTGATGTACTGTAATACTTTGTAGGCTGCATCAAGATGTGGTTTTCTAGGCTTAGCCATGAATTGGCTTAGTTTATGGACTGAATAGGTAATATCTGGTCTTGTTATGGTCAGATATAGTAGCCTTCCAACTAATCTTCTATAAACCCTAGGGTCAGCCAATAAATCTCCTTGATACTTGCTTAGTTTCAAGTTTTGCTTCATTGGTACTTTGCTGGGTTTACAACCTGTCATACCAGCATCTTTAAGAACCCCTAATGCATACTTCCTTTGGCATAATGAAATTCCCTTTTCTGATCTAGCAACCTCAAGACCTAGAAAGTATTTCAAATTACCAAGATCTTTCAACTTAAACTCATGATTCAAAGAAGTTTTGAGGTCTTCAACTGCTTGAACATCATTACTTGCAATGAGAATGTCATCAACATAAACAAGCAATGTTATGAAAGTCTGATTAAACTTCTTAGTGAATAAGGAGTAATCAGATTTTGATTGCTTGAAACCATATTTTAAAATTTTTGTAGAGAACTTGGAGTATCACTGCCTTGATGCCTGCTTGAGACCATACAAAGACTTGTTAAGCTTGCAAACTAGGTTCTCCCCCTTGCTGTGATACCCCTGAGGTAATTGCATATATACTTCTTCATAAAGATCACCATTAAGAAAAGCATTATTCACATCAAGTTGAACTAAATGCCAACCTCTCACAGCAGAAATTGCAAGCAAAGTTTTGACAGTAGTGAGTTTAGCAACAGGTGAAAATGTGTCAATGAAGTCTAAACCAGCTTGTTGAGTGAAACCCTTGGCAACAAGTCTAGCTTTGAATCTGTCCAAGGAGCCATCAGCATTATATTTAACCCTATAAACCCATTTACACCCAATGGCCCTTTTATGAAGAGGTAAAGGTGTAATGGTCCAGGTTTGATTTGCTTCCAAAGCAGCAATTTTAGATGCCATAGCATCCTGCCAATTATGATCCTTGACAGCCTCATGGTAAGATGTAGGTTCAGGGATGGCAGATATGAGAGAGCAGAAATGTGCATAATTGGAGGATAATTTTGAGGAATTGAGGTAATTAGACAAAGGGAAGGGTGTACCTGACTCGTTGGCAGAATGAGAGGGGAGATTAGCATTGACAACTGTGCTGCATTTGAAGTCAGTTAAGTATGCTGGTGGTTTAGAGATTCTGGAAGACTTCCTTAAAGGGATAGAAGAAGGAATGGTGGAAGGAATGATAGGCTGGAGAGATGGAGAGGGATTAGAAGTTGGAGAATCTGCAGAATTTTCAACAAGTAAATCTGCAGAAGCTGAAACAGAACTCTCAGTAGGTAAACAACCTAAAGGAGAAATTGGATCGGAGGGAACATTAAGAGTGGAAGGGTTATCAGAAATAGGAACTTGTGGGACATAAGTAGAAGTACCAGAGGTGGGAAAATCAAATAAGGAGGCAGGTGGTTGAGCTATTGAAGGAAAAAGATGAGGTAAAGGAATATTTGTGTGAGGAGAAAAAGAATGGGAAGGTGAAATGAAAGGAAATACAGTCTCAAGAAAATGGACATCCCTTGATATAAAAAGCCTTTTGGTAGTTAAATCAAGTAACTTGTAACCTTTAACACTAAACGGGTAACCAAGAAAAACACAAGATGATGATCTAGGGTCAAATTTTGATCTGTTGTGGGATAAAGTAGAGGCAAAACAAAGGCAACCAAAAACTTTTAAATGAGCAAATGAAGGAGGTTTGCCATAGAGTTTTTCAAATGGAGTTTTCTGGTTCAGGATTTTAGAAGGTAACCTATTGATGATATGGACAGCAGTCAATACACATTCACCCCAATAGGATATAGGAACATTAGATTGAAACTTCAATGTCCTTGCAATGCTTAAAATGTGCTGGTGTTTCCTCTCCACAACTGAGTTTTGTTGTGGAGTGGCAACACATGAATGTTGATGAATAATACCCTTGTTTGCATAGAATTCTTTTAAGAAAAATTCAGGGGCATTGTCAGTTCTAATGATCTTAATATTGGTATGAAATTGTGTATTTATCATGTTATAAAATGAAATCAGCAAAGATCTAGTGTCAGCCTTTGATTTCATAAGATAAACCTAAGTGGATCTTGTGGCATCATCCACAATGGTAAGAAAGTATTTGAAACCATCATGAGTGAGTTTAGCAAACGGTCCCCAAACATCACAATGAATCAAATCAAAAGCATTATTTGAAATATGATTAAAAGATGGAAATGGAAGTCTTTTCTGTTTGGCAATTGGACAAAGAACACAATATTGCTGTAAAAAGTTTGTACATCAGGAATATGACTATGTAAAGCATGGAATTTATTATCAGAGGCATGTCCTAACCTCATGTGCCAAAGATAAGACTTGGTAACACTAGGAATGGACATAGAATCAGACACAGAGTTAACAAAAGATTGAAACACAGACTCAAGGATTGAAGAATCTGTTGAAACAGATTTGCTAGTTGAAGCAGTATGCAGCAGATACAGATTGTCATGTAATTCACTCACTCCAATCGTTTTCCAACAAGTAAGGTCCTGTATAAAGCACAAATTTGATAGAAAAACAAGGCAACATGAAAGTGTTTTGGTTAATTGGCTGACAGAAATTAGATTGAAAGTGAAAGAGGGAACACATAGTACATTTTCAAGTTTCAAAGTTGAAGTAACTTGAATTGTACCTATATGTGTAACAGTGACCTTTTCACCATTAGGTAATTGAGCAAATGTGGAAATGGAGCTAGTGATATATGTAAATAAGGATAAGGAATGAACTATGTGGTCTGTGGCTCCGGTATCAAGGATCCATACATCATTACCATAAGCAGTTTTATTGACAGGATTCACAGCAAAAACTGAATGATGCAAATCTAAGGAAACAAAATCTGACCAAGAGTTATACACATTACCTGAAAGAGCAGAATTGGCTGAGTGTAATGCATCAGTGGCAGCACCAGATGTGGATGCATGATGAGAGTTGAGCATTGAGATCAGTTGTTGATACTGCTCTGAAGTGAAAGGAAAGGAATTGACCTGTTGAATACCAGAATTGCCTAAATTGCCTTGATCATCTTCAATCGAGACTTGATTGGCCATAGCCACTTTGCCTTTTTGCTTATAACCTGGAGGAAATCCTACCAATTTGTAGCATTTTTCCATAACATGACCAAGCTTCCCACAGTGACTACACACAGGCCTTCCCTTTGCATTGATTCCTTTGGTGTTCTTGTTGTTTCCTGGATATGTATTTCCTTGATTGAATCCTTGATTCTTAACTGCAAGAGCAGTTGATTCAATCGAAGGAGCAACAATAAATCCTGAATACCTTTGCCTTTCCTCTTGAATCACTAAAGAAAATGCTTTATCAATGGAAGGACTAGGCTCCATCATGAGTATTTGTGTTTAGACTTGAGAATAAGAATCATTCAAGCCATTTAAGAACTGCATGAGGGAATCTTGATGCTGAAAGGTTGTGATTTTATCATTCACACCACAGGTGCACTTTCCACATGAGCAACAAGGTGAAGGCTTGAAATTCAATAGTTGATCCCTGGCAGCTTGAAGATCAGTGAAGAAACATGTTACCGTAGCAGCACCTTGCATCATAGTTGAGATTTGCTTCTAAAGTTTAGAGATCCTTGGTCCATTTTCTTGAGAGAATCGTTTCTTGAGAGTATTCCACACTTCGAATGCAGTGTCTCTGTAAATCACACTAGCAGTAAGGTGAGGAGAAACTGAATTCAAGATCCAAGAGGAGATCATTGAATTGCATTTGGACCAGGCTTGCTTCTCTAATGGTGTGATAGCCATTGATGCATTAACAGTACCATCTACAAATCCAAGATTGCTTTTGGCATCCAAAGCCATTCTCATTGCTCTGGACCACATAGGATAGTTATCCTCAGTTAATGGTTGAGTAACCAGAATCGCACCTGGTGTTTCACCATGATGCAAGAAAAATGGACTTCGTGGATCTTCCATTGGAGTTAGTTCTCGTTGAGAAGAGGAAGATGAACCAGTTTGAGTAGTCTAAGTATTCGACGCCATTGAAGAAGGCTCGAGCTCTGATACCATGTAACAAAGCAGAGATGAAGAAAAGGAAAAGATGTATGAACACAGAGAGAGAAATTTGGGAGAGAAGATGAGAAACTTTCTCTTAATGATGTAATTGAATGAATCTGTACACAATCTATGCTTATATACACCTCTGAACCTAAACCCCCAAAACAGGGCCTAACAAACTAACCAAAATATAAGGAAATCAGTTACAGCACGTGTGAAGGTTAGTTACAGCATGTATAAAGACTATCAGAATTAAATTAACATCTAAAACTACATGTCGTTTAGCTACTGATCTAAATAAACTTGTAACTCATATGTTGTGTCGTTTAGTTCTTCTTTTCTTCCGTCTTATTCTCTGGTCCTTTCTTCTTAACTGCCTGATATAGAGTATAAGTGCATCTTATGTAGGCGTTCAGAAGGAGAGAATGGTTCCAGAGGACATGTATGTTCTATCCTCGGATGGGTTTGTATTGACAACACCCGTTCTTAAGTCATATACCCATGCCGCTCCCAAGTGTACTAATTGTGCTCCTCTTTTCATGAAGGTAACTGTTGATTTCTTTTTTTCTTTTTTCTTTTTTCTTTTCCTCTCCCTTTCTTGAACTGTTATCTACTCTAGGGACTTCCCCATCTCATTTGGAATATTGAATGGATGAAGTTTTCCTCCAACCTAAGTTAGCGGAGGGCAATTTATAAGGCTATTCATATGTATTAAATCGCATGATTGATTAAATCATTTAAACAAGTCACAATTTTTAAGTAAGTCATGTAACTAAATATAAATGTAGATAGTTTTACGAACTGTGACATAGTTGGTTGGAACTTTCCTCCAAAAAAAAATTGTCCATTTTGAATTGAGATTTTATTATTTCTATACCCTAAACAAATCCCTACAGCATAATTTCTTTGTTTTAGGGAAAGGCGTGATATTTTAGAGAGATCTTTGGCCTGCTTTTATGGTGTTGCAAGCCAAAGATTGTCATTAATCAGGAACATTACAGTAAAAGCACTTGTCAATGCATATGTGACGTGGTCAAGTGTTTATGGGGATTTCCTGGCGCCTACTAGTTTACCTTGCTGAGTTTGGCATGCCTTTTTTGTATATACACCGTTCAATTATGTACATATCTATGCTGTATGAAGTGAAGAAAAAATGAGGATATGCCCCATTAAAAGATTTAGGTCCTTCGTAAAATTTCTTTCCATGATCTTTGCATGTGTGTCATTGTCAACTAGTAGAATAATAGAAGAGGTTTTTTCTTTTTTAAATATTTATGCACAACAACTCTTGAATTGCGTTGGATGTTTGTTGAGAGTCATTAATAAAGCAGGAACATTTTGGTTCTTTTTAGAAATGCAGACTATGCAGCAATTTGTGTTCATTTGAGGCAGATCCTATCACCCACTAAGAAATTCTATCAACCATATTCAGGAAGGTTCTGATCCCTTAACATCTTTATCGAACAATTGGAATCTCTTGAGCTAACGACTCAGTTGATGATCCTCCATATTAGTACAAAAACTTGCAACAAAGTCTGCCAAATCTTTAGTTTCTCAACTTTCTCTGTTGAGTACCCTAAAATCCTTTATTTTCTTTTTCTATCATTTGGTTGATCTATCTAAAGCTCATTCTTTCTATGTAGAGAATATGGTTTGCATATGGTCACAGTCATTGAACAGTAATTGACGGGCTGATAAATATCACTATCTCTGTTCCTCAAAGATTGTTTGCGGTTCCCATTGTCCCCTTTGAATGTTTGTCAAATTGAAAAGTCAAGGCTGATCTTCTTTCAGTTTCTTGCATTCTCTGCATGCCCAAGTCTTCTTATCTTCTGTTTTCATTGCTTTTAAAATTAAAACAATGGGAATTATGTTTTTAAAATCAGTAAATGAGGAAGTATGTTTTTCACATACTCAAAAATGTTGACTTTTTTGTACGAGGAAAATATTTTGTAGCAGGAAGGGAATATTACTGTTGTTGTTTAATTGTTTTTGCTCTTTGAGCAGTGATTATCCATCTTCTCTATGTTATTCAGGTATATGAGATGTGCAATGCTGGGGCTGTTATTCACAGTCATGGGATGGAGTCTTGTCTCATTACAATGATCAATCCTCTCTCCAAGGAATTTCGAGTAATCTTTTGAACGTTAGAAATTATTACTGGGAGTGAAAAATTCAATTCTTGCTTTTCCTTGTATTTCTATGACTAATTTTTGTTTTTGTTTTCCCATTCATTTTAATTGATCAACTAATCAAATTGATATATTCTATGTAGATTGCATTTACATTTTGTTTGTCTTTGGTTTATTCTGACTTAGCCAAATAATTCGGAGGATTTTGGCAACAGTGTTTTTGCAGAAATAAGACATTTATTTTAAAGAGTTCTGTAATCTCTCTGTTGTATTGAAAAGAGTGTTAATAATGTAATGGTCAATCAAAATGTTAATATTTATATTTTTTGGTTATTAATAAAAAAATACAAATTTCAAGCAATGGATTGATATAGGTTTTGGACATTTATATTTTTGATATGAATAAAAATTTGGAGGGTGAGGTTATGGATTCAAGACCCAAACTTACTGTTAACGAAAAGACATTTACTATTTTAGGTATAAATTCAGGCATACACCTTGTTACATTTATCCCAATCTTCTAATGGATACAAGCCTTCATTTCCTACCTTGATATTTACTTTATAATTTTAATTTTTACTAATGCTAGTTTTGATATGTAAGAATTTAGTATGTTTTCCTCTTTCAAGTAAGATTCAGATTTGATTCTAAGCTCATATTTTGTGTACACATGATCTCATCGCCTTGTCACAATGTTGATTTTATGCATATTGTTACCAGTGATTTTCATTTTGCATATGCGGCATTGATGATTTATACTTGAACAGTTTTTAGACCCCTAAACACAACCAGATTAATGTAGTTAATTTAGCCAAGTGATTAACTTAGTCAAATTATGCAAATCTAGGTTATCACAATCAAACAATCATATCAAGTATATAGCAGCGGAAATATAAATAATACAAAGATATGATGACCCAGGAAACCACACGGTAAAAACCTGGGGAGGATTTGACCTAGCTATCCTCAAGGTAAACTTGAATCCACTATCTTGAAAGAATTAAAGTTCATACAATAAGACTTACAAACCCCCACGCTTAACTTCTTATTGCTACCCACCAGTAGAACTTACTGACACGACCACGTGCAAGCTCCGAGACCACGGCCTCCTTCTTTCTTGGATTCTCCAGCAAGTACAATCACACCCGCTTGTGTATCTTTCAGTTCCAATGGTAGCAACTGAATTGATCATCAAGGTGTAGATAACATCTTCTCCTTGAAAACCCTAAGTTTTGTGTAAAGAAAAGCTCCTCTAGATCTCACAAGAGATTTACACAAACACTACAACAAAATGTATTTTTAGTGACGAAAATTAGTGAGGAAATATTTTTCGTCACTAAAAATACAGCTTTAGTGACGAAATATGAATTTCGTCACTAATAATGAAAAAAATTATTACATTTAGCGACGAAAAATAAATTTCGTCGCTATTGTGATCTGAAAAATAAGCGCCAAGGAGGGAAACTTTGGCGCCAACTTAATTAATCTATAGTGACGAAATATTTCGTCGCTAAAAGTTGAAATTTTTAGTGACGAAATATTTCTTCACTATAGGTATTGTCGTGGATAGTTTTAGTGACGAAAATACTTTCGTCGCTATAAGTAAGTATTAGTGACGAAAAATAGTCGTCACTAAAAAAATAAAGGTTTTGCACTTATATGTTTTTAGCGACGAAATCACATTTCGTCACTAAAAGTATGCTTTAGTGACGAAATATGAATTTCGTCACTAAAAACAATAATAGATTTACCCTTATATGTTTTTAGTGACGAAATATGAATTTCGTCTCTAAATCATAAGTATGAGTACATTATCAGCGACGAATTTGAGTTCGTCACTAAAAGCTTTGTACATATATGAACTCAGGCGCCAACCGAAAAATTGTTCCGCCAAAATAAATTTAGCTACAGCGACGAACCGTTTCGTCGCTAAAAGTTTAATTTTTTGCGACGAAAACTTTCGTCGCTAAAGGTGTTAGTGATAACACTTATATGAGCTTCAGCCCTTTTTTTTTTTTTCACTTCTCTTTTTTGGTTTTTCTCCCTTTCCCTCACATACCCACAAAAAAACTTTCCCCCAAAACACATACTCACCGTCGTCGTCGCCGATTCAGCGACGCTTCGGCTCGGCGACGCTAAGGCGATGATCTGAGCGTCACACTCAGCGACGCACCGGCAACGCTCTTAGCGACGATCCCAGCGTCACACTCAGCGACGCTAAGGCGACGCACCAGCAACGCACCCGATGACGCTTCACCAATTCAGGTCTTTTTTTTTTTTTTTTTTTTTCTTTCTCCTTTTGAGTCCAATGCTAATCTTCTTCTCTTTTTAAATTGATTTCTTAGGACTGATTATTGGTTATGACTGATTCTTTGGCTGCAAATCTTTTTGGAATTTAGGTTTTTATTTTTTTTTATTTTTTATTTTTTATTTTTTTATATGAAATTCAATTTTGAACCCTTTTGTTTTATAGGAAGAGACTAATGTCTGGAGTTCAACCAACTAGATCTATTCACCTTGGAAATTATCTTGGAGCTATAAAGAATTGGATTTCACTTCAGGTTGTTTTGACTTTCTTCAATATGCTCTTGTTGTGAAACTGTTTTATCCAAAACTTGAACACAGTTTTATCCAAAAAAAAATTTGTTAATTTTTGTTTCTAAATGCTTGATGTTAATTTTTCTGCTTGATGTTAATTTTTTTTCCTTTTTGTTTTGTTTTTTTTTTTTTTTTTTTTTTGAAATTTGTTCTTTGTGGTAGGATAATTTGTCTAAGTTTGAATAGAGACCGTTCTCATTTTGTACAGATTGTTTTGGATGAGGGCTGTGCTGTTGTTGTTTGTGAACAGGAATGGTGATTGTGGTTGTGGAATGGTGATTGTTGTGAAATGGTTTTGGGTCTCAGTTTTGAAATCAATCATAAACTCTTATTTTTACATGTTGATGATGCGTATATCTGTTTTGTTCAATGAATCTGAAACTTTTATCTTTTTTTTTGTTTGATTTATTTTTTAGTGAGAAGTGAAAGTGATTGTTCTTTTGGGTATTTGTGGTTAACCATTTGATGAAATATACATTTGAAGCTTATTATTGTGGATGTTTGAGTTGCAGGGCAGATGGGTTTGTTTTGTACTCTTATGTAAATTTGAAAATTGAAAAGAAAATTTTATTTTTCATGGAAATCCCAGGTACCCATTTTTGGGATTGTTCCAAAGGTGGATTTTTTTTTTTTTTTTTTTTTTTTTGTGGAAAGCCGTGATTCATTTGTAAAGTTATAGAAATGATGGATTCTATGGAACTTTTTGTTTTAAGGGTTGTTTTCATTGATGTATGAGCGTACTTACTAGGATGGAGATGTGGTGTAAAGAATAGTGGAGTAGTTGTCGTGTCTTTAGCAAATTTTTTCAGGGGGATATCTAATAGTTAAACATGATTACATGCTCTAAAAGGAAAAGTTTAGATTGATTTCCTTGTGTGTTTATATTTGTAGAACTTCTTGATAGGGTAGTTTAACACCTTTAGTTACTATAACATTGTGTTTCCTTCTTTTTTTCAATGCTGGTTGTGATTTACCTAATTCTAATGACTTTATGTCAATTATCTACTTATTATTTATTATGTAAATCTATGGTATTCTAGATTGAGAGTCATCTTTTTATTGAAATTCTTACATTGTCTCCATCAAGAGGTAAAGCCGCACTTATCTATGTGTTGCATGCAGGTAAAGCTTCACTCATCTTTTTGTGCTTATCATTGGGTCTACTTAACTGTTCACTAAAAGCTATCTTTGTTTTATTTCTAGCTCTCTCTTTTGTGGCTGAAGAAATTGTGAGGAACAAGGTGAAGAACACAAGTTAACTTTGGATTTTTTCTAAAAGTTGTAAACTTAGCTTGAGCAAAGTAAGTATATTCTAGTTAAAAACTTATAAAACTCTATATATACTTGTGATGTTGGAAATTTGTTTTGTGGTGGGTTGTTGTGTTGGAGCAAGCGGGTGGCTTGCATGGTGTTATAAGGTGGCTTAAATTTATATTGGGAGTGTTTTTAATTTCTTGCAAATGTGAATGAAACTTGTTGATTAATAGCAATTGTGTTCCTTTATTCAATTTCAATACTTGTAAGCATTATAGTTGTGATGTTGGAAATTTGTTTTGTGGTGGGTTGTTGTGTTGGAGCAAGCGGGTGGCTTGCATGGTATTATAAGGTGGTTTAAATTCATATTGGGAGTGTATATTTGTGTGTGCAATGTATATTTATTTAAGTATTAATATAAACTTGTGCATTCATGAATAGGATAGAACTTTATCTAAGTAGCTTATAGACTTAGATGTTAGAATACATTATGCATGAGTTGTCCTTATTTTACTAAAGTAGCATTTATCTTGTAATTGTAGTCAAACATGGATAAAAGTTGGATGACAATGGGTAAGACACCCGATGGCAGATTAAGTCATCCATATATTGAAGGGGTCAATGCATTTATTAATTCCACAAGAGTGGTTGTGGACTTGAGTGGTAATATTTCGTGCCTATGTATTCACTGTGTGAATTGCTATCGACAATCTCCTCAAACTATGCGTATCCATTTGCTTCATCGTGGAATTATGCAATCTTACATTAATTGGTATAATCATGGAGAACCTCGTGTATTGAACGAGAACATTCATGATAATGAAATGTCGGATGGTGATCATATGGATGGTATCGATGCCTTGGTAGGTGACCGAATTAGAGGGGAACCAAGAAATGCAACCGAAGATGAGGAGGTGCGTCATTTTGACAAACTTGAGGAAGATGCAAAGCGTGAGTTGTATCCGGGGTTGCACTGATTATAGTATCTTGAAGTTTGTTATTGAAATGTTGAATGTAAAGGTAATGACCAACTTGAGTAATAACGGACTTGATATGATGCTAGAATTGCTGACAAAGGTTTTATCGAAAGGTAACTTGGTTCCAAGGTCAACTTATGAAGCAAAGAAGATATTACGTGACTTGGGCATGTCATACAAGCATATAGATGCATGCAAAAATGATTGTGCACTATTTTGGAAGGAAAATGAAAACCTTAATAAATGTCCTGTGTGTGAGGTGCCTAGGTACAAAGATACACATACCCAAGGTAAGAAGACTCCTCACAAGGTATTGCGTTACTTCCCGTTGACACCGAGACTGAAGAGATTGTACATGTCAGGCCAAAGAGCTAAGGACACGAGATGGTATATAGACAAACGTGTGGATGATGGGATAATGAGGCATCTGGCTGATAGTGAGGAGTGGAAGGAGTTTGATTTGCAACATCCTGATTTTGCCCTCGAACCTCGCAATGTAAGGTTGGGGTTGGCTACAGATGGATTTAATCATTTTGGGAATATAAACAACAACTATAGTATGTAGCCTGTCATACTTATCCCCTATAATCTACCGCCTTGGTTGGTTATAAAGGAGCCATATTTTATGTTGTCCTTGCTTATTCCCGGTCCCCATAAACCGGGGAATGAGATTGATATTTACTTGAAACCATTGGTTGATGAGTTGAAGGAGTTGTGGGAAGAAGGTGTAGAAACTTATGATGCTTATAGTAAAGAGCATTTTCAGATGCGTGCAATTTTGTTATGGCTGATCATTGGTAATGTGTCCGGGTGGAGGACAAAGGGTTATCATTCTTGTTACACTTGCAATGATCAGCCATATTTAGAAGCTTTGGAAAGTAAAATTGGATTCATTAACCATCGAGCTTATTTACCTATGGAACATCGTTGGAGACATAGTCGGTTGCATAATGGTTTACCGGAGAAACGGAAGAGATATTTAGAGTTACAAGTGGGAAAGATACAAGAGCAGCTAGATAGAATGCCAACTATAATTTTAGGAAAGCATCCAAGTAACAAGAAGAGACAACTTATTGGGGAGCCAAATTGGTTAAAGGTAAGTATTTTGTACAATCTTCCATATTGGAAAAATAAGAAGCTTAAGCACAACATTGATGTCATGCATGTGGAGAAGAACATTAGTGAGAGTACTTATGGTACTTTGTTGGGCATTGAGGGGAAAAACAAGGACACTGACAAGGCTCGGATAGACTTGCAAAATATGAACTTCAAGCACACGTTGCATTTGAAACAACGTCCTGATGGATCTATGACAAGCCTCGAGCTTTCTTTTTATTAAGCCCCAATGAAAGGGATGATTTTTATGACTTTTTGAAATCAGTCAAGTATTCGGATGGCTATGTAGCCAACATATCAAGGTCAGTGAATGCAAAAAATGGTAGATTATTTGGTTTGAAAAGCCACGACTGTCATGTGCTACTACAACGAATTCTTCCAATTGGGTTGCGAGGGTTTGCAGATAAAGACATTAGTATTGTATTGTTTAAGTTGGGCAACTTCTTCCAAGACTTATGCTCAAGGACCTTAAAGCGTAGTGAATTGGAAAAACTAGAAGAATGTATAGTTCTTATATTATGCAAGCTTGAGAGGTTCTTTCCTCCAGCATTCTTTGATGTTATGGTCCATCTTGCTGTCCACTTGCCTCGAGAAGCAATTCTAGGAGGCCTGGTACAATATCGGTGGATGTATCCAATTGAAAGGTAACTAGATCTTTTGATGCATTCATCAATTGCATATTTCCCACGTGGTATAAAATCACATTCTGTGTGTATTTTTTCCTCGTAGGTACCTTGGAAAATTGAAAAGATATGTTTCCAACCGAGCTCGACCAGAAGGTTCGATTGCAGAGGCTTACATTCTTAAAGAATGTATTAACAACTGGTCTTTGTATATTGATGGGATCGAAACTGTGCATAACCGAAGAGAAAGAAATGAAGATTTCGGTGAATCTAGCGAAGGATTGATAGTTTTTTCACAGACTACCCGACCTACAGGTGGTAGGCGGAATGATGGCGACTTGTCTCGTGCATTGCTTGATACTGCTCATTGGTACTTGCTGTATAATAGTCCTAAGCTAGAGCCTTATTTAAAGTATGTGATTTCATATGCATATATTATTTAATCAAGTTTTGAATATTATTTGCAATGCTTAGCTGAAAATAAATCACTTTATTTTTAACAGCGAACACAAAAGCACATTGCATAATCTTACTGGAGAAGCCATAACTCAAATCCAACGACAAGAGTTTCCCAAGTGGTTCAGAGAACGTGTAAGACATTTGAAATTTAATCACACACTAATAAATTTAAACATTTAAATTTATTAGTCATTGCTTATTACTAATTAATATCACTTGTTGTATATTATTATAGATGAATAGATTGAAAGTTAATGAGTCATTAGAAGCTACTAAACAGTTATGGTCATTAGCAAATGGTCCTAAGCCGCATGTGAAGGAGTACACAGTTTGTATGGTCAATTGTGTAAAGTTTCATACAAGGGACCTAGACAATCGTCATGTAACCCAAAACAATAGTGTATGTACCGAAGGGGACCATGGGGGGGAAATGCACGACTTCTATGGTCATGTGTGCAAAATTTGAGAATTAGAGTATATGTTTCGCCATAAAGTTGTTCTGTTCCAGTGTGAATGGTACAATGCTGGTACCAATGGTCGAAGGAGAACCATAAGAAGCGATGCACACTACACGAGCATTGATGTTACAAGTTGATGGTATCAAAATGACCCTTTTATACTTCCTAGTCAAACGAAACAAGTTTTCTACTTTCAAGATACGAAATTGCATGACCCTTGGAAAATTGTGCAATGCATCCAACATAGAGGAGTGTTTGATGTCCCGAAAGTCGGGGGCGGAGAATCCAATGACAATACAAAAGATAGTGACACATTCCAACAAGAAGCAATTGTTGATGTTGTCCCTATCAATGTTGAAGACAATATTATTGAGTATTTTATGGGTGATGTTGAAACTAAGGTTGTTCCTGAAGGTGGAACTTCAAGAGATGCTAATCAAAATGAAGAGCATGATTGATCTTGATATTGATTATGATATGTAGAGTTCATAACAATTGTCTTAAATGTTATGTGATTGTCTTAAAGTTTTATGCTTGTCTACGTAGCAATTGTTATTGAGATGTTTTGTGCTTGTTAGGTTCTAAAGATTTAGGATTTTATGTATTTAGAACTCTAATGTGTAATGTTGGCAAACCATGATCAAAACAATGTGCTTAGTCTTGTTTAGGCTTGCTCAAAGTTGATAAAATATTGTAAAGTTTGAATCGAGGGACTGTAGATGCATTGGGGCATTTCGGTCTGGCTCGATCGATCGAAGGAAAGGCTCGATCGATCGAATCACGGACCAGATGCGTTTTCTGCAGTTTTTCCAACTCAGCCCTAACTCATTAAACGTTTTGGGTTTTCTGTTTTTACCCTAGGTATATAAAGAAAAACCCTAGCCACGTTTTTAGAGTTGCTCCAGTTGTATTGTTGCTCATACATTGATGTTTTGTGTAAATCTCTTGTGAGATCTAGAGGAGCTTTCCTTTACACAAAGCTTAGGGTTTTCGAGATAGAGATTACTTCAACATCTAGATGATCAACTCGGTTGCTACCATTGAAGCTTAAAGAATATCAAGCGTGGGTGCTTGTAGCTGATTGAAGAATTCAAGAAAGAAGGAGTCCGTGGATTCGGAGCTTACACGTGGTCGTGTCAGTAAGTTCTACTGGTGGGTAGCATTAGGAAGTCGAGCGGGGAGCTTGTAGTCCTTTTGTATGAACTTCGATTCTTTCATAGTGGATTTAGGTTTGCCTTGAGGATCGGTGGGTCAAATCCTCCCCAGGTTTTTACCGTGTGGTTTCCTGGGTGATCATATCATTGTGTTATTTATTATTCTGCTGCTTTATATGTTTGATATGATTGTTTGATTGTTTTAACCTAGAATTGCTTAATTTGACTAAGTAACAACTTGGCTAATTAACTAGGCTACACAATCTGGTTGTGTTTTAAGGGGTCTAAAACCGTTCAAGTGGTATCAGAGCAGGTAGCTCTCTTGTTAGAGATTTTTTATCTCTGAGCTGATCCTTGACCCCTGTTGTCATGGAGCATGGATACTCTCTTGTTGTTCCTCCTCACTTTGATGGGAACAACTATGCTTATTGGAAAGTAAGGATGAAAGCATTCCTGAAATCAATTGATGAGAGGGTTTGGAATTCCGTTGAATACGGATGGCAGAAGCCCACTACTCCTATGAGTGAGTGGCAAACTTCTGAAAAAGAAGCAGCAGGCTTCAATAGCAAAGCTATGAATGCCATCTTCAATGCTGTTTCAATGGAGGAATTTAAGAGGATCTCAAATGTTGAGGTTGCTCATACTGCTTGGAAAATCCTCCAAACTGTGCATGAAGGCACAAAGGCAGTTAAGATAAACAAACTGCAGCAATTAACTTCTAGGTTTGAAAGCATTAGGATGTCTGATGATGAATCCTTTGATGAATTTTATGCCAAACTGAATGATATTGTTAATTCTGCTTTTAATTTGGGTGAAATCTATGATCAACCTAAAATTGTTAGGAAGATACTTAGATCTTTAACTGAAGACTTTAGACCCAAAGTGACTACCATCACTGAAAGTAAGGATGTGGACTCCATCCCTGTTGATGAGCTTGTAGGATCTCTTCAGTCCTATGAGTCTGACCTACCTAAAGTGAACAAATCCAAATCAATGGCTCTTAAATCAGTTGATGATGTTGATGGTGGTGGATTTGATGATGAGCTCTCTGCTACAAAGATTGCGTATCTTGCCAAAAACTTTAAAAACTTTCTTAAGAATACCAACAGAAAGGCAAGAGGTACTTACACTGCTGAACCTAGAAATTTTAGGAAGAATGATCCCACTAAGGTTAATAACTTTGAAAAACCTAGAGAAAAAGTTGGTCAATCTTCAAATAATTCTTTGGGTCCTCAATGTTTTGGCTGTCAAGGGTATGGTCATGTGAAATCTGAATGTCCTACATTCTTGAGGACTAAGGGTAAAGCTATGGCTGTAACCCTTAGCGATAATGAGGTTTCTGATGATGAGTCAGGATGTGATGAGGATGGAAACTTCATTGCTTTCACTGCTACAGCTGTAGTCAATGAAAGCGTATCTGTTGAAGAGAACCCTTCTGATGGGGAACTCTCTGAGGATGCAGATCTTCAAGAGGCCTACAATAAACTTTGCAAAATTGCTGCAAGGGATGCTATGAATGTTGAACTTGGCCTGAAGAAAATTGAATCTCTTGAGCTTGAAAAGAAAAATTTGCTTGTTAAACTGTTTGATGCTAATGATCTTTTGAACAATGTTAAATCTGAGAACATGCTTTTGCTTGATAAAGTTAAAACTTTGGAACATGATTTATCTGTTGCTAGATCTGCTAGTTCTAAACTTGATCACATGCTGAATGTTCAAAAGTATCCTTCTGATAAATCTGGGTTAGGATATGTTGAAAGCATCTTTGATTCTGGACCACATTCCACGAATTTTGTTCCTTCTTCTTCTTCTGAACCTTCTATGAGTGAGGTTATGAGTGAAACTGTCAAACCCCCTGTGAGTGAGGTTGTCAAACCTGTCGAAGTTTCACCTTCTAGGAAGATTAGGGTTGATATGAGAGAGTCTAAACTTAAGGATTCTACCCCTTCTAAGGACAAGATGCATGGTAAACCTGCTTGGGTTTGTCATTATTGTGGTAAGTCTGGACACATTCGTCCTAACTGTTACAAGCTTCAAGCTGCTAAGAGAGCAAACAAACCAAAAGTGCCTGTGCCTCAAGCACAAGATCCTATGGCACTTATTGGTGAATTGGTAAAGGTATTGAACCTTTATTCCAATCCTGGAGTTGGACATCACTCGAATATGAATAAGAACTCCAATGCTCGTGATGCATCTAAAAGGTTTTGGATGCAAAAGACTCGTCCTAATTGAGTCTTTCTGACATGGTCCTTGTGCTTCATTGCTCTATCCTCTGTGACCATTGTTCTTTGGTATTTGTGTTTTTGTTTTTTTTCTAGGATTTGCATTGCATTACATTCATGCATTTCATTCTAGGATTTATTTGTTTTCTCTTTTAATAATAATAAAAAAAAAAGGAGAAAAGGAGAAAGCAAAAATATGTTTGACATTATGTTTCTTGGTTTTTGAAAACAAGGATGATCAATTTATTTACACATAACATGTTTTATGTACCTTGTTTAGCTTTGATGAGCTTTGTCAGGCTATTTAGACCCCTAAACACAACCAGATTGCGTAGCCTAGATTAATTAGCCAAGTTGTTACTTAGTCAAATTAAGCAATTCTAGGTTAAAACAATCAAATAATCATATCATGTATATAAAACAAATAAAGCAGCGGAAATAATAAAGAACACAATGATATGATCACCCAGGAAACCACACGGTAAAAACCTGGGGAGGATTTGACCCACCGATCCTCAAGGCATAACAGAATTCACTATGAAAGAATTGAAGTTCTTACAGAAGGACTACAAGCTCCCCGCTCGACTTCCTAATGCTACCCACCAGTACGAACTTCCTGACACGACCACGCGCAGGCTCCGAATCCACGGACTACTTCTTTCTTGAATTCTTCAATCAGCTACAAGCTCCCCGCTTGCTTTTCTTTTAAGTTCCAATGGTTGCAACTAAGTTGATCATCAAGAGATTGACAACCCTAAGTTTATGTGAAGGAAAGCTCCTCAAAGATCTCACAAGAGATTCACACAAACAGCAAATATGAGCAACAAAGACTTAGAGAGGTTTGGGTACAAAACCCTAAAAATAAAAGGAGGCACAAGAGGCACAAGAGGCACTCTAATCTCTCTCTTCAAAAAAAATCCCAAAAACGTTCTAGGGTTTTCCTTATATATAGGAGTGTTTTACTTGAACCCCAAGACGTTTAAATAGAGTTTGGGCTGAGCTGGAACTCTGCAGAAAACGCATCTGACCCGAGATTCGATCGATCGAGCCTAAGCTTCGATCGATCGAGCCAGGCCGAAATGCTCCAGTACATCTGCAACCACTCGATTCCAACTTTACAATATTTAATCAACTTTGAGCAAGCCTAAACAAGACTAAACATATTGTTTTGATCATGGTTTGCCAATATTACACATTAGAGTTCTAAATACATAAAATCCTAAATCTTTAGAACCTAACAAGCTTATATATTGCACTTGACTAGTTGAAACTTTGTAGTGCATGTTGTGTGGGAAAGATGTTTATGGTGTTTATCACTTTGTCTTAATCTTGATGTCACATGTTATTTGACTATTGGACTTGATCTTTTTGAGAAAGGCATAAATAACCATCTCACCACTGTTCACTAGCCAATCATGAACACCTTAGTGCATATCATAAGATTTTGTGCTCGAGAAAGTGTAGCACATGCACAAAAAGAACATAAGGTGTAGCCTCTATTAAATGCTTAATGCTTAAAATTGGTGTGTACTATTAGGCTTGATGCCAATTCACATAATTAAAACTGGTGTGTACTATAAGGCTTGATGCCAAATTTCACCTAATAATGGGGCAAAATACAAGAAACTTACATGATTGCAAGCTTATGTTCTAGGAGATGTGGGAGTTATAGGATGTAACTCTTTAGGTGATAGTCTCTTTTAAATTCTATGTGATGGATTTTGTAGACTTTGTGATTGATTGCTATTCACATATCACCTCACATGTATCTCAAGTTTTTGCTAGTTGCACACACTACACAAGTTACTCTTTGCTAAACTTTGTACATGTTATTGTGTGTGTTTTTGGTCTGACCAACCAAGTTTGAAAATACTTTGAGAATTATGCAAAACATTTTTTTTGCTTGAGAATTTGAAAGGAAGAATGGCTGAAATTTTCTTTGAAGAAACTGGGATTAAAACTTGGGTTTTTGAAAAAGCATTCCATCTCATACTCATGCATTTTGTTTCAGTAGTTTAATGCTTTGAGGAGTTATTTTCAAAATATGGTTTGTGTTTTTCAAAACTGTGAATTTTCTAAAACTTTTGTGAGCCTCTGCCCATTTCGATCGATCCATTCTGATTTTCGATCAATCGAAAAAGTGCTCTAATTTGTTTCAAAATGATTGTTTGATTCGATCGATCGAATGTGTTTTTCGATCAATCGAGAGTCGCGAATCAGGTGTTAAAACACTGTTCTTTGACTGATTCCAAACACTTTTCAAAAGTTTTTTTCAAACTTTCTTTCTCTCTCCGACGAGGCAAGGCTCCACAGTCAATTTTTTGTCGTTTTCCTCCCAAATTTTTGCAAAATTTCTCTTTCCTCAAGCTGGTAAGTCTGTTTTGTCCTTCCTTTTTGAGTTTATTTACATATTTCATGCATTTTTCATGCATTTTTGCTCAAAATTTCGGAACTTTTTCTTTTTGGGATTTGTGTTGATTCAAACCTAATTTTGTGAAATTGATCAATGGGTTTTTATGGGGACATGCTATGAACATGATCTTGATAGTTTAATTTGATCAATTTTGGGTTTTGTGAAAAATTTCAAATTCTAGGGTTTCTAATTGATCCGAATTGGGGATTTTGTTCAATTAAGGTTTAATTGATGAAATTGGCTTGTTGTATTGATGAAATTGGTTATTCTAATCTGTTTTCAACCTTGTGTAATGATCAATTCGTCAATTTGTTGCAAAATGTTTCAAGTGGTTTTCAAATTTTTAGGGTTTTTGTTAGAAACTCTATGTTCGAGCCAATTTTGTGTAATTGAACTTAATTTGAACTATGTTTACTGCATTAGTTCATGCATCACAACATTGTTATTGTTCATGCATCATATAGATTTTTGTTTTATATTTTTTTATTGTGCTAACTTGCAGTCTGCCCTTGGTTTTGTTTTCTTGTTCTTTTGGTTTTCACTTTGTGTCTCTGTCCTTTCCTTAGCAATATGCCTAGGAAGACTAGAGCCCGTAGGAATGTTTCCTCGTCTTCTCCTTCACCCCCTCCGTCCTTTCACCGTGAGAAGTTTTCGAGTGAGAAAAACCAAGAGATTTATGAGAAGCTAAACCTTAGGAGAAAGATTTGGGCTGAGCGTTCTGTTCTCTTAGATGAACTTGATCCTGCCATTAGGGCAAACTTTGAGCGTAGGGGCTGGTTACCCTTGGTGGATATTTCTGATCCTCCTCCACCTTCTGCTTTGATTAGAGAGTTCTTTTCGAACATCTCTATCCGCATCTATGATTCCAACACTTTAGTCAAGAGTTGGATACGAGGCGTAGAGTACACCATTACTCCCAAGGTAGTGGCTGATGCTCTAGGGGTACCTTTGGTTCAGAATCCTGTCTATCCTTATGATGAGTCTCCTGAGTTGAGTGATGTCTTGTCTTACATCACTGGGACTTCTGTCCAGTGGGGTTCTGATCCTAGGATCACCTCTACTGAACTTTCTGGGTTGCACTATCTTTTCTTTAGGATAGCTTGTCATTCTATCTGGCCTATATCTCATGTTCATACCATTCCTCTCGAGAGGTGTGTATTTTTGTACGCTCTGGTTACTGATGCTCCTATTAGTTTTCCCCATCTTTTTCTTCGTTCTTTGAACGATGTTTATAGGAGTTCATCTTCTGCTCATGCTCTTGTACATCCTATTTTCATTCATAGGATTTTATTTTATCTTGATCTTGGTGGCTTCCTTTCCTCTGAGCCTATTCATGTTATTGCTCCTATAGGTGCGTCTTTTCTTAGACAAAGGGCTGCTCATCTTCGAGCTGGCTCTAAACACCCTAGGTCTGAGCCTTCTGGGTCCGCACCTCCTCCCTCTTCTTCTACAGGTCCTGCTGGTGAGGCTGTTTTTGAGCCTAATGCTGGTGCTGCTGCTGATGTTCCTCCACCTCCTTCGACCGACTTTGATGTTCGTCGTACCTTGGAGACTGTTATGACCGTTCAGGCGGCTCCTGGTCAGATTTTGGTGGACTTGTTGGATGAGATTCGTGCTCTGCGAGCTGACTTTGCGCATCTTCATTCACCCTCACCACCTCCCTTTGATGATGACTTATGATTGCCCTTTGGCATTCCGTCACAAAAAGGGGGAGTAGAGTTTTGACTTGTAGAGGGGTTTTTGTAGTTAGGGGGAGATCTTTTTTGTTTTTGAGGAGCTTGTGGAGTTTTATAGATTGTATCTAGGTGCTTCACTTTGTATATCATTTTTGGGATATTCATGTTAGGGGGAGTAACATTGTTTGATATACATGATCTTTTATTTGATTCTTGTTGTCTCATGATTCACTGCTTATTGATTTATATTCATGAGTTGTCCATTGATATATGTCTTTATTTTGTGTTGTGTGAATCTTACAAGAATGTTATACCTATTTATATACTATTTTCTGTCACACATGCGTTTATGCGCTTGTTGAGTATTTCAGGAATATACAGGTTGATTCAATTGAGCTGCTGTCTACACTTGCAACTGATGGATAGTAGTTAGGATTGAATTTTAGTCTTTATGAGCATTTATTTTGTAAAGGGCTTTTTAATTGTAAACTTTGAGCTTATTGTTTGTGTTTTGTCACGGATTGCCAAAGGGGGAGTTTGTTAGGTTCTAAAGATTTAGGATTTTATGTATTTAGAACTCTAATGTGTAATGTTGGCAAACCATGATCAAAACAATGTGCTTAGTCTTGTTTAGGCTTGCTCAAAGTTGATAAAATATTGTAAAGTTGGAATCAAGGGACTGTAGATGCATTGGGGCATTTCGGTCTGGCTCGATCGATCGAATCATGGACCAGATGCGTTTTCTGCAGTTTGTCCATCTCAGCCCTAACTCATTAAACGTTTTGGGTTTTCTGTTTTTACCCTAGGTATATAAAGAAAAACCCTAGCCACATTTTTAGTGTTGCTCCAGTTGTATTATTGCTCATACATTGCTGTTTTGTGTATTTCTTGTGAGATCTAGAGGAGCTTTCCTTTACACAAAGCTTAGGGTTTTCGAGATAGAGATTATTTCAACATCTTGATGATCAACTCGGTTGCTACCATTGAAGCTTAAAGAATATCAAGCGTGGGTGCTTGTAGCTGATTGAAGAATTCAAGAAAGAAGGAGTCCGTGGATTCGGAGCTTGCACGTGGTCGTGTCAGTAAGTTCTACTAGTGGGTAGCATTAGGAAGTCGAGTGGGGAGCTTGTAGTCCTTTTGTATGAACTTCGATTCTTTCATAGTGGATTCAGGTTTGCCTTGAGGATCGATGGGTCAAATCCTTCCCAGGTTTTTACCGTGTGGTTTCCTGGGTGATCATATCATTGTGTTATTTATTATTCCGCTGCTTTATATGTTTGATATGATTGTTTGATTGTTTTAACCTAGAATTGCTTAATTTGACTAAGTAACAACTTGGCTAATTAACTAGGCTACTCAATCTGGTTGTGTTTTAAGGGGTCTAAAACCGTTCAGTGCTTATCTTAAACTTGATATGGATACTGATGTGGTCATTTGTTGTGTTGAGTTAGTAGCAATTGTGTTCAAATTTAGCACTTGTGAATTGCTTGATATGGATAATGGTGTGGACTATAATATGTAAAGTTAGTAGTAATTGTTATAGCAATTGTGTTCAAATTTTGCACTTGTAAATTGCTTGATATGGATAATGGTGTGGACTATAATGTTAAGTTAGTAGCAATTGTACTTATCTTTCATGTCAATACATAGTTTCAAAAAATGCCCAAAAAGGCCAAATACACTCATAATATACCGAGGTATGAGATGGCAAGATTGGATAGAATGAGGCAAAACCAAGAGATAATTGATGCTTTGGGATTGAAGCACATCTCAACTTCTCTAAGGGTTCGTTTGGTTGGGGGAGTGAAAAAGTGGGAGGATGGAAAATTAGTAAGAGAATGGAAAAGTGGGAGGATAGAAAAGATTTGGTTTTCCTTCATGTGTGTTTGGTTGGAGGGGTGGAAAAGTGGGAGGGTGAAAAACTCTTTTGTTTGGTTAGAGAGTGAAAGCTCGAAAACGTGTTGAAAACACAAGAGCTGTTTAGACCCCCCAATTAAAATTACGGCTCGATAGATTTTACACAACTTTAATACAAAGTGCGGAATAGTGTAAAAGCGAGCGGATGAACAAATAAACTACTCTAATCCATAAACTAAACAACACAGCAGTATAATGGAATATAAAAGAGTAGGGAAGAGAGATGCAAACACAGAAAACACCAAGACGTGTTTTCAAAGAGGAAACCGAAGAACTCGGCGAAAAACCTCTCCGTCGCCCTCCAAGCGGAAATCGATCCACTAGACAATCAGTTGGGATACATGAGTAAGCAAGAGACCCTCCAAGCCTAATCTACCCGATGTACCTAAGCCCTCCAAGCTCCTACTCCAACAAGGCTTCTCGGAACCGTGTCTTGTCTAGCACCCCGGATCCCGCAACAAGCTCCATGTTGCATCTGCCATTCCAGGCTTCTTCCAATGCTTCCCAGCAGCACTAAAACGTCACTCAACACTCTCAAAAGGTGTGGTAAGTGTTTGGGCTATCAACCTCTCAATGGTGTGGAAATGGAGAGGGAAGGGTTGAGGAGATACCACAAGCAAGTGTATAGAGAAAGGTGGGGATGACAATCTCTAATTGCAAATGTGTTTGGCTAGGGTTTTCTCTCTGAAGCATTTCTCAACATTTGTGGGTAATGGGGGTTTATATAGGATAGGTGCAAAATGTGTGAGTCAGTCAGTACAGGCTGGCAGAACAGCATGTCTCGCGGGTGTCTCGCGGGAAGGCCTTACCCGCGAGATACTCGCGAGAGACAGCTGTCTCCACCTGTCCTGACTCTTCGCATTCCAGCATGTGCAGGGCACATGCTTCACTTCGCGGGAAGCTTAGTCGCGACATACCCGCGAGATTCCTTCAGCTTCCAAATTGCTTGAGTCTTCACACACTCTCTATCACACACCCCTTACATCAATTCCCAGAACAAATACAGGGTATAAACAATTGATAGTAATTACAATCAAATTTGGCACGGAATAAAAGCCAACAAAACACATAGTTGTAAATAACAACTTTACAATCTCCCCCTTTGGCTATTCCGTGACAAAACCCTAAAACAGACTCTAGACTTAAACGTGAGTTTGGGAACACAGGCAAAACTCACTCACACCTAATTCTAGATTCTGATAAGCTCTTGAAACATATGAACAAGTAACTCCTGAAACATAACAACAAAATATTATCATTGTATGCAGAAAACTTGAAGAGCATATGGAGCAATAAGCGCATGATCAAGCAAAATAGAAACACTAGATCATGGCAAGATCAAACAAGTAATCACTATACACAAGCAATTACTATGCTCATTCACACAAGGAATGAACATCCGGATATGCAAGATGATAAGCTCATTTGAAGAGTACCATTTGCAAATCCAACACTCAACCAATGCAAAATACTTGAAGTATTTGCATCTAGGAACAATCCTACTAGGGCACAAGAGTGTTCATCACTCAACCAATGCATAGAACGTATATGCATCTGGGAACAATCCTACACGGGCACAAGAGTGTTGTAGTGAAGTAAATGTGTAACATTAAACTTCAATAGCACAAGCATAAAGGCTGCATAAGCAAAGTATTGCAAATACATGGCACAGACCATAAAAGCCTACAAATTATGCAATGAAACAAAACAACCCTTAAAGCTTACAAAAGCAACATGGGTACATGCAAAGAATGCTACAAAGCATAGATAATATCACAAAAGAAACATCTGAAATAATACTTAAATAAAGCATAGTATCAAAGTTTTAAACCAAACGCAGTAAAACAGTTATAAACACTAAAAGAAATTAAATTAAACCGTCTTTAAAACCAATAACCAATGCTACTATGTTTCTAAGCTATGCTCCCCCTAACGCTGTGCAAGCTCTTCTCCAGCTCCCCCTCAGAAAATTCTCCCCCTTTTTGACCGGAATGGCCAAAAGGCTAGAACCGATCGGACTCTGAATCTGAGCCATGAGTGGAGGACAAGTCCTGAACCTGCGATGCTAATGCGGTGATCCGTCCCTGAAGGTACGCGAACTGATCTGCTGTATGTTGCACATGGGAGTCAAGCACTGTAGACATCTGATCCATCTTAGCAAGCAACTGATCAAGTTTGCTTAAGCCTTGTGGTGGAGCAGAAGATGATGGCTGTGCAGAGGGCTCTGGAGCCGAGGTGAACCTGTCAATCTCTTCTTCTGTATCTTCAGCTTCCTCCTGCTGAACCCGTCATGGTGGCGGTATGGTATGCACACCAGTCTTGGAGCCTCTAATGTGTGCAGTGCTCCTAGTCAGTGTATGACCACCAATGGGGTAATCCCTCGGAACAACCGTGAGGCCACTGGGTAGCTTGAGCTTTGTCTTGGCAATCAATCCCATGATCAAGGAGGGGAATGGCATCACAGTCCGTGAATTCTGCTTTGTGATGCTCTTCTTCAAGACATGCATGATATGGCCACAAATGTCAATCTCCTTATGTGTATAGAGATCATACAGGAATCTTGTTCTCGGAGCAGATAGAGTGGTGAGATTGGTGACCGGATACAGATTGTGAATCATCACATAGCTTAGTGTCCTCATTTCTGGAGAGAACTTGAGAGTGTCCATGGATGTTTTCTTCTGTACACCACCAAGGACTGTAATCATATCAGCAATATTACCCATTCTGTCCTCATAAGCAACTATGATTTGCTGAGATGGAGGACGAGTCTCCAAAAAGTCTTGGATGCTATCTCTTGTAATCTTAAACTCCTTGTGTCTTACCCAGCATTCAATACAATCTCCGTTGACAATGGCATTAGAGAAGAACTCCTTGATAATCTCTGAATATACCACTCCAGTCGGGTTTAGCAGCTTGGTCCACGTTCTATCCTTGAACACTTCAGGGATGCAAGTGCCCTCAAGAGTCTCTAACTGGACTACCCGTTCCATGATGATCGTCTTGTCCTTGTAGCAGTCATTGTACTTCATATCAGCATCCATAGACCTGAAATGTTCAGAATCAGTTCGGGCTCGCTTTGAAGTCGATTTCTTCCTAGCTGCATGCTTGGTGGGAGACATCTGCACAATTTCACAAAGCAAAGAAGGAAAAAAATGCACAAACACAAACCAGAAGACAAACTTCATTAGATTCAAGTTAGTTCCAAATCAGACTTAAACTAACTGAAAACCTAGCAATGGTAGACACTAAACATCATGCTAAATGACTCCAAACAATAAAGCATAACAACAATGCAACAAATTAAGAAACAGTGCAAGAGTGTGTGTTTGTGTGCATGTGCTGATGAGTGTGTGCGGCATGAGATGCATGAGGGTGCCTAAGTGTGCCTAGAGTGTGCAACATGAACAAAGTGAGTGAAACACACAATCAATGACCAAACCAAGTACAATAAGGTCAAACAAGTGAAAGTCCATGGATTGAAATCACTTGATTCCACTTTGGCACAAAAATGTCACTCGGACATTTTGACAAACACATAGCGTGCACAAATGCAAATAATACATGAATAATGCATGAACATGTGAAAATTTGCCCTCAATACATGATAAAATGCCACAAGGGGCCAACACAGATGCAGAAACAACAAATGGGACACAGCCCAATCAAAATATTTGAGAAAACTTCACCCAATTTTGAAAACCAACCCAAAGTGTCGAAAATCCCCAATTATCAAAACCCTAACAAAAATTCTGCATAATCTAAGCAAAAACTTAAAAAGAAATGATTAACAAACATACCTTGAAGAAGCAAATGCAGAAAAAGTGCTTGGATTGAAGGGATATGAATGGAATAGTGATTTTGGGTTGAAAAAGTTCGAGAGAGGTTGAGCGAGGGAAGTTTGAGAGTTTTAAAAAACTGTCACATCAGCTATATAAAAACTGAAAACACGCGTTTTTCGCGGGTTAGAGAGTGGCGAAACAGTCGCGAGAAGGACCACTGAAGCACAAAATTTTCGCGAGAAGCATTAGGTCGCGAAACAGTCGCTGTAACTTCTGTCTGAAATTGGAAAATTCCAATTTTAGCCAAACAGCATTTCGCGAGAAGCTGTTGGTCGCGAGACAGTCGCGATACAGTCGCGAAAGTTTCTGAGTGACATGTTAAAAGAAAAATTTCCCTCAACCCATTTTTGCGGGAAGCTCTAAGTCACGAGCTTCTCGCGAAACAACCCCTGAACCAGTTTTTTGAAGAAACACAAAAACATACATTTTAATCAAAAGCAAAAGACAAGAAAGTATAAAATCACTTTCAAAAACAAATAAAACACTCAAAAATCTTTTTGGGTTTGATCAACAAAGATTGAGCATGTGAAAACACATTTAATCAAGTACAATCACACAAATGAATATGACATTCATTGAACATAGACTTGTGTGTTGTGTGTGGATATCAAAAATGAGATAGTCCTTAGTCCAATGTGAAGCTTCAATGATCAATTCAATCAAGGCATACACAACTAGCACTAGATTATGTGACCTATCTCAATTATAGAAACATGCATATATGACCTCCCACACGTACTTGATAACAATTTATTGAAGCTTTTCATTTGGCTCCACATTCAACATATCATTTGCAACTTTTGAGCAAAGAAAATCTCATTTGGAGAAAGATGCCTGAAATTTTTGATATTTCAATTGATGAGTTAGCCTTTGGCTTTTTGGGCATCATACATTTTATTTTGGTCGCTTTCCCTTTTTCCTAGTCGAATACTAGTTTGTGCGACAGGCTTTTGCAGCTCTATATCTCTTTTCATTTGGAGATTTACAATTAGAGAGCTCTTTTAAGCAAAAAAAATAAAAGTGGGAAGATATATAGGCATGAGTCTATGCATGTTTCAAGATCAACAAAACCATTCACTAATCATTCATGACAAGGTTGAAGATCTATTTACAACAGTGACATAGATTTCAGAATTTCTTCCACAATGATATGAGTGCATGAGGGACAAGCTAAGCTCGTTAAATGCACAAAGCCATAAGTACAAAGGTACAAGGCAAAACATGCTTTGAGACAAAACTCAACAAAGTGATCAAACTTTTTGGATTTTCTATTTTTTTTTTTTATGTGTTTTTGAATTTTTGAACACACCCAAAGCAGAACAAGAAAAGAAAGATCAACAAAAACAGTCGGTACAAACCAACCGGACAAAATAACAACAGTAAACAAAATGCATGAAAAGATGCAACAACAAATGTCCCTAAACTTTGAAAGAATTTATGCGTGGACATGTTATAATGCTTATGCATGAGTACCCCTCTTCACCCACACGTCACGTGCGTTTGGGGTGATATCCTTAACGGATTAGGTACGAGAATTTGGACTGTCAAACCTTCTGGTGAAACTCTCTAAGCAGGTGGTGAAGGCACCAATCATTTTCATCACGTCCATCATGCCAGGATCACGATTTTGACTTCTCGGTTGTTCACCACCCCAAGACCTCATGCCATTTCTCCTTCCTCGTGGCCGAGGTGCGCTTGAATTGTTGTCTGATCTCAGCTTTTGACAGTTGGGTCTGGTATGTCCTTGCATTCCGCAGTAGTGACACACATAGTCCGTTCTAGGACCCCTTTGTGATTTTGGGAGAGATCTTCCTCTGGTTTCATGTTTGCCCATAGATTGATTTCGGGGCTTATTCACCATCCGTTGCTCACTCACATTCTTCTTCTTAGCCTTAACATTCTCAGGGATGGTTTCTTCTACAATAGGCTCTATGGCCTTCACAAATTTCACTTCTTTGGTAGCTTTGGCTGATGAGCTACTTCCTCCGGTGTATCCCAACCCGGACTTGTCTGAAGAAGGTTTTTGAGATGAGATAACATCATCTAACTTCTGAGAGGAGACTCTCTCTATCTTGGCATGAGCTTGCACTACCTCTTGCTCAAGAAACCTCACCTTCGTATAGGCTTCAGACAACTCGCCATTTAGTGTCTCAATCTCACACTTAGCCTCTTTATATCTGATCAAGAGACTTCTATAATCTTCCTCAGCTTTCTTCATTTTCCTTACAGCTGCCTTGGCTATTCTGGTATACTCTCCCGACTTCTCAAGTAGTAAGGAGTAATTTTCTTGAAGATTAGCTGTATTCTATTCTTCTTCTTCAGCATCTGATTCTTCCACATTCCCAATAGACTCTGAATCAGAATGCTCACCAAGCTCCTTCACAAGTGCACCCAAATCATCCGATGACTCCACATGAGCAATGGTCATGAATGCGGAGTAGTTTCCCTCTCCGTCACAGCTCTCTTCCGAGTCAGAATCAGAAGAGTTTGAATCACTGAGTGTCGTGGCATAAGCTTTGCCTTTTCCCCTCAGAAAATTTGGACACTCCTTCTTTAGATGTCCATGGCCATTGCACTCATAGCATACAATTTCTGAAGAAGGTTGAAACTCCCTCCTTCTTTCCTTGTAAACTCTTTCCTATCACCTCTTGAAGATGAAAATTTTCCTCTGTTGAATGGTTTCCCACTGTTCTTCATCTTCAGAAATTTGCGGAAGTTTTTCGCAAGAAATGCTACTTCCTTCTCCACCCCATCTTCTTCGGAGGAATCATCCATCCTTTCGGTGATGGTTTTAAGAGCAAGTGATTTACTCATCTTATGGGAAGGCAGTCCCATCTGATATGTTTGGAGAGACCCAACTAATTCTTGAATTTTAATCTCATCCAAATCCTTGCTTTCCTCTATGGCTGTAACTTTTGCTCTAAAACTTTCAGGCAAAGACCTCAATACTTTTCTCACCACCTTAGCATCTTCAATCTTCTCCCCAAGATTGAGTTTAGCAATTACAATTTCATTGAGCTTCCCATAGAATGAATCAAACGGTTCATCATCACCCATCTTGAGCTCTTCAAATTTGGTGGTAAGCATCTGAAGCTTTGTGTCCTTAACTTTCTTTGTTCCCTCATACGTGGTCTCCAAAATCTCCCAAGCTTCTTTGGCTACTGTCATATGAGAGATCCTGTGGAATTCATCAGGAGACACAGCACAAAATATAGCGTTTAAAGCTTTACTATTAGCATTGGCTGCTGCTAGAGCTGCCTTATCCCGATTAGCCTTAGGAGCCTCCGGCTTAGTCCAGCCTAGCTCTACCGCATCCCAAACGGTATCTTCTATAGAGCATAAAAATGCTCTCATTCTGACTTTCCAGAATGCGTAATTGTTCCCATCAAAAAATGGTGGAACATTTAGCCATTGAGACCAGTCCATCTCAACTAGGGTCAAGGATCACACTAAGGTATTTAAACCACAGCAAGTGTACCCGCTCTGATACCAATTGAAAGCTCGAAAACGTGTTGAAAACACAAGAGCTGTTTAGACCCCCAATTAAAATTACGGCTCGATAGATTTTACACAACTTTAATACAAAGTGCGGAATAGTGTAAAAGCGAGCGAATGAACAAATAAACTACTTTAATCCATAAACTAAACAACACAACAGTATAATGGAATATAAAAGAGTAGGGAAGAGAGATGCAAACACAGAAAACACCAAGACGTGTTTTCGAAGAGGAAACCGAAGAACTCGGTGAAAAACCTCTCTGCCGCCCTCCAAGCGGAAATCGATCCACTAGACAATCAGTTGGGATACATGAGTAAGCAAGAGACCCTCCAAGCCTAATCTACCCGATGTACCTAAGCCCTCCAAGCTCCTACTCCAACAAGGCTTCTCGGAACCATGTCTTGTCTAGCACCCCGGATCCCGCAACAAGCTCCATGTTGCATCTGCCATTCCAGGCTTCTTCCAATGCTTCCCAGCAGCACCAAAACGTCACTCAACACTCTCAAAAGGTGTGGTAAGTGTTTGGGCTATCAACCTCTCAATGGTGTGGAAATGGAGAAGGAAGGGTTGAGGAGATACCACAAGCAAGTGTATAGAGAAAGGTGGGGATGACAATCTCTAATTGCAAATATGTTTGGCTAGGGTTTTCTCTCTGAAGCATTCCTCAACATTTGTGGGTAATGGGGGTTTATATAGGATAGGTGCAAAATGTGTGAGTCAGTCAGTACAGGCTGGCAGAACAGCATGTCTCGCGGGTGTCTCGCGGGAAGGCCTTACCCGCGAGATACTCGCGAGAGACAGCTGTCTCCACCTGTCCTGACTCTTCGCATTCCAGCATGTGCAGGGCACATGCTTCACTTCGCGGGAAGCTTAGTCGCGACATACCCGCGAGATTCCTTCAGCTTCCAAATTGCTTGAGTCTTCACACACTCTCTATCACACACCCCTTACATCAATTCCCACAACAAATACAGGGTATAAACAATTGATAGTAATTACAATCAAATTTGGCACGGAATAAAGCCAACAAAACACATAGTTGTAAATAACAACTTTACAGAGAGAAAAATGGGAGGATAGAAAATGTAGTTTATATAAATTTTCTATTATACCCTTATTACATAATTGGTAAAAAAATAGATTTATTTGTACTCATTAAATAATATAAAATTGACCAACAATTATATTTTTCAATGAGAAGTGTTACACGTCCACAACATTTTTCGCAATACTTTCACAACAAAATTTATGTGGAAAGTTGTTACTAGTTCTAATTTGAACTCACTACTGAAATTATTTTTTTACTCACCAATATTAACTAATAACAATCTATTACTTAAAATTTGTTGTGAAAATATTGTAGTAACATTTCTCAAATAGGATCTTTTATTCTTTATATTATTTCTCCTTTTCCCTTTTTCATTTCATCCATTTGTTTTTTTTCTTTTCTTTTTTCTATGCTATCTCCTCCACACACGTTTATCTCTATCCCCACCCCTTCTTTTTCTTCTTCTCCCTCATTCACAAGTCTCAGCACATCCTCTCTCTCTCTCTCTCTTTTCTTCTCCAGCTCGCTCTCTGTGTGCTTTTTTTTTTTTTTTTTTTTTTTTTCATTTCATCCATTCGTTTTTTTTTTCCTACGCTATCTCCTCCACATTCCACACACGTCCTATCTCTATCCCCACCCCCTTCTTTTTCTTCTTCTCCCTCATTCACAAGTCTCAGCACATCCTCTCTCTCTCTCTTTTCTTCTCCAGCTCGCTCTCTCCTTTGTTTTTTTTCTTTTATTGTTATGATTTGATTAATTTGAAAATTGTGTTTTTGAGTTTGTATTGTGATAATCTGATTATGCATGATTATGCTTGAGTTTAGAGATGTTTGAGAGAAAGATTGTTGTGGTTTTAGCCGTCGTGTTTGTGTCTATAGCCGTTGTGTTTGAGGGTATTTCTGTAAAAGTGCTGGGAGAGCAATTTTCTCTCCACAGTTTTCCTCCCGATTTGGGAGGAAAAAAATTGGTGGGCTCGGGAGGAAAATTTTCTCCCGAGTTTTCCATCCTCTCTGTTTTCCTCCGCTTCCCAAACAACTGTTTTCCACACCATTTTCCACCCATTGTTTTCCATCCTCCCTATAATCCTTCCAACCAAACATAGTGTAAAGGATTCTGCTCAGTCCAATTGTGCAAAAGGGAAAAGAAGTAGAGCTAGTGTTGTGGTAGATGATGATTATGTACCACCTAGTGGTGACGATGAGAATGATGTTGAGCCATCTAACTCTTTAATCCATAAGGTACAATAGATGTTCCATAGGGTACAATAGATAATAACTTTATTGTTCTATTATTTGTAATGACTTTGTTGTTCCATTATATGTATGTTTCTAGTTACAGATGGCACCAGGATGACTTACACGCTCGCGAGGTGAGGCATCTATCCCGGTGGTCCAATCTACGGTTCAATCTACGGAAACACCTCTTGAAGCAAATCCTCCCGCCCAAAGTTCTTTGAGTGTGGAGGCTACCGACGCATTAACTAGCATGACTGGTAATTACATAGAACATACTTAATTGCAACTGCACCTTGTCTTTACTATTGAGATTATACTTAATGTACATAGAATGTATAATTTTATAACATTGATAATTTTTAAATAGGATCTGCTAGCAGAAATACCCGTGGAACAACACGTGGTATAGCAGTACGGGCACTTGTTGAAAAAAGTGGTAAACTACCAGTACGTATAGCTGCAGAGTATGATGCTCCTGTTGGGAAGAATGCGTGCAAGCTTGTTAATCAAATTGGTGTACAAGTGCGAAGTAATTTGTCCAGTTACAACGTAAAAAATTGGAAAAGTGTTGATGCTGCTACTAGAGATGTGGTGCTTCAAAATATCGCGGTAAATTTATATTAATAACGTCTAACTTGTCTTGTTGTCACTAAGTATATTAAATTCATATAATAATATTTTTATAATACATATATACTTCATTTTACAAGATCAGTTTGAGCTTGAAGGAGATTCCAACTTGGTAACGAAAACAATAAATACAAAATGTGGAAGATTATTGAGTAGCGGCTCTAACAAGTTGTATCAGACTTATAAAAAGCTTGTACAATCTCATGGTGCTGACTATGCAAAAAGCCACCCAGCAAAGAATGTCACACTTGAGCAGTGGACTGGACTCATTGAAGGGAAATGGACCAATACGGACTGGCTGGTAAATTATTTATGTGTATATTATTATTATCCAATATTTACTATATTATGTTGTCAAATGATTAGATTAATACTTAGATGAAGTAAATGTATACTGTTTTATTCATGATCTAATAAATATCTTGAATGTTCTTTATTAGGAAAAATCAAGAATTAACTCTGAAAATAGAAGCAAAACTTCAGGCAAACATAGATGTGGGACAAAGGCACTTGCTGTTAGGGTTGATGAGGAGGTGCGTGTTTTTTCATTTTCTTAAACCTTAGTATATTACATGTTGTGATTAATTAAATATAAATAACTAACACTCGAATGTTAATTAATTAGACAAATAATAATGGCGGTCAAGTTCCTGAATTGGCAAAAGTCTACAAAGATATTCATTTTAATCCAAACACAAATAAGTGGATACACCATGAGGATGAAGCGACATATGTATGTGTATCATTCCATCCCTATTATTCCATCCTTATTATGTTTGTAAAGCTATTACATATGTAGTATTAATGTTGTGATTGTTGTTGTTGTTGTTGTAGTTTTTTGTTTTGTTTTGTTTTTTTTTTTTTTTTTTTTTTTTTTTCCTCTTTCAAATGGTAGGAAACTATTCTCAAAGTGCAAGAGGATCATTGTCAAGATCCTAATGCAATTCCCCTTACACAAGAGAAAATCTCAAACTTGGTTTTTAAGAAAAAATCTGGTATTGTAAAAGGACTTGGCATGAGACCTTCCTCTTCTCTAGTAACCACTGCCTCATCTAGTTCTTTGGTAGAGTATATTCATCGGTTAGAAAATGAAATAATTGAGCTCAAAGAGGCAAGAGTTAGGGATGAAGAGGAGCGAGCTAAGGAGCAAGAGGCGCGAGCTAAGCAAGATGAGATCCAAAAGAATATTCTTAATTTTTTGAGGAGCAAGGGTTATGATAACGATTTTAACTATGGGGGTGGTTCATCTTCAAGTTAAATCACTTATTGGTTAGTACTTTATCTTTAAGTTAAAATACTTCATTTTTTATGTATCATTTGAAACTAATTGTTAGAAATGTTTTTTATAACATAGTTAATGTTTTTACTTTACGATTTTAATGTAGTAGTGTTTTTATATTTGTGCAGATTTCTTATTGGTGGCTTTAGGGGATTTACTTTTGGCATTATTTGAAGACATATGAGGACATCTTTTGGCTTTAGGGGGTTCTAATTATATTATGCTACATTTTTTGTATTGTTATAAAACATTTTAAGTTATTGTATGTGTTGCAAACAATTATTGTATGGAAGGAGTTTGAATTTGATACTTGTTTGAATTTTAACTTGTGGAATGTATGGATTGATTTTTTATAAATGTGTTGTTGAAATAAATGTGTTAATCAAATGTGAGGTTTTAATAATGTAATGATAGGTTACAGGTTAATATCAACGTCATGAAAATAATAAAAACAGAAAATAAGTTTTAGTGACGAATTTTTTCGTCGCTATATGTGCATGGATTTTCTTAAAAATAGTTTTAGTGACAAATTTTTTCGTCACTATATGTACCCGAAAATAGTTTTAGTGACGAAATATTTTCGTCACTAAATACTGTTTTTAGCGAGGAAAACATTTAGCGACGAAACGTTTTTGTCGTTAAAAGTTTTTTTTTTTCAAACAAATCGGACTTTTAGTGACGAAATATTTTGTCACCAGGACTTTTAGCGATGGGGCTACAGCGACGAAACGAATTTCGTCACTAAAAGTCCAATTTTGTCACTAAAAATACATTTTCTTGTAGTGAAAACAGCAATATGAGCAACCTAAAAATGTGGCTAGGGTTTGCCTTATATACATAGGGCAAAAACATAAAACCCTAAACGTTTTAGGAATTAGGGCTGAGTTGGAAAAACTGTAGAAAAATGCATCTGTGCGAAATTCGATTGATCGAGCCTAAACTTCGATCAATCGAGCCAGGCCGAGATGCACAGTGAATTCTGCATCAGCTCGATTCCAACTTTACATAAATAACACTACTTTGAGCTGGTCTAAACACGACTAAATAACATGTTTTGATCATGGTTTGCCAACAATACATATTAGAGTTCTAAATACATGAAATCCTAAGTCTTTAGAACCTAACAAACTCCCCATTTGGCAATCCATGACAAAACACAGCTAAAAGCTCAAAGTTTACAAAATAAAGCCCTTTACAAAAAAAAAAAAAAAACGCTCATAACCACAAATTCAATCCTAACTACTATCCATCAGTTGCAAGTGTAGACAGCAGCTCAATTGAATCAACCTGTATTTCCTGAAATACTCAACAAATGCATAAACGCATGTGTGACAGAAAAACAATAAAACAACAAATATGTAAACTAACTCTCCCCCTAAGTTAGATACATCAAAAACAATATTAACTCCCTTTTAAACAAAGCATTCTTGTATTTTCCACACAACACAAAATAAAGACATATATCAATGAATGGCTCATAAATATAAATCAATAAGTAGTGAACACAAGAATCATATAAAACAATAAATGTAACTGGAAGTAACACGAAAAACCAAACTGAAAGCTCTAAAATGTGTTGAAAAACAAAAGAGCTATTTAGACCCCCAATTAAAATTACGGCTTGGTTGATTTTACACAAACTTAATACTAAGTGCGGAAACGTGTAAACACAAGCGTATAATCAATAAGCTACTCTAATCCATAAACTAAGCAACACAGCAGTATAATGGAATATAAAAGAGTAGGGAAGAACGATGCAAACACAGAAAACACCAAGACGTGTTTTCGAAGAGGAAACCGAAGAACTCGGCGAAAAACCTCTCCGCCGCCCTCCAAGCGGAAATCGATCCACTAGACAATCAGTTGGGATACATGAGTGAGCAAAAGACCCTCCAAGCCTAATCTACCCGATGCACCTAAGCCCTCCAAGCTCCTACTCCAACAAGGCTTCTCGGAACCGTGTCTTGTCTAGTTCTCCGGATCCCGCAACAAGCTCCATGTTGCATCTGCCATCCTTGGCTTCTTCCAATGCTTCCCAGCAGCACCAAAACGTCACTCAACACTCTCAAAAGGTGTGGTAAGTGTTTGGGCTATCAACCTCTCAATGGTGTGGAAATGGAGAGGGAAGGGTTGAGGAGATACCACAAGCAAGTGTATAGAGAAAGGTGGGGATGACAATCTCTAATTGCAAATGAGTTTGGCTAGGGTTTTTCTCTCTGAAGCATTCCTCAACATTTGTGGGTAATGGGGGTTTATATAGGATAGGTGCAGAATGTGTGAGCCAGTCAGTACAGGCTGGCAGAACAGCATGTCTCGCAGGTGTCTCGCGGGAAGGCCTTACCCGCGAGATACTCGCGAGAGACAGCTGTCTCCATCTGTCCTGACTCTTCGCATTCCAGCATGTGCAAGGCACATGCTTCACTTCGCGGGAAGCTTAGTCGCGACATACCCGCGAGATTCCATCAGCTTCCACTTTGCTTGAGTCTTCACACACTCTCTATCACACACCCCTTACAACAATTCCCACAACAAATACAGGGTATAAACAATTGAAAGTAATTACAATCAAATTTGGCACGGAATAAAAGCCAACAAAACACATAGTTGTAAATCACAACTTTACAATCTCCCCCTTTGGCTATTCCGTGACAAAACCCTAAAACAGACTCTAGACTTAACCGTGAGTTTGGGAACACAGGCAAAACTCACTCACACTTAATTCTAGATTCTGATAAGCTCTTGAAACATATGAACAAGCAACTCCTGAAACACAACAACAAAATATTATCATTGTATGCAGAAAACTTGAAAAACATATGGAGCATCAATAGCATGATCAAGCAAGATGAAATAGAAAACACTAGATCATGGCAAGATCAAACAAGTAATTACTATACACAAGCAATTACTATGCTCATTCACACAAGGAATGAACATCCGGATATGCAAGATGATAAGCTCATATGAAGAGTACCATTTGCAAATCCAACACTCAACCAATGCAAAATACTTGAAGTATTTGCATCTAGGAACAATCCTACATGGGCACAAGAGTGTTCATCACTCAACCAATGCATAGAGCGTATATGCATCTAGGAACAATCCTACTAGGGCACAAGAGTGTTCATTACTCAACCAATGCATAGAACGTATATGCATCTAGGAACAATCCTACTAGGGCAATTGAAGTAAATGTATGACATTAAACTTCAAAAGCACAAGCATAAAGGCTGCATAAGCAAAGAATTACAAATACATGGCACAAACCATAAAAGCCTACAAACTATGCAATGAAACAAAACAACCCTTAAAGCTTACAAAAGCAACATGGGTACATGCTAAGTATGCTACAAAGCAAAGAGACTAACACAAAAGAAAACTTCTGAAATAATACTTAAATAAAGTGTAGTATCAAAGCTTTAAACCAAAAGCAGTAAAACAGTTATAAACACTAAAAATACTGAATAAAACACCGTCTTTTAAACCAATAACCAATGCTACTGTGTATCAAGGCTATGCTCCCCCTAACACTGTGCAAGCTCTTCTCCAGCTCCCCCTCAGAAATTTCTCCCCCTTTTTGACCGGAATGGCCAAAGGTCTAGAATGGTACGGACTCCGAATCAGAGCCATGAGTGGAAGACAACTCCTGAACTTGCGATGCTAATGCGGTGATCTGTCCCTGAAGATATACGAACTGATCTGCTGTGTGCTGCACATGGGAGTCAAGCACTGTCGACATCTGGTCCATTTTAGCAAGCAACTGATCAAGTTTGCTTAAGCCTGATGGTGGAGCAGAAGATGATGGCTGTGCAGAGGGCTCTGGAGCCGAGGTGAACCTCTCAATCTCTTCCTCTGTATCTTCAGCTTCCTCCTGTTGAACTTGTCGTGGTGGTGGTATGGTATGCACACCAGTCTTGGATCCTCGAATGTGTGCAGTGCTCCGAGTCAAAGTATGACCACCAATGGGATAATCCCTCGGAACAACTGTGAGACCACTGGGTAACTTGAGCTTTGTCTTGGCAATCAAACCCATGATCAAAGAGGGGAACGGCATCACAGTCCGTGAATTCTGTTTTGTGATGCTCTTCTTCAAGACATGCATGATGTGACCACAAATGTCAATCTCCTTATGTGTGAAGAGATCATACAGAAATCTTGTTCTCGGAGCAGATAGAGTGGTGAGATTGGTGACTGGATACAGATTGTGAATCATCACATAGCTCAATGTCCTCATTTCTGGAGAAAACTTGAGAGTGTCCATGGATGATTTCTTCGATACACCACCAAGGATTTTGATCATCTCATCAATCTTACCCAATCTATCCTCATAAGCAACTGTGATTTGCTGAGATGGAGGACGAGTCTCCAAATAATCTTGGATGCTCTCCCTAGTAATCTGAAACTCCTTGTGTCTCACCCAGCCCTCAATACAATCTCCGTTGACAATGGCATTAGAGAAGAACTCCTTGATGATCTCTGAATAGACCACTCCAGTTGGGTTCAGCAGCTTGGTCCAAGTTCTATCTTTGAACACTTCAGGGATGAAAGTGCCCTCAAGAGTCTCTAACTGGACTACCCGTTCCATGATGATCGTCTTGGTCTTGTAGCAGTCATTGTACTTCATATCAGCATCTATAGACCGGAAATGATCTGAATCAGTTCGGGCTCTCTTTGAAGTCGATTTCTTCCTAGCTGCATGCTTGGTGGGAGACATCTGCACAATTGCACAAAGCAAAGATGGAAACAACAATGCACAAACACAAACCAGAAGACAAACTTCATTAGATTCAAGTTAGTGCTAAATCAAACATAGACTAACTGAAAAACAGAGCATGATAAACACCAAACATCATGGTAAGAGACTCCAACTTATAAGGGATAACTACAATGCAACAAAAAATAGTGCAAGAGTGTGTGTCTGTGAGCATGTGCTGATGAGTGTGTGCGGCAAGAGATGCATGAGGGTGCCTAAGTGTGCTTAGTTGTGTGTCAAAAATGTGCAACTTGAACAAAGTGAATGAAACACAAAATCAATGACCAAATCAAGTAAAATAAGATCATACAAGTGAGAATCCATTGATTGAAATCACTTGATTTCAAAATAGCACAAAAATGTCACTCGGACATTTTGACAAACACTTAGTGTGCACAAAAACAAAAACTACATGAATAATGCATGAACATGTGAAAATCTACCCTCAATACATGATAGAATGCCACAAGGGGCCAACACAAGTGCAGAAACAACTAAAAGGACACAGCCCAATCAAAAAAAATGAAAAGAATTCACCCAATTTTGAAAACCAACCCAAAGTTTCGAAAATCCCCAATTATCAAAACCCTAACAAAAATTCTGCATAATCTAAGTAAAACTTGAAAGGAAATAGTTAAGAAACATACCTTGAAGAAGAAAAATGCAGAAAACGTGCTTGGATTGAAGGGAAATGAATGGAATAGTGATTTTGGGTTGAAAAGCTTTGAGAGAGGTTGAGCGAGGGAAGTTTGATAGTTTTAAAAAAACTGTCACATCAGCTATATAAAAACTGAAAACACGCGTTTTTCGCGGGTTAGAGAGTGGCGACACAGTCGCGAAACAGTCGCGAGAAGAGCCACTGAAGCATAAAAGATTTCGCGAGAAGCATTAGGTCGCGAAACAGTCGCGAGACAGTCGCGGTAACTTCTGTCTGAAATTGGAAAAATCCAATTTTAGCCAAACAGTATTTCGCGAGTAGCTTTTGGTCGCGAGACAGTCGCGAAACAGTCGCGAAAGTTTCTGTGTGACATGTTAAGATAAAAAATTCCCTCAACTCCTTTTCGCGGGAAGCTCTAAGTCGCGAGCTTCTCGCGAAACAACCCCTGAACCAGTTTTTGAAGACACACAAAAACATGTTTTTTAATGAAAAACAAATGACAAGAAAGTGTAAAATCACTTTCAAAAACAAATAAAAACAATCAAAAATCTTTTTGGGTTTGATCAACAAAGATTGAGCATGTGAAAACACATTTAAACAAGTACAATCACACAAATGAATAAGGCATTCATTGAACATAGACTTGTGTGTTGTGTGTGAATATCAAAAATGAGATAGTCCTTAGTCCAATGTGAAGCTTCAATGATCAATTCAATCAAGGCATACACAACTAGCACTAGATTATGTGATCTATCTCAATTATAAAAACATGCATATATGACCTCCCACATGTACTTGACAATAATTCATTGAAGCTTTTCATTTGGCTCCATTTTTAACATATCATTTGCAACTTTTGAGCAAAGAGAATCTCATTTAGAGAAAGATGCCTGAAATTTTTGATATTTCAATTGATGTGTTAGCCTTTGGCTTGTTGGGCATCATACATTTTATTTTGGTCGCTTTCCCTTTTTCCTAGTCGAATACTAGTTTGTGCGACAGGCTTTTGCAGCTCTATATCTCTTTTCATTTGGAGATTTACAATTAGAGAGCTCTTTTAAGCAAAAAAAATAAAAGTGGGAAGATATATAGGCATGAGTCTATGCATGTCTCAAGATCAACAGAACCATTCACTAATCATTCATGACAAGGTTGAAGATCTATTTACAACAGTCACATAGATTTCAGAATTTCTTCCACAATGATATGAGTGCATGAGAGACAAGCTAAGCTCGTTAAATGCACAAAGCCATAAGTACAAAGGTACAGGGCAAAACATGCTTTGAGACAAAACTCAACAAAGTGATCAAACTTTTTGGATTTTCTATTTTTTTTTTATGTGATTTTGAATTTTTTGAACACACCCAAAACAGAACAACGAAAAAAAATAATAAAGACAACCGGTACAAATCAACCGGACACAATAAAAGATGCATGATAAAGATGCAACAGCAAATGCCCCTAAAAATTGAAAGAATTTATGCGTGGACATGCTATAATGCTTATGCATGAGCACCCCTTTTCACCCACACGTCACGTGCGTTTGGGGTGATATCCTTAACGGATTGGGTACGAGAATTTGGACTATCAAACCTTCTGGTGAAACTCTCCAAGCAGGTGGTGAAGGCACCAATCATTTTCATCACGTCCATCATGCCAGGATCACGATTCTGACTTCTCGGTTGTTCACCACCCCAAGACCTCATGTCATTTTTCCTTCCTCGTGACCGAGGTGCGCTTGAATTGTTGTCTGATCTCAGCTTTTGACAGTTGGGTCTGGTATGTCCTTGCATTCCGCAGTAATGACACACATAGTCCGTTCTAGGATTCCGTTGTGATCTTGGGAGAGACCTTCCTCTGGTTTCATGTCTACCCATGGAGTGATTTCGGGGCTTATTCACCATTCGTTGCTCACTCACATTCTTCTTCTCAACCTTCACATTCTCAGGGATGGTTTCTTCTACAATAGGCACTGCGGCCTTCACAAACTTCACTTCTTTGGTAACTTTGGCTGATGAGCTGCTTCCTCCGGTGTATCCCAACCCGGACTTGTCTGAAGAAGGTTTTTGAGATGAGATAACATCATCTAACTTCTGGGAGGAGACTCTCTCTATCTTGGCATGAGCTTGTACTACCTCTTGCTCAAGAAACCTCACCTTCGTATAGGCTTCAGACAACTCGCCATTTAATGTCTCAATTTCGCACTTAGCCTCTTTATATCTGACCATGAGACTTCTGTAGTCTTCCTCAGCCTTCTTCATTTTCCTCACAGTTGCCTTGGCTATTCTGGTATACTCTCCAGACTTCTCAAGAAGTAAAGAATAATTTTCTTGAAGATTAGCTGTATTCTCTTCTTCTTCTTCAGCATCTGATTCATCCACATTCCCAATAGACTCTGAATCTGAATGCTCACCAAGCTCCTTCACAAGAGTACCCAAATCATCCGATGACTCCACATGAGCAATGGTCATGAATGCGGAGTAGTTTCCCTCTCCGTCACAGCTCTCTTCCGATTCAGAATCAGAGGATTCTGAATCACTGAGTGTTGTGGCGTAAGCTTTGCCTTTTCCTCTTAGAAAATTTGGACACTCCTTCTTTAGATGTCCATGGCCATTGCACTCATAGCATATAATTTCTGAAGAAGGTTGAAACTCCCTCCCTTCTTTTCTTGGAAACTCTTTCCTATCACCTCTTGAAGATGAAAATTTTCCTTTGTTGAATGGTTTCCCACTGTTCTTCATCTTCAGAAATTTCCGGAAGTTTTTCGCAAGAAATGCTACTTCCTTCTCCACCCCATCTTCTTCGGAGGAATCACCCATCCTTTCGGTGATGGTTTTAAGAGCAAGTGATTTACTCATCTTATGGGAAGGCAGTCCCATCTGATATGTTTGGAGAGACCCAACTAATTCTTGAATTTTAATCTCATCCAAATCCTTGCTTTCCTCTATGGCTGTAACTTTTGCTCTAAAACTTTCAGGCAAGGACCTCAACACTTTTCTCACCACCTTAGCATCTTCAATCTTCTCCCCAAGATTGAGTTTAGCAATCACAATTTCATTGAGCTTCCCATAGAATGAATCAAACGGTTCATCATCACCCATCTTGAGCTCTTCAAATTTGGTGGTAAGCATCTGAAGCTTTGTGTCCTTAACTTTCTTTGTACCCTCATAAGTGGTCTCCAAAATCTCCCAAGCTTCTTTGGCTACCGTCATGTGAGAAATCCTGTGGAATTCATCAGGAGACACAGCACAAAATATAGCATTTAAAGCTTTACTATTAGCATTGGCTGCTGCAAGAGCCGCCTTATCCCAATTAGCCTTAGGTGCTTCCGGCTTAGTCCAGCCGAGCTCTACCGCATCCCAAACGGTATCTTCTATAGAGCATAGAAATGCTCTCATTCTGACTTTCCAGAATGCGTAATTGTTCCCATCAAAAAATTGTGGAACATTTAGCGATTGAGACCGGTCCATCTCAAATAGGGTCAAGGATCACACTAAGGTGTTTAAACCAAGCAAGTGTACCCGCTCTGATACCAATTGAAAGCTCTAAAATGTGTTGAAAAACACAAGAGCTGTTTAGACCCCCAATTAAAATTACGGCTTGGTTGATTTTACACAAACTTAATACTAAGTGCGGAAACGTGTAAACACAAGCGTATAATCAATAAGCTACTCTAATCCATAAACTAAGCAACACAGCAGTATAATGGAATATAAAAGAGTAGGGAAGAACGATGCAAACTCAGAAAACACCAAGACGTGTTTTCGAAGAGGAAACCGAAGAACTCGGCGAAAAACCTCTCCGCCGCCCTCCAAGCGGAAATCGATCCACTAGACAATCAGTTGGGATACATGAGTAAGCAAAAGACCCTCCAAGCCTAATCTACCCGATGCACCTAAGCCCTCCAAGCTCCTACTCCAACAAGGCTTCTCGGAACCGTGTCTTGTCTAGTTCTCCGGATCCCGCAACAAGCTCCATGTTGCATCTGCCATCCTTGGCTTCTTCCAATGCTTCCCAGCAGCACCAAAACGTCACTCAACACTCTCAAAAGGTGTGGTAAGTGTTTGGGCTATCAACCTCTCAATGGTGTGGAAATGGAGAGGGAAGGGTTGAGGAGATACCACAAGCAAGTGTATAGAGAAAGGTGGGGATGACAATCTCTAATTGCAAATGTGTTTGGCTAGGGTTTTTCTCTCTGAAGCATTCCTCAACATTTGTGGGTAATGAGGGTTTATATAGGATAGGTGCAGAATGTGTGAGCCAGTCAGTACAGGCTGGCAGAACAGCATGTCTCGCGGGTGTCTCGCGGGAAGGCCTTACCCGCGAGATACTCGCGAGAGACAGCTGTCTCCATCTGTCCTGACTCTTTGCATTCCAGCATGTGCAAGGCAGATGCTTCACTTCGCGGGAAGCTTAGTCGCGATATACCCGCGAGATTCCATCAGCTTCCACTTTGCTTGAGTCTTCACACACTCTCTATCACACACCCCTTACAACAATTCCCACAACAAATACAGGGTATAAACAATTGAAAGTAATTACAATCAAATTTGGCACGGAATAAAAACCAACAAAACACATAGTTGTAAATCACAACTTTACACAAACAAAAATACATCTAGAGCCAAAAGAATGTAAATACAAGATACAGCTCTTAGATACAATCTAATCACCATAGGCTCCAAAGAAACACAAAACTCCCCCTATCAACAAAAACTCTACAGGCTAATCCAAAACCTACTCCCCCTTTTTGTGACGGAACGCCAAAGGGCAATCATAATCCATCATCAAAAGGAGGTGGTGAAGGAGATCGTCTAAAGGGCGCCAACTCTGCATGCAAAGCACGAACCTCATCGAGCAAGTCCACTAAAATCTGTCCATGAGCCGCTTGAACAGTCAAGACATGATCCAACATACGTCGAATGTCTGAATCATCCGAAGTAGTCGGTGGAGGAACATCAGCAGCAGCACCAGACGCCTCAACCTATGCATCACCTGTAGAAGAACAAGGAGGGGGTGCAACACCAGAAGACCAAACACGAGGAGGCCTCAAATGTGCAGCCCTCAAACGAAGAAAAGAGGCACATATAGGACCAGTAATATGGACGGGCTCAGAGGTGGGGAAACCATCTAGACCTAAGAACAACAAAATCCTATGAATGAAGATAGGATATACAAGGGCGTGACCAACAACGCTACTCCTATGGATCTCGTTCAAAGAACGAAGAAATAGATGAGGAAAAGAAATAGAAGCACCAGACACAAGTGCATACAAAAACACACATCTCTCAATAGGGATGGTGTGGAGATGAGAGATAGACCACAAAGAATGACACGCTATCCTAAGAAAAAGGTAGGTAGTCACAAGAAGCTCAGCGGACGTGATCCGAGGATCAGAACCCCAGGAGACTCCTCATAAGGATAGTTAGGTTGCCTAACGACCGGGACCCCAAGAGCCTCAGCCACTACCCTAGGGGTAATGGTGAACTCAACACCTCGTATCCAACTCCTAACAAGGGTGTTGGAATCATAGACGTGACAAGAGAGGTTCGAGTAGAACTCTCTAATGAGGGCGGTCGGAGGTGGATGATCTATCTCCAACAAAGATAGCCAACCCCTACTCTCAAAATTTGCCCTAATGGCAGGATCAACCTTATCTAAAACTACAGAACGCTCAGCCCAAATCTTCCTCTTACTGTTCAGCTTATCAAAGGCCTCTCTGCTCTTGGCATCCTTAAACAACTCACTCCTAGAGGGTGACTCAGAAGAAGTGGAGGGAGTCCTATGGGCTCTAGTTTTCCTAGGCATGGTGCTAAGGAAAGGACAAGGACACAAAGCCGAACCAGAAATAACAAAAAAGAAAAACCAATGGCAGATTGCAAGTTAGCACAAAACAGATGTATAACAGAAATCTATACGATACATGAACAATAAAATGTCATGATGCATGCTCTAATGCAGTGAAAGAAGGTTCAATAGAAGTTCAAATTCATAAAATTGGCTTGAGCATACAGTTTCTAACCAAAACCCCAAAAATTTGAAAACCACTTGAAAGTTTTTAAAGAAATTTGACCAATTGATCATCACCCAAGTTAGAAAACAGATTAGAATGATCAATTACATCAATCCAACAAGCCAATTTCATCAATTTCACCCTAATTGAACAAAATCCCCAATTCGGATTCAATACAAGCCCTAGAATTTTTAATTTCTCACAAAACTCCAAATTGATCAAATTTTCCAACATAGATCATGTTAATAACATCATAGCAACAAAACCTAATGATCAATTTCAGAAAATATGGCTTGAATAATCAAAAACCCCAAATATGCATAGGTTCGAAATCCCCAAATTAAAATGAATGAAAAATGCATGAAATGAGAAAATAAAAGCAAAAAGAAGGTTAAAAGAGTCTTACCGGTATTTGGAGAGAGAAACCTTGCAAAAAGAATGATAAAAAACGACAAAAAACTGAGGTGGAGCCAAGTCCGAATCGGAGAGAGAGAGAAAAAGATGAACACTTTTTGAAAAAGTGATTTGAACAAGTCAAATCTGAGTTTTTTAAAAAACTTGATTCCCGATATTTGATTGATAAAAAAATAGGTTTGATCGATCGAATAGGACAGCGCCTCACCTAAAAATTTAAGCACAATTTCGATTGATCGAAAAACAGACTGGATCAATCGAAACAGACAGAGGCTCACTTAATTTTGAGAGAAAAAAAACACAGTTTTTGAAAATCAAACACATTTTGGGCACAAAACTCCTCAAAGCATTGAAATATATGAAATAAATGCATGAGTGTGAGATGAAATGATTTTCACAAACCCAAGATTTAAACCCAGTTTTCCAAAATTAAGATTTTCAATCAAAACTCCCTTTTTAATTCTCAAGCAACGAATTACCTTTGCATAAAACTCAAAGTATTTTTCAAACTTGGTTCATCAAACCAAAAACACACACAATAACATGTACAAAGTTTAGCAAAGAATAACTTATGTAGTGTGTGCAACTAGTAAAAGTTTGAGATACATGTGAGGTGATATGTGAATAGAAATCAACCACAAAGTCTACAAAATTCATCACATAGAATTCAAAAGAGACTATCACCTGAAGAGTTACATCATATAACTCCCACATCTCCTAGAACATAAGCTTGCAATCATGTAAGTTTCTTGAATTTTGCCTTATAATATACACACCAATTTTAATTATATGATTTGACATCAAGCCTAATGCTACACACTAATTTTAAGCATTAAGTAATTAAACCGAGGCTACACCTTATCTTCTTTTTGTGCATGTGCTACACTTTCTCGAGTACAGAATCTTAAGATATGCACTAAGGTGTTCATGATTGGCTAGTGAATAGTGGTGAGATGGTTATTTATGCCTTTCTCAAAAGGTTCAAGTCCGACAGTCAAAAACATGTGACTTCAAGATCAAGACAAAGAGATCAAAAACCATAAACATCTTTCCCACACAACATGCACTACAAAGCTTCATCTAGTAAAGTGCAATAAGTAAGCTCATTAAAACTAAACAAAGTACACAAACATGTTATGTGAAAATAGATTGACCAACTGTGTTTTCAAAAACCAAGAGAATGAATACAAAACACAATTTGCTTTCCTTTTTCTCCCTTTTTATTTATTTATTTATTTTTTTTTTAATTTTTCTTGAAAAGAAGAAACAAAAGCAATCCTAGAATGAAATGCATGAATGACATGCAGTGCAAATCCTAGAAACAAAAAGGTAAAAGAAACCAAAGAACAAAGGTCACAAAAGATAAGCAATGAAGCATAAGGACCATGTCAGAAAGACTCAATTAGATCGAGCCTTTTGCATCCAAAACCTTTTAGATGTATTACGAGTATTGGAGTTCATATTCACATTAGAGTGATTTCCAACTCCAGGATTGGAATAAAGGTTTAGAGCCTTTACCAATTCACCAATAAGAGCCATAGGATCTTGTGCTTGAGGCACATGCACTTTAGGCTTATTTGCTCGCTTAGCTGCTTGCAGTTTATAACAATTTGGACGAATGTGTCCAAACTTTCCACAAAAATGACAAACCCAAACAGGTTTACCATGCATCTTGTCCTTAGAAAGGGTAAACTCCTTAGGTTTAGACTCTTTCAGTTCAACGCTAATCTTCCTAGGAGGTGTGACCTCTACAAGTTTAGCAGTCTCACTCACAACCTCACTCACAGGGGGTTTAGAGAAAGAAGAAGGAACAAAGTTTGTGGAATAGGGTACATACACAGAGATGCTCTCAATAAAACCTAATCCAGATTTTTCAGAAAGAGACTTTTGAACACTCAGCATTTGATCAAGTTTAGAACTAGCAAATCTGGCAACAGATAAATCATGTTCCAAAGATTTAACTTTATCAAGCAAGAGCATATTCTCAGTTTTCACATTGTTCAACAATTCATTAGCATCAAACAAGTTAACAAGCAAATTTTTCTTTTCAAACTCAAGAGATGTAATTTTCTTTAAGCCTAATTCAACATTCATGGCATCCTTTGCAGCAACTTTGCAAAGTTTATTGTAGGCTTCTTGAAGATCTGCATCCTCAGAAAGTTCCCCATCAGAAGAGTTTTCTTCAACAGATACACTTCCATTGACTATAGTAGTAGCCGTGAAAGCAATGAAGTTTTCATCCTCGTCACATCCAGACTCATCATCAGAAATTTCATTATCACTAAGGGTTACAGCCATAGCTTTTCCCTTAGACCTCAAAAATGTGGGACATTCAGATTTCATGTGACCATACCCTTGACATCCAAAACACTGAGGACCCATAGAATTGTTTGAAGATTGACCAACTTTTTCTCTAGGTTTTTCATTGTTATTAACCTTAGTGGGATCATTCTTTCTAAAGTTTCTAGGTTCAGCAGTGTTTGTATCTCTTGCCTTTCTGTTGTTATTCTACGAAAGTTTCTAAAGTTCTTGGCAAGGTATGTAATCTCTGTAGCAGAGAGCTCATCATCAAATCCACCAACATCAACATCATCAACTAACTTAAGAGCCATTGATTTGGATTTGTTAGCTTTGGGTAGGTCTAACTCATAGGACTAAAGAGATCCTACAAGTTCATCAACAGGGATGGAGTTCACATCCTTGCTCTCAGTGATGGCAGTCACTTTGGGTCTAAAGTCCTCAGTCAAGGATCTAAGAATCTTCCTAACAATTTTAGGTTGGTCATAGATTTCACCCAGATTAAATGCGGAGTTGACAATATCATTCAGTTTAGCATAGAATTCATCAAAAGATTCATCATCAAACATCCTAATGCTTTCAAATTTAGATGTTAACGCTGCAACTTATTAATTTTAGCTGTCTTTATGCCTTCATGCACACTCTGGAAGATTTTTCAAGCAGTATGAGCAACCTCAATATTAGAGATTCTCTTAAATTCCTCCATAGAAATAGCGTTAAAGATGGCATTCATAGCTTTGCTATTGAACCCAGCTGCTTCTTTTTGAGAAGTTTGCCACTCACTCACAGGAGTAGTGGGCTTCTCCCATCCGTATTCAATGGAGTTCCAGACTCTCTCATCAATAGATTTCAAGAATGCTTTCATCCTTACTTTCCAATAAGCATAATTATTCCCATCGAAGTGAGGAGGAATAACCAGAGAGTGTCCGTGTTCTATGACAACAGGGGTCAAGGATCAGCTCAGAGATCAAGAGATCTACAACAGAAGAGATACCTGCTCTGATACCACTTGAACGGTTTTTAGACCCCTTAACACAACCAGATTAACCTAGTTAATTAGCCAAGTGATTAACTTAGTCAAATTATACAAATCTAGGTTATCACAATCAAACAATCATATCAAGTATATAACAGCGGAAATATAAATAACACAAAGATATGATGACCCAGGAAACTACACGGTAAAAACCTGGGGAGGATTTGACCTAGCTATCCTCAAGGTAAACTTGAATCCACTATCTTGAAAGAATCGAAGTTCATACAATAAGACTTACAAACCCCCATGCTTGACTTCTTATTGCTACCTACCAGTAGAACTTACTGACACGACCACGTGCAAGCTCCGAGACCACGGACTCCTTTTTTCTTGGATTCTCCAGCAAGTACTGATGAATCCTTGGAGATCAGTGGGCTGAAAGTCTCCGGGCGTTGATGATCTTGAAGGCTAAGTCCTGAAAAATTAAAGAAGATCAGAGAAGACCGGTGGTGGCCGGTCTTGAATCCTCCGATGGTAAAGTCAGTGGGTTGAAGTAGAAAAGAAAATACTTCTGAGACTTTACTATTTTTCTAGAAATGTCTGAATCCCTTACCTTCTACGTAGAGGAGTGCTTATATAGGGTACATTGAGCGGTTATTTGTCGTGATAACCGCTCCTATTGTTGAGGAGTCCAGAGAATTCAGAGATAACTTCCCTAACTTCCGTGGAAGTTACCTTATTTGGACCAGTGCTTCATTGCGGTTAATGGAGGCTTTGGTTCGTTTGGCATGTTGAGTTCAAAATGATCGTCCGTCCGTGACAACGAACGGACGAGGTTACGCCCTTCCATCATCAAGGAAGGATGAGGTCACGTCCATCCTTTAAACAAGATCACGTTTTTTGGAAGAGCGAATCGTTAGTGCCAAAGCTTTGTAAATCCTCGTCCGTCCATTACTAAGGACGGACGAGATTTGCCTCTAGGACCAGCATAGGGTGGACGACAAAAAGAGGGACGAGTGTAAGAGCCCCTCGTCCCTTCCTTTGCACTTTGTCACGGACGGCCCATATGGACGATACGAAACTAGCGCATTTTCCTTACACCATCAAGTACAAGTACACTCGCTTGTGTATCTTTAAGTTCTAATGGCAGCAACTGAATTGATCATCAAGGTGTAGATAACATCTTCTCATTGAAAACCCTAAGCTTTGTGTAAAGGAAAGCTCATCTAGATCTCACAAGAGATTTACACAAAACAGCAATATGAGCAACCTAAAAATGTGGTTAGGGTTTGCCTTATATACATAGGGCAAAAACATAAAACCCTAAACGTTTTAGGAATTAGGGATGAGTTGGAAAAATTGCAAATAAATGCATCTGTGCGAAATTCGATTGATTGAGCCTAAGCTTCGATCAATCGAGCCAGGCCGAGATGCACAGTGAATTCTGCATCAGCTCGATTCCAACTTTACATAAACAACACTACTTTGAGCAAGTTTAAACACGAACTAAATAACATGTTTTAATCATGGTTTGCCAACAATACATATTAGAGTTCTAAATACATGAAATCCTAAGTCTTTAGAACCTAACAATACCAATTGGATAAAGCAATCGAGCCAGGCCGAGATGCACAGTGAATTCTGCATCAGCTCGATTCCAACTTTACATAAACAACACTACTTTGAGCAAGTTTAAACACGACTAAATAACATGTTTTAATCATGGTTTGCCAACAATACATATTAGAGTTCTAAATACATGAAATCCTAAGTCTTTAGAACCTAACAATACCAATTGGATAAAGAAATTGCTTATGACTTCCATATGTTATTTTAATTATTGTCTGGGAATTGAAACTTGCATGTGTTCTTTGCTATCTTTCCATCTAGTATTTCAGTTGAATCTTAGAGGCACTGTTTACCAGTTGTGAGCTTTTCCCGTAATTTTGCAGATCTCTCATATGGAAATGATAAAAGGAATTTGTGGACATGGTTATCATGATGACTTGTGGTCCCTATTATTGAGAACACTGCCCATGAAGGGGAGCTCTTGGAATCTCTAACTGAAGCAGTACTTTTCTCTCTTTAAACTGAAGCTTCAAAACCATTTTAATAAATTGTGTAAACCACATTTTATGTTTTCGATTCATACTTTCTTGTATTTTATTGATGTCTTAGAAGTTTCTGATAAGTAATTTAGTTTGAAATTTCTTGCTATCTAACAGTTAGATCTTTAATTTACTCCCTGTAATTGGTCATACTTGCTGGTCAAGACTGAGAATTTATTTGTCTTACAGATCAGAGCTTATCCAAAAACAACAGCTATACTTGTACGCAACCATGGGGTGTTTATATGGGGAGACTCGTGGGTTAGTGCAAAGACTCAGGTCAGTCATAGCAAAAGGAAAATTCTTTAACCACATTGATTATGAATGTCCCAAACCTTTTGTTTAAATCTTCCTTTATTTATAGGTGAAAGATAAAACATTCCTGAAATCTACATATAACATATTTCTCCACTTGCAGAGATGATTTCTGAATGCTTTTGGGAACACAAGCTTATTGACCCTTTCTAATGATTGGAATCATTAGAAGGTTAGAATTATTGCAGATTTCATCAATGAACATGGAGCTTGGTCATGTTTGCCTTCAATAATCCATGTGTTTTTGTTGTAATTCCAACATTCTTATTGGATGTAACTCCCCTAAATGCTATGTAGGGGTGCTCACACGTTGGTTAGGCTCTCAACCTGAGCATGATCGGGTTTGAGACTTTAACACTGGATGCTGATCAATATCATTAGGTAATTGACTGATGGTCTATTTTGGATTGATTGATGGGCCAGTCAGTTTCATTGGATGCCAGCGAGGGAAGAACAGACGGGCTACTGAACAAACCACCAACATGCTTTGATTTGTGCACAAATGAGATAATCATATCAACCAAGGTGAAAGTTGATGGAATAGAACTTGGCTGGATTCAGCAACAGTTGCTAGGAAATTGGTGGAGATCGTGGAAAAGCATGTTTGACAGGAAGGTGGGGCAACAGAGAGAGTGAGAGAGGTGGGGGTAAATGGAAAGATAAGGATGGTTGGGAGGGACATGTGTCAAAAGATTAGAGGGGGTGGTGAAATCTCATGCACCCAATGAGATTAAGCCATGTTCACAGCAAACAACGCTAAAAGGATTGGTTGGATCAGATTCTTCAGTTCAAATTCCGACATCCGACAGAATTTTGGGTCTCACATTCAAGATTTGTTCCTGCTGACCCATTTAGTAAAACTTCCTAAAATCTATTGGGTTGGGCGGTTTTGTCGGGTGGGGCTAATTATTGAGCACCCCTAATGTTATGTTAAGATGGATAAGTAGAAATAAATGAAATGGTAGGATTTGAAATGAGGAAATCCAATTAAAGATAGAGGTGGCTTCTATTGATGAGGGAACAAAAAAATGGTAGAGGAAGAAAAAATAACATTAAAAGAAGTAGTTAAAAAGAATATGTTAATTAAGGAAGGAACAGAGACTCTATTTTGTTAGATTTGATGGATTCTTGTACTTCTCTTTAGATTTGATGGATTCTTGTGCTTTGATAGAACATATTTGAACTAACTATGCTCTGTAACTGGCTCGATTACAACTAAGTTCTTAATTATCAGATCTTGACTGTTGAAAATTGATAGTTATCATGTTCTTTTCCCCTAATTCATAAGTTGCTATATCAGGCTGAATGTTATCATTATCTCTTTGATGCTGCTATCAAGCTTCATCAGTTGGGGTTGGATTGGTCTACTCCAAGTCATGGTCCCATTCGCAATGTCAGTGGATTTTGGGGATGCAGTGGGAATTTTAGCAGAGCACTGAAGACTGGGGCTTTTAGTTTGGATGACATGATTGAACCTTCCCAAGTAAGTTGGGGATGCTCTCTCCGTCCAAGAAGGAATATTAGGATTAACTGTTTCCCAATACTGTTATCTTGCATTCAGCTAGTAGCTCATTGAGGTGGGAGATTGTTTTCTTTCTTTCTTGGTATCATATATATTTTCCTTTTAATCTCGTGCTATTTATTGTGCAGCACTGTGTGCTTCTTGACATTGAAGGGACAACAACTCCTGCATCTTTTGTTAGCGATGTTCTTTTCCCCTATGCCCATGATAATGTGGGAAAGCATTTAGCTGCCACATATGACAGTGAAGAAGCTCAAAATGATATCAATTTGCTGCGTTCTCAAGTAAGATTCTTTTGCTCTCATTTGCTATCTTCAACTTTGTGGGACTTATTCTTTTGCGATGTGGTGCACATCTTTTATAGGTTTCCCCACCATGTGGGCAGACCATGCATATATAGGAAATTGTATGCATTACATAGTTTGTGCTACTCCACCTTAATCTATGGTTGGTTCAATGAAATAATAATTTATTTACTTCTGGCTGATTTACTTTTCCTACCCCCCCCCTCACCACAACCCAAAAATAAATAAAAAGACAAACGAGAAGGAAAATCATGGACCAAAAAATCTCAATGGATATAGTAGCATGTTTACCTAATTCCATATATTTGGCATTTCGCAAGTGCATGTGAATCTTTCTCATGCTGAGAGAGAGAGAGTATGGGGTCACTAGTGATAGTTTGTGATGAATGTATATTTGATGCTGGGCCCAAAAAAAAAAAGCAAATATTAGATCAACTTTTGTCAATGGGTTCAGCAAATTTGGCTTTTCTTGGGCAGGTTCAAATTGATTTGGAACAAGGTGTTATTGGTGCTGTGCCAATCCCGCTAGATTATGTTGGGAAAGAGTTGGTGATTTCATCTCTGGTTGCTAATGTGACAGCGATGATTAGGGCTGATAGGAAAGTCACTTCCCTGAAACAACTGCAGGTAAGTTTATTCTAGGTGTAGTCTTATGGGTCTCTCTTTTGAACCTACATTGTGTTCTCAACATGTTACTACATGTCCAGGGTCATATTTGGAGAACTGGATTCCAAAGCAATGAGTTTGTGGCTATTGTATTTGATGATGTAGCAGAAGCTCTTGCGAGGTGGCATGCTTCAGGCACAAAGGTGCATCCTGACTAATGAAACTTCTCCTGAATCTAGCATTCTAGCTCTAAGAATACCCAATATTTGTTGTTGAACGGTTTTGACTCCTACAATGATTGTAAATTACATGTCTCCATTAATTCACTTATCAGATTCACTGACTCCAAAAACAGTACTTTTTTTTTTGAAGTGAAAATCATATGATATCCTTGTTTGTATAATAATGAAACAAGCGTCAATATATATATATATATATATTTGACTTCATTTTCACTTTAGCACTTTGCTGTTCTTCACCATCAGATACATAGAGCTGGAACTTGTGCTTGAGAACATGCTACTGGTGACTTATAATGCCCTTGTTGGGGTTTCTTGAATACAATCTGAGCTACACTCACTAAGTTATTTCTGTTGTTTATAAAAGCTGATTATTTACCTCCAGAAAAGTTTTCTTTGGTGTTCTAAATTTTAAGCCGCTAATATACTACACATCATTAAATGTGAGGATAACTATTGTTTCTCTCTCTTGTTTAAGGTGTACATATACTCTAGTGTTATTAGGGAGGCTCAACAGCTTCTATTTGCCAATTCTAACTATGGTGACTTGAAAAAATACTTATGTGGATTCTTTGATACCACAGTGGGGTATGTTTCCTTAATGCATCTTCCTGTTTTCAGATATTGATTTTTTTGTTTGTTCGTAATTGAATAAAGTTTGTTAGGTTCTAAAGATTTAGGATTTTATGTATTTAGAACTCTAATGTGTAATGTTGGCAAACCATGATCAAAACAATGTGCTTAGTCTTGTTTAAGCTTGCTCAAAGTTGATAAAATATTGTAAAGTTGGAATCGAGTGACTGTAGATGCATTGGGGCATTTCGGTCTGGCTCGATCGATCGAGCCTTTCCTTCGATCGATCGAATCACGGCCCAGATGCGTTTTATGCAGTTTTTCCAACTCAGCCCTAGCTCATTAAACGTTTTGGGTTTTCTGTTTTTACCCTAGGTATATAAAGAAAAACCCTAGCCACGTTTTTAGAGTTGCTCCAGTTGAGTTGTTGCTCATACATTGCTGTTTTGTGTAAATCTCTTGTGAGATCTAGAGGAGCTTTCCTTTACACAAAACTTAGGGTTTTCAAGGTAGAAATTACTTCAACATCTTGATGATCAACTCGGTTGCTATCATTGAAGCTTAAAGAATATCAAGCGTGGGTGCTTGTAGCTGATTGAAGAGTCCAAGAAAGAAGGAGTCCGTGGATTCGGAGCTTGCACGTGGTCGTGTCAATAAGTTCTACTGGTGGGTATCATTAGGAAGTCGAGCGGGGAGCTTGTAGTCCTTTTGTATGAATTTCGATTCTTTCATAGTGGATTCAGGTTTGCCTTGAGGATCGGTGGGTCAAATCCTCCCCAGGTTTTTACCGTGTGGTTTCCTGGATGATCATATCTTGTGTTATTTATTATTCCGCTGCTTTGTTTCTTGATATGATTATTTGATTGTTTTAACCTAGAATTGCATAATTTGACTAAGTAACAACTCGGCTAATTAACTAGGCTACGCAATCTGGTTGTTTTTAAGGGGTCTAAAACTGTTCAAAGTTCATCTCATAACCTTATGTGCAGAAACAAAAAAGAGACTCGTAGTTACGTTGAGATTTTGAAAACAGTGGGAATAGATAGACCTGCAGACATGTTATTTGTGACTGATGATTTCCGAGAAGCTGTTGCTGCAGCTGCTGCAGGTAATGAGTTGCTTGTGGCTTTAAAATTTACGTTCGTACTTGTGCTCTGTGTGGCAAATTGTACATATTTATGTATCTTACTTTATTAGTATGAGACTTGAAAGTTGTAGATAAAGATTGCAAATTCACCTGGTTTTAAGTTTTAACGGGTTGGGGTTTGGCACAGTGTGAGCAATCATTTTTTTATTATTTTTAATTGTTCTCCTTTTGGATCTACTCTGTATATTATTTTTTTTTCTACATACTTTTGCTTAATATTAAGCAAAAGTATGTAGAAAATTCTTAATTCTAAATTTTGATCTAAAAAAAAAAATTCAGCTTATTTTGTATTAAATAAGGGTTCTCAATATAACTCACTTGATAATATGAGTTCTAGTTTTGATGAGAGAACTTATTCAAGTGAGATATATTGAGGCCCCTTAAGATTTTGCTATTACTCTTCATCTATTTTTATTTTATTTTAAATCATCGTTGAGAATAACTAAACAGTATCTTTGATTCACACTATGTTTCAGGTTTGGAAGTGATACTGTCCATCCGACCTGGAAGTGGATCTCTGCCACAGAATCATGGGTTCAGAACAATTGAATCGTTGTTGGAAATCCAGCACTGATATAATTGTAATTTTATAAAATAATGCTCAATTTTTATAAGTGCATATATAAGTATATATGTATTCAATTTCAGTTAGCTTTTTTTTTTTTTTTTGTGAGTTAGCCTTGAACTTGTGTTATGCATGGACTTTTTTTTTACAAGAATATAGTCGGCATTCAAATTTGAATATAACTATATATTATCATTAAATTGTAGATTTAATATGATTAAAAGAAATGTAGATTTTCCTTCTCAAAAAAAAAAAAAAAAATGTAGATTTAAGGTTTGTTTTATTAATACAGATTAAGCATCTGAAAACATAACAATGGAAATCGCCTGTAAATATTTACTTGTAAAATTTATTTTTAACCAATTTAAGTACTTGTATCTCATAAAAAAAAAAAAAATTTATGTACTTGTAAATCTGATAGACGAAATCTTCTTGCTATTCTCTTGTATATCTATAATCTATATCTATATAAAAAATGAGAGTTTGAGTGGTATTGTTTTGCACATAGATGGCGGTTTTGTCGAGTTGTTTTGGTTTTGTTACTCAGTTAATACCTTTGAGAATTTTTTACTATTTTATGGATAGAGAGAGAGAGAGTTTGGTCTTTGGTGATACTGTGAGAGGAGGGAGAGAGAGCGTGAAGAGTGAGAGGATTATATTATAGTGTAAAAAAATGGGTGATTGGACGTGATTTGATATGTGAATAGTTTAACTATTAAGACTTTAATTACTTTATTACCCCTAAGTATATACATAGTACAAAGCATTGTGAGGTTTTTTGGTCTTTTTGTCTCATACTTACTCCAACTGCTCCTAAATCCCAATGATCCCACGAAAGATGGTTTTATTTTGTTTGATTTTTTATTTTTTATTTTTTATTTTTGACTTGAAAACAAACACAACTTCTCCTAATATTTTTTTTTGAATATAAATTTGACAAATTTATTGTTGAATTATATTTCTTTGGTCAATATACTGACAAAAATATGTGGTGCAATAGGTTATGAAGCGACTTTTTTACCTCTAAAAGCATTTATAAATTACATAAATTTTCTTGGTCTTTTCATTTTGGTATTTTCTTTTAAACTTCGGCAACCTCTCTTGCTCACTCACTACTCTCAATTGTTTGTCTCTCTTGCGTTTATCTAACTTATTTCTTTCAACATTGAAGGTATTTTTATTTTTATTTTCCTTCATCATTATTTGTTAAATTAGTATATACCATTGCGTTTTGTAGTTGAGAAAGTAGCTAACGAATTAGATTGTTTGGGTCCACTTCTAACATCACTTTTTTACCCACTAATAAAAGTTTGCTACCCAGGATTTGTTTTTAAATTATTGTGAAAGTGTTGTGAACCTAGCATTTTTTTTAATAGAATTGTTGTTTACTTTTAAATATTATATTTCTTGTGCCAAAAATAATTATGTTTACCTGTAATTGCTTTTGGTGATGAACACCTTACACATTTTTTGCATTTCTGTGTTTAAGGATCAAGGCAATCAGGTTTAGGCAATTCTGTGACAATATCATTTGATAAACACAGGTAATAGATCTAGCTGACTTTGCATTTAATTACTTCACTAAACATTTTATTTTAAGAAAGTTAACTTTTATTGAAGCAAGTTTTACACGCGTTGTGTGGAATTCAAGTAAAAGCCCATTGTGTAGAATTCAAACAAAGGTTTGTGCGCATGAAGGATTATTCATACACCGGAGAAGCAGATCATGATCATAGAAATGATTGTTATCACTCCAACAGCAATGATAGCATCTTTAGATTAAATTCAGCTTAGAGGTCTTGTATTTGCTCACTATTATATGTTGTAGGAACTGTAGATTTTTGGTTATGTTTGTGATATTAATCACTCATGCACACCAAGCTATTGTTGTATATAGATTATTAGTGTTCATTCTAAATGATATAGAGAAATTAATTTTTAATTAAAAAATGATATGAGAGAATCATAATATTTTTATTATTAATATTCTCTAACAATAATTTACACGTACCTTGCACGTGCTTCAAAACTAGACTTCTTAAAATATCGGATCACAATAACCTTTTGTTTTTCTTATGTATAATATGATTTATTTCCTTGTTATTGTTGCATTCATTATTATGTGTATGTGAAAAGTGCAATGGTGGAGTCAAGATTTCACTTTACGGGAGGGCAAGATTAATAGATAAGATCAAAGCAAAATTAATTTAAATAACATTGACTAACATTATTAAAAAAAAAAAAAATCAATTATATACTAATGTAAATGTCATAGAAAATTTAATATAAATGTAAATAATCAGATTAAATCGATATGCTACTTTGTCAAATTGTCTTTGTAGAAAATTATGACAATTGGTTGGTAAGGTCTTTGTTAAATTGTCTTTGTAGAAAATTATGATTAATTGGTTGGTAAGATCTCTATATCTTCGAATGTGATTTGTATCATAACGATGGTAATAATAAAAATAAAAAAATTCTTCTTAAAATGGAAATCTAGCGCAATATGAGTTTTTTTAGAATTATGATCCGTTCTCATTATTGTGATCTAGTCTTTCCATAATCTCAAATAACTACAAGTATATGACTTATATCATTACACAAAAACAATAAATTCATAGTTAGTGACAATCAAACTAAAAGACTAATTTAAATACATACAGTCTAAATATATAATTTGATTCCTTAAATAAATTGAGAAAAAAATTTATATAAAAGTATTAAGTATATATCAATATAGATTAAAGTTGTACCATCAATGCCATGAATGCTCTTAAAAAAGTTATGTAGAATTTAACTTTCTTTCTTTATTTTTCTGAGGAAGAGAAAGAGAAATTAAGAAGTTTTTAGAGAGTTTTAGTGCTATTCAAGAACACAAGTAGTGTTTTTATGTAATAATTATGTGGGACCTTCAAATTAAATATTTGAATGGCCATGAGAAAGAGAAAGGCCTGAAAGCCTGTGAATTGTGATGACAAAATTGTGTTTCAAGTGGACCTATTAAGCTTTGTTTTGTTCGGGAATAAGCCGAAAATGTGGAATTGGCAAAATGGCATATCATAAATCTATTCATACATGCGCACACACACACATATATAGCCCAAAACTTAGAGAAAATCCAATTTGTACATTTTTAGACCCCTTAAACACAACCAGATTAATCTAGTTATTTAGCTAAGTGATTAAATTAGGTAAATTATGCAGATCTAAGTTAACACAAATATATTATATTATGTACAACAGCGGAAAATAAATAACACAACGATATGATAACCTAGGAAAACCAAACCGATAAAAAACTTGGGGAGGATTTAACCTAACTATCCTCAAGGTAAAACAGATCCACTATAAAAGAATTGAAATTTACACAATAGCGACTTAGACCACTAACATCCTATTGCTATCTCGAGTAGAAAACTTACTACCATGACCACATGACAGCTCTGAGTCCACAGACTGCTTCTTTCTCGGATCCACAGCATCCACAAGTACTCCCACTTGTGTTTTCTTTAAGCTCTTTATGCAGCAATTGAATCGATCATCAAGCTCTTGACATAATCTTGATTCTTGATAACACTAAGTATATGTGAAGGCAAACACCTTTATATTTCACAAGAGATTCACATACACAGCATAAACATCAACTGCAACAGCATCAAAACGTGGCTAGGGTTTTTCCTTTTATACTTAAGGCAAAACATAAAACCCTACATGACAAACGGGCTTAGGCTGAGTTGGAAAATTCTGCAGAAAAACAATCTGTACGAGCTTCAATCGATCGAGTCTAATTTTCGGTTGATCGACCTAGGTAGATTTACATAGTAAATCCTGCAGTACACTTAATTCCAACTTTACACATAAACATACTTTGAGCAAGTTTAAAACAAGACTAAACGTTTTCATTATGGTTTGCCAACATTACAAAATGAAGTTCTAATACATTTAAGCCTAAAGTTTTAGAACCCCAACACAATTAGATTTTAATTGGATTCACAATTTTGCGTCACGTATTTCATTTAATTTTTAATTTTGTGCGAAGTGAATTATTGAGTGTAAATGTCGAAGAGTCCAAATCTAATTAGATTCTAAACTGGATTTCAATTGGAGTCCAATTTTTCGTCACATGTCCATCTAAGTTTTTAATTTTTGTGACAAGTGAATTATTAGGTGCAAAAACTAAAGTCTAAAACCAATTAAATTCTAAATTATATATATATAATTATGATTGTTTTTAAATGTACTGTGCATATGCACGGGGTTACTAACTAGTTTCATATATATATACATATATATACATATATATATATATATATACATATATATATATATATATATATATATATATATATAAATGTTTGCTTATTGATTATAAATTAATTCATACAAATTGAAATTAACATTTAGAATAATAAACCTTAAAATAGAATTAGTCATGCCAAGACAACATTTCCTAAGGGACCAATCCCTTCACCAAAATAACTTGGAAAAGAGTTTGACAAAGACCATCTTGCTAAGACACGTGTAGTTTTGTTAGCTTTCCTTTACACCCAATTAAACTCCAGCCAGTCAAATCTTGCATATAGCAATCTGACTACAACAACAAAATTAACAGTTCTCTAGTGCACTAATTTGGATTTATTGATCACTACCTCGACTCAATTTTCGGAATTACCCTCAAATACCACATTCTAAAGCTACTTTTGACCTGCTAATTCCACTGCCCATAAAAAGGCTTTGGCTTCCACTTAAATAGGGACCTTAGTATTCACTTTTTTTGAGAAGGCGAATAAGCTACACTATAAGCCACATTCCATGGGTGTGTGTAGGAGCTATGCTTCATACATGATTCTGATATCAAGTTCAACATAACATAAAATGACCATGAATAACAACATTCAGGAGAAAAAGTTTTGTCTTAAAAAATTTAAAACTCAGAGCTTGCCGTGAACTATGGACAATGACAATGCCTCAAGAGTCAAGGTTAAGTTATATACATTTGATTTTCGAAACTTAAGGTCAAAGATACAATTATCAAATGACATGCCCACTATTATCCTTTGGCTCACAAATCAAACTTTAAAGAATCTTCTCTCTCAACCATAACATTCACCCACTATTATATTATGCTATATGATTCTCATATGAAATATTTCCAGAATCATTCACATGTGAATCTTCCAAACCAAAATTCGCTCACGAATTAAGACAAATAAATAGCTTTCGTTGAGAGCTTTCATTTGTTCCACTATATTTTCTACTATATGATACCATTGTTTCTAGCAATGCTTAGCTTCATTAAAAGTCACACATAACTAAGCATATACTTTGAAGAGCATTACAAACTATGAAAAAAATAAATAAATAAAACCTATTATAAAAGCTCGTAAACTTAACAAATTTTTTCTGATAATGGGTTGAATTTATAATTTTCCTATTTTTTTGGTTTGTTTGTTTTTGGATATGATCTTTTCAAATATAAATAACAACACTCATATGGAATGTTATATCTTAGCTATTGATGAATATTTACCGCTTTTGAGTGCCATCCCCCATATTGGATCGAAGTAAATACTATCTCTCTATATTTACCTATTGAGAAACTAAATATATTTTAGGCAAAATGCAAAACTGATCCTCTAACTTTCACGTTTTTTCATTTCAGT